>VWPU01005588.1:0-445728 GCA_013398955.1 Callaeas wilsoni
AAAAAAGAAAAAGAAAGACAATCTTTATCAATCAATTTTAATGTAAGACATGAGCCACTTTTATTGTCAGTCACCTTACTTGATTTAATAAATGGCAGATTTGATGTGTATTACATTCCTGGCCAAAAGAACAAGGCAAGAGGTATTTTTGTATCATTGGAGACCTTTTTGAGTTTTTCTCACAGCTACTTTACAAGACACATAAAGAATCACATGCAATGAGTAGCATTGTAATAAAACACAGCTACAAAGGAAATTAAGATTTTTTTTGACAAAATGACAGTATTGGTGAGGAACTACCACTGTTCCTTGGTGTTACATGTCATTACATCCACAATCAGAGCTAAGTTTCTACTTTTTTGAGAAATTAGATCACGTTATAAATTCATATTTCATGTCAGAGATCATGGTACAGGCAACGAGGTTTGCATTCGTGATTGAAAGGAAACATAAGCAGCAAATGAACTGAAGAATACTTGGTCATCTTGCCTCATCTTGCTCTCACCAGGGGTGACCATGATGCCTCGTGACCAGACTGAAAGGTTGCTGATGGCAGCAAGTGACAAATGCTATTGCATTTCATCCCTGGTTTAGTAGGTCCCTGCAAGTAAAGATACCACGGCTTGGTCAAGTCTTCAGACCCATTTTCCTGGTTTCTGCCACTAACAAAGTCCTAGTCAGTTTCACTTACAAAACAGGCAAAATTATATGCAGTAAGTGTTATTAAAAGCATAGCTATTTCTTTTATTTAATAATTTTTTATGCAGACTTGTGTATTACATGTTTGCATAATGCGTTTAGCTCATTAATAGCTCATGTTGCTATACTTCGATACATATAATGTGCATTTATGTAAAATGAATAAGTAGGCTTTGTAGGACAGTCAAATAAGAGTATGTATGAGTAAGGAGTTATTATTATGACTTGTAGAAGAAAAATAGGTAACGATCTGATATAAGAGAAGAAAGCAGTATTTAATTTTTCATTGTAATTTCAATTGTCGTTTATTAGATGAACTTGGATGGGTTTCTCATACTTTTCTGAATTTCCTTCCAATTTTTCTTTCAATGAGAAAGTACATTTAGCCTGAAATGTCATCTTTTAATTCCAGCATCTGTGGGCTAACTGACTGAAATTTCAAACACCTATTGTTAACAGAAAATCAAAAATATAGGGACTAAATAAAATCTTTTAAAAAGAAAGGCATGCTTGTTTTATGCATAACTATTGTAAAAATTTTGATGTGAATTTGAAGAAATCTGTCAGATTTCGTATTTCAGTCTGTTTTTCATAGTTTTTCACTGTTTTTTCTGTTTTTCACTGTTTTTCAAAGCACAGTGACTTTTTTTTGTTTGTCTTTATCTTTCTTTCTTAAGACTGACTTGAACCCAAGTAGCCTATATCAGACACATTTCTGTGGGGTTTTTTGTTATGCATTGAAAACATTAGATTAAAAGGAAAAATGAGAAAATAAAAAGAAATATAATTTTCTAAAAGATCACGCACAAAAAATACATGCACAACTCTGTTAAATTAAGAACAATATTCTGGAAATAAAGAAGACTGGAAAAAAAAATGCGTATACAGCTTAGCTCACAATTGATTCACTGAATGTTTCACAAGATAGATACAATGGCATGGTAATTAACTGGTTTTCTAGGTCAAAACCATAAACCAAAATAAACTCTTCCAGCCTAATCATGTTTAGTTAATTTAGGGTCTAATAAAGGAATGGAAGGATCAGTAGGTGGAGTTGGAAGAGAACAGTGCACATTCAGAAGAACGTTTTGTTTTAACTTCATGAAGAATCTCTATAAAAGTTGCCTGTCTTGGATAAATAAACAAGATAATCTAAAGAACATACGAAATGTAATGAACTTGGAGTGCCTGTTGCAATGCCAAGTCATCTATAGTCCAGAATCTGAATACTAAGGTTGATGAAAGATATTTTATCCAAACAGAAATAAAAATAGATACCTACTGAATATGAGTAAATAAAAAAAAAAGATTAGTGAAAATGTTCTAATCTGTTTCCTGGAGGGATTCACCAAGATGCATGGAACAGATAACAAACTTTCTGTTCAGAATTTCACTTTGCTCCAGCATTTGTTTTTCAATGAGTTTGAACTAAAATTATCAATTTCAAGTAAAAATTGAACACAGTGCTACCAAGCCTATTTCCTTATTTTGAGAGAAATACCCATGTCACCTGTGATCAGACTACAACTGGAAAAGTCAGCAATATTATTATGTATAAAAATCAAATTTCCAGTAATTAGTAGCACCTATTAGTGAAGACACTGTGTAGAGTGTGTTCCCATGGAATACTTTCAGATCATCTTATTCACCTTATTTAGGAAATCTCAACACACCACATGAAAATAAAAGCTAATAAAGATCCAAAAAGGCTTGGAAATCACTTTAATAAAGTAATTAACTGCATAAGAAATTAAACTGCGCATATCTTCTTTCTTCTTTATAAATCTCATTTTTTATGTGATAAGGAAAACAATGGAAACATCAATGAAATTTAAAAATAATAAATTAACTATTTAGAAATGAGCAGGTAGACTCAGGAACAGAATCTGTTCCTGCAATTAAACATCAGATTTTTAAAAAAATAATTCAAAATCTCTGTGGCCAGTAACAGAATTTGTGCCTAAAAGAGATGGTGACTTAACTGGAAGCAAACATTTTTACATTTTCTTAACAAGAATTAACCTTGACAAAGTTTCAGAGGGACCTTCTGATATGGAAGCCATCTGAGTTCTTTTCGTGTTCTTCTGAAGCAGCTGCTACTTGTCATTTTGGGAGTCTGAACACCTGACAAATTTCTGGCAGCTCCAAACAAGTCTGGCAATTTCTATTAATTTATATTACTGTCAAAAATATTGCAAGAGGCCACAGCTCAGTTATCACAAGAGGGCACTACAAGAATGCCTGCTAAAAAGTACCCAAAGGTTCATCTGAAACATGTTGGTTATTTTTTCCTTTTTCATTTTCTCCTTACATTAAAGTAGAATAAAGGCAAAAGTGCTAAAAGATCTACCAAGATCTCACAGTTTGTTAATGCAAAATACTCATCTGGTGAGTATATTCAAACATTTATACAATATAGTGTCAAAACTCTATATTATCAAATTTTTAATGCTTACTATCTTTTGCAGGACTCTAAAACATTTCTTCCACCCCTATCTTGCCCTTATCACCTTTTTCATGACCAAGTGTTCTCTGTATATTTTTCTATAGTATGATCAACAGCCCAGGTGAGGTGCATCTGTAACAATACACAGAGCATAGAGAACAAGCAGGAGGAGCTGAAAGCCACAGTGCAGCCAGAAATCCGTGACCGAATTGTTATTGCTGAAACTTGGTGGGATGAATCACTCAACTCGAATGCTTGTCAGCAACAGGAGACTCTTGCTCCAAGGATAGCCTCCTTGTGTGGAGGATAATTTCTTATTACAGGTGATAGACAGCCCAACCAGAGGACCAGTTGCTTGCCAACATGGCTGAACTAATTAGAGATACAAGTCTGGACTAGAGTGATCACACCTTGATGGAATTCACAATGATGAGTAGAGTCAGGACACTGATTTTAGGAGAATAAACCTTCAGTTATTTAAGGAATTGGTGGATGTGACACCCCAGGAAACTGCCCTCAGAAACAAAGGAGAAGAACAGAAATGACAGCTCTTTAAGCACATTTTCCTTAGAGTAAAAGAAAGGCATCTTGATACCAACATTTAAAATATCAGACAAGGATGGCATGAGACCATCATGGCTCAGTAAGGATCTTCTGACTCAAATGAAGTGTAAGAATTAAATGCACAGGCACTGGAACCAGGAACATGTCTACAAGGGATTAACTGCGTTAGTGGACAAGAGAAAAGCTATGGATATCGTCTACCTGGCTTTTGATAGAATACCCCAGACCATTCTTACCTCTAAATTTGAGAAATTTGGGGTTGATGAGTGGGCTGTTAGGTGTATAAGGAATTGACTAGATGACCACTATTTACTGTCGATGAGTCAGTGTCAGAGTGGAAACCAGTAAAGAGTGCTGTCCCTCAAGGATCTCAGCACTATTTAATGTTTTCATCAATACCATCAGTGGGATTGAGTACACCCTTAGCAAGTCTGCAGATGACACTAAGCCGAACGGTGCAGTTAATTTGCTAGAGGGAGGGGATATCATCCAGACTGACCCTGATAGGCTTAAAGAGCGGGTCCATACAAATCTCATGAAGTTCAACAAAATCAAGTGCAAGATCCTGAAGCTGAATTGGAGCAATTCCCAATATCGCTACAGACTGGGAGATGAATGAATTGAGAGCAGCCCTGGGCAGAAGGGTGGACGTTATTGGTTGATGTAAAATTGGATATGAACTATCATTGTGTGTTTGCAGCCCAGAAACCCCCCGTGCTGGGCTACATCCAAAACCCCGTGGGCAGCAGGGCAGGGAGGGGATTCTGCCCCTCTGCCCTGCTCTGCTGAGACCCCACCTGCAGGGCTGCATCCAGCTCTGGGGTACCCAGAAAGACACAGACATATCAGAATGGGTCCAGAGAGGGATAGAAAATATTATCAGGGGGCTGGAACCCCTCTCCTATGAGACCAAACTGAAAGAGCTGGGATTTCTTAGCCTGGAGGAGAGAAGGCTTGAGACACACCTTATTGTGTCCTTTCAATATGGAAAGAGAGTTTTTAAGAAAGATGGAGAGAAACTTTTTACCAAGGCATGTAGTGACAGGACAAGGGGCAATGGTTTTAAACTGAGAGTAAATTTCAGATGGACATATGAAATATTTTTTGTGATGAGGATGGCGAAATATTGGAACAGGTCGTCTAGAGACGCTGTGGATGCCCTGTCATTTGAAATGTTCGAGGTAAGATTGGGTGGAGCTTTGAACAACCTGATCTAATGAAAAATGTCCCTGGCCATGGCAGGGAGGCTGGACTACATGAACTTTAAAGCAACCCTTGCATTCCCCATTACAAACACCATGCAACAAAATCCAGCCACATGATCTTCAGAAAATACTTTCTAACAAACTTATCTCTCTTTCATTTTCTACTCATGGGGATTCCTGTTACTGAAGACCCCAACTTTGCCAGGGAAAACCTGTGCTTTTTCTTCTGAAAGTGTTCTCTGCAGGAGGCAAGGTGTTCCTGTGAATAATTATACCATGTGCATACCTGTATTTTAAATGGCTCTTCTCTTTTATTCCTAAAACAGACTACAGCAGGTGTATGATATGCTTTAGTGCACCAGCAAGATTATGCTTTGGTTCTAAATTTGGTTGACTGTTTGATTTTTACTAACAGCTTAGAGATATCACCTTTTTTTCCAGTTAAATGCACTCAATCTTTCTCAAAACAAACTATAAAATGCATCTTGGAACTAAACTATACACACACACATATATATATCTCTATATGGTTTTATGTCAATATTCACACACAAGATTTCCTACTACAGCATAGAGACAAAAATTAGAAGACTTTTTTTTTCCCAAACATAAATTAAAGCTCATGACAAACTATTTTCTCACGAGATAAAACATTTTGATATCATGTAATTCTTAATTTTTCATAAGATCCAAAAATTCTGGCATTTTTACTTCATTTTACTGCTCCAATATTTTTGCTATAATAGTACTCTTAGTGTTGCTAAAACAATAAAGTCAAAATAAAAAAATTTGGTCTTATAAATACATTTTTAAAAAATTTTATCATGCATTTTGATTCCACCAAACTGACATTTTAAACAGGAAAGATATTGTATGAGAATTATTCTGACTAATTTTATTTACTCACATACCCTTACTAAAATAATTTGAAACATCCTCAACCCTGTGAAATATAATTTTCTTCTGGATTTATTTTACTTGTTTGTCACCTTCCCTTCGGCATGCCCTAACAGAGCAGGGATTATCTACATGAGTAAGAACAACTTTTATTTTCTGTGGGTGAACTGATGGCTTCTGGCTACTTTATGTTGCACAAGAAATACAGTCTATATCCCTGTGTTCTAGATATCACGAAAATTCAGGTGTCTTACCAATATGAGCTAGCTAGCAAAGACAGAATTGCCCTTCTGTGAGTATAAAATGAAATTTAATCTGCCTTCGAACTTACAAGTCTTTTTTTACATTTTTTCAATTTGTAACTTCAGGGCTTCTTCGTAGCTAAGGAAAACCAAGACTTTGGAACTGGTTGACACTATTCTTTTAAAATATTGATGTAAAGCAAGTCTGTGTATCTCTTTGATACCAAACTAGGAACTATGTTTCAGGTTAAGCATATCCATGCATTATTTTAAGGTGACTTTGCTGTTTTCCAAAATGAGATAAGTGAAGATGGGTCATAAAACGCAGTACAGTTCTGGTAAGCTTCTTAAGAATAGTAAGGTTAAGCTAGATTTAAGAAGCTGCTGGAAATTCACATCATAAAATAATCTCTTGAAGGCAAGGAATCAGCAAGCCTGTGATTTCAAAATAAAATTAAAATCAAATTTCCCAGCAGTACATATTCATGAACTATCTTCTTGTTTCTCTGTCAGCTGCAGCAGATGCGTAATATACATTGTCTATGCAGATACTATTTGTGCATAGAGCAGTGGTTAAAAAACGGCTTGCATTGTCCTTAGATTCATCACATTTCAAATGCACATTTGTCTTCCAAAGATGAAGGGACATATTACACGCATTTTGAAAAAATTGTGGCTTCAGCAAGTTTTGTTTCCTCCCCAGGTCTTTTGATGGCTAAAGGTCTTCCTGTGACAAATTTTGTTAGCTGCGTTAGGATTTTGGCATGCATGTTCTTCTCAATCCATAGGCAATTTTGCAAGTGGGTGTATACAATAATTAAATAGTTTGTATTACTACTGGGCAAATCTTGATCAGCTGTAGTGGGTAAAGCTCTAGTTTGGCAAATATGCTGAGTCATTCACCAAAGTGGACTTGACTTAAAAACTGGGCACTACTCTTTCAATTCTTTACAAATGTTCACACACGAATGTTTGATATCCTGAAAGCTGGAATTGATTTCCACCTTTTCAATCCATTTAAGAGGATTTGCTACCTAAGTACTAACTGAATGGCAGACTGGTGTTGCTGCAGCATCTTTCTGCCTGTCTGAATTTCTGCCTGTCTGTAGTATTCAACTACTGTTTCAGCCACTGAGGTCTTTTCACTGATGATTCAGATCTCAACAGCCTCCTAACAGCACTCTGGAATGGAAATTCTTTTTTTCACTTGATGAGAATGTTACCTAAAAAAGAACATTATCTTTTCTGACTTTAGAGCTAGGAAAAAAGCAGCAAAACATCTGATAGACTCCCGTAAAATATACTTGATAAATTTGTACATGGAAAGCCAGCTGCTTTTCCCACCGTCACAGAAGGAAACACTCTGTAGCTCCTGAGAGATGTAAAATGTGTTTCAAGTGAGAGCATTCAAGTTGAAAATTCCTCTTGAGTACTAATAGAAGTTCTCTAATGAAGAAAGACAGAGAAAGTAGGCAGTTCAGAAGACTGTGGAGGAAAAATCTGGTCATTATGCTGTATGTCCTCGTGTGGACTACTTTAATAAAATACTTTTTTTTTTTTTAATACCAATTTTTTTAAAAAAATAGGTCATGCAAAAATGGTTGATAATACACACAAATCAAAGTGGCAATGGAGATTAGCTCAGTTGGTCAGAGCATAGTGCTAATAATGCCATGGTTGCAGGTTTGATCCCTGTACCGGGCCATTCTTTTAGCAGTTGAACTCGCTGATCCTCGCATGGGTCCCTTGCAGCTCAGAATATTCTGTGATTCTGTAAAATAAAATACATCCATTAAATAGGTTGCTGCTTTTCCTTGTAAATATTTTACTCACCAAACTATGATAATGTTTGAAATGCTATTGCACCTTCCAGAATTACAACAGCCTAGTAATCCCAGAAAATGTTAAAACTGGGAGTTCAGTTACACATTGTTTTTTACAAATTTAAATTTAGATGCAGAAAAAAATATGTAAAGGATATTAAGCAGAGTTGAATTCCTAACCTCTGGATGTCCTGCTCTGGCAATAACGAAGACAAATATGACAATAAGTATTATAAAACTTATAGTTGATAGCCTTACAGTGAAAGTATCGGAACATATGCATGTATTATTAGAATTGTTCAAATATAATGTAATTACCTTAAAAAAATCATTAAAGTTTGAAATTGCCAGGACATATAATATTATGTACTTGAAGAAACTGTCAGGCTGTCTTGGCAAGGTTTTCAGCAAGATTAAAGGCATTCAGAAACCTGCCAATACTGGCACTACACTTCACTAATAAATAACATGGGATATTTATAGAAATCAACAGTTGGCACAGAGCTTACTTTTCTTCCTGCACAGAAGTTTGACATTCTTCTGCTATGCTGCAAAAAAGAAAAAAAAAAAGGCTTTGTGATATTTTATTGCAACAGGTATCTGAGATTGGACAAGTGTACAACTTCTAACAGAGATTGTAATGCTTGAGCATTATATTACTGTTACATACTGGTTTTACAGTTGCTTCTGACTTTCCCAAACTTTGACCATATGGGATTGATTTTTTTGTCAGATGTTTTAGTACAAACTGCTATCACTGTCTTGTGCTTATTTTTAAAAATCTGTCCTGACCCTCCAACCCACCACCCCAAATCTTGAAATAATTTGAAACAGCCTTGTGTTCTTGTATATAAAGCTTTAACATTTTGATTTTAAACACCTTGCAGATGCTCAGTAGCAATTCTTTAAAGCTCTGTTGCTTAATTCTTCAAAGATTTTCTTTGCACTGGCCATTCTCTAAGAACATTCTCCTTGCAATTACTGAACTTTCTTTGTCAAAGCAGTGTTAGCCTGAGGTCCAAAGCTGGCCAGTGGTCTGCTCTGCTCCTTGTTCTCTCTTTTTCACACTTCTTATTAAAGCAAGAACCAAGAGACTGAATAAAAATTTTGTCTACCAAATACAGATGATATAATGGGGTCTGAGTGCAGGAAGATAGGCTAAAATAGGGAACTGGAACATGGACTTACAGAGACTTCGAAGGCTGAAGTTGGCTGGGAAAATACATTTGTTTGGGAAAGGAGACTTGGACAGAGCTGGCAAGGTAAAAGGACTAGGCATATGTGGTGAGGTCTGGATGGCATGCTTGTACATTGTAAACAACTAAAGCAAAATAAACCAAAAACCTTGTAGAGTGTTGTCAGCAAAATATTTTCAAGTAGGGTAATTTTATTCGACTTTACTGCTTGCCAGTGGACAAAAATTTTGATCCCTGATTCAGGTAGTAAGAAAAAGAATACAAAACAATTAAAGAAATACTTATGTAACATTTATCCTCTTCCCTCCATAACCTCTATTTTCAATGTGTTCACTGTTGGGTACACTCTCTCTATCAGAATTATTTTAGGGAGGTGTTGGGTTACAGAGGAGAGAGAGGTAATCTGCATAATTGTGTTTGGGGGGTTTTTTTGACATGAGATGATGTTTGGCCATGCTGGGCATAATGGTTCCTTTCTGCCACTCTACACTTCCTGGTTTCCTGACACCTTGTTCTCCTGTCTGTGCACTGGTCCAGATTTCTCCTAGGCCGTGGTGCCTCAGGCCTGTTCCCTCTCTGGCAGAGGCTGAGGTTTTTCAGTCTGCTATGGATAGGATGAAGGAGGATGACATTGTGGTAGAGAGTTCAAAGGCATTAAATTAAAAGTTGCCAGGAAAGAAGGCTCTGTATTTCACCAACACATAGCATATGTTTCAGCACATTGTTCAGCCATTCAAAATTCTTTCGTGTATGCTCTGGTCCACCTTTCTCAGACTCTGGAATTCTCTGCATCAGTCATATTTTCCTTGCATATGTTGTGAAGAATATTTTCTTTTTACCAACCTGACACACAAGTGCAGAGATGTGTCTGCACAAATGTGCAAAGATGTTTCACTGATCTTGCAGATGAATGAGGCACACTATCCCTGGAATATCCCTAAAGAAAACAGGAGAGACCTTCACAGTGTGAATTCCTCTTGTGAGCTGTATACAGAGAATAATAAGTACTCAGGCTACTGAGAGAGATTCAGGTGTCATGAGAATATTTCAGGATGGATATTTCTTACTCTGTTGGATTTCTACTACCTTTCATCATTTCTCAGCAGCAGCAACAATAGGAAAAAATAAGAAGGAAAAAAAGAAAGCAACTGTCTGGAGATGTTTGTCCATATGTGGTACTGATTTTTGTCTTCACTTTACTGTATTCCACATTGTAAAAAAACAATGGTAAGGCTTAGTCTGTCCTTTGTGTTTCTTTGAATCTTCAGGAGAAATTCTCATTTGTGTACAAATTCTACCTGTTCAGTCTCACAGAGCAAAGCCTCATTCTGCTGTAATTAAATCAGACAAAAACCTAGCCAAACAAGAGCCAACAGATGGTGTGCATCATATGACAATCTTTAGGAGTCACTTTGAAGTAGTGTTCTTTGTAATAAGCCCTGTCACAACATGGTGTATTAACAGCTCCCCATTTTCAGTTTTCAAAAGTATTTTGTATCGTGTTGAAGAAACAAATATTTTTCTGCTTTTATTGTTTAATCTTCATTTATATTGAGTATTGATCGGGGAGCCACCATTCGCATCAAGAACTGAATGCACACAGCAAGCTAAACATCTGGACAAAAATATTGCTGAGTTCAGACCACAAAGACATATTCAGAAATGCTTTTTCAATTGTTTTCCAGAGTAGAGGACCTTAGAAGACTAAATTCAGAAAGAATCACAGAGTAGACTTTTTTTATCAAAAATTATTGATGAATTTAGCTATACTCTGATTAATAACACATTCATCTAATGCAATAAAAGTTTTTCAAAGTAATAGTATGGTTTTCTGTTAGCAAAGAGGAAGTGAGACTGCAGGAGATTCCCTTCTAGGCTTGTTTATGTCTTGCCATCCCCATTACTTGTTTCTGACAGCTAACACCCACTTCTCATGCAAATCTTGCCTTGAACTTTTTGCTCCAAGGAAAATCATACTTTTCTAAGTCCACATTGTAATTATATTTGTCATTCTTGTCATATTGCTTAAATGTCACTCTGGAGAAAATAATACAGTAATTAGCAGTGATTTGAGCAGAATGTTTGCTCTGGGTCTTGCTCTTCAGATCAGCAATCCTCTAACTTTTGTATTGGGGGATTACACTTGCTTCCTGTAACAGTCAATAATTTTTGCCTCTTCACCACAGATTTGTCTGTGTGCCCACATTCCTGGGCACATCT
This sequence comes from Callaeas wilsoni, assembly GCA_013398955.1. Classification (NCBI taxonomy): domain Eukaryota; kingdom Metazoa; phylum Chordata; class Aves; order Passeriformes; family Callaeidae; genus Callaeas; species Callaeas wilsoni. The sequence continues at coordinate 11,293 of VWPU01005588.1, forward strand.
CTATGCATTCACAATCACTATTCTGGTGTGCTGTAGACTCTCACCTGTCCACTTCCAGCACAACACCTAGTGTGACAAAAATACACAGCAGTAAAAATGTTCTTGCAGTCAAACTGCTTTGTCTTGTCTACTCAGGGTATTGCGGGGATTTTCTACACTGAATTTAAATAACACAGGCCATGTTCTCTATCCAAAATCCTCACACTGTAGAGGTCACTTTGAGCCACTCCCTTCCCTTTTGCTTAAGAATGTCTTCTCCAACAATAAACTTTATTCTGTTTTTAGGCATTTTAAAATGCCTTACTCTAAACAGGAACTGACTCTTGTGGGGGTTGACTTAAACAAAGCCAAAGATTCTGATTTAAGGAATGAATTTTAAGCAGCAATGTAACCTGAGTAAAGCTGTTCACCCCTTAAGAACAGTGAAAATAAAATAAAACAACATCAGGTGTAGCTGCATCTTGTTACCAGATAAGAATTGAGCAGATAATTTACACACTGAAGACATTTAGAAGAATTATCCTGAAATTCTATATGTGACTGAAAAACAGATTATTTAAAAAACAAAAATCCCATGTTACTGAATAGAAAAAAGAAAAAAGATTTCTCCATCCAGTGATTTATGGCTAATTTTAAAATTTTTATATAATTAGATATGGAGTCATAAAATAACATCGTATAATACACACTATTGCTGATTAATTTTTATATTTCACTTTCAAATGCAACTAATAATTCTAGGATCATTTAATATAGATTTCAAAAAAATTAGAGCTGTAAACTCGTTTGTTTAAAGGTTGGTGTAGGAATGAATCAAATTTTTGTCATTTGAAGTTGTGTGCCTCAAATGCATTAGCAAAGAGTTTTTGTGAAATCTTCTGGTGGATTGTCATATTTTAGTTTCAAAAGTAGGCCAAAATCTGGGTTTACTGGCATTTTAAGGATTAAAACCACACTTTGTAGAATATGAAATAATAAACACCTTAAGCAGGAAGCATATGATATAATTCTAAACAGTCAGGTCAAATTGCTCTTCTTAGCACAAGTGAATACGTTTTTTTGTATTTTCAAATTACACATTTCTTGCATTTTCTGTAGTATGGAACCATTTATAAGAATTCTATCACTAATTTTTAATTTTCCATGGACACATTTCTGAAGAGGAACACTCAATACTAAGAGCCGACTGGAGGTTCTTCCTCTTTTTCCCCTCCACATCAAAATATGGTTCTTGTCCTGCAGTTTTCTAATCAGTTTTTGAAGCTCACTTCTCTCACTTTTGAGAATGTTCATGGAAAGTTCCATGAAAATCCTGTAACATCACATTATACAAGACACTTTTGCATTGTAAATTTCTCACTTGAGACAAAAATTACGAAATAATGTCTATTTCCTAAAAATGTGGCTTTTTGCTGCTATGCTAAGGGCATTTAGTTACATATTTCTTTATAATCCCTTGACAGTGTTATGTTTATAATAATTTCTCATCTACACTAGGATGTCTTTCTGGGGTTCAGTGTTCCCGTATTTGGAATAAGGCACTTGGCTTCTCCGAGGTACTGTATGAGATATGCCATGCGATAGGTGGTGAATCTCATTCCATGAGATGTGCCATGAAATATAGAATGACAGCATTACAGTGGGCAGGATGGCTCATTGATGGTGGTGATAAGTTATCAGACGGAGGCCAGACGACCCTTATTGTTGCAATTTGCCACATGAAAGCGGGACTGATACTGACATGTCGCAGTTCTGTTCTGCCCTAACACAACGCCCACAGCCTTTGCAATCTCTCTCTTTGTAACTCTTGATATGCCTCTTTTACACATAAAATTGGTGTCCCCCTGTCTGTGCCTTATATGACAACAGCAGGATATTTTGACTACAGCTCCACCTCTGCTTCTCCCAAAGTATAAATTAGCATTTGAAGTCCTCGGTTTCAGAGGATCAGGATACAATCATCTTGCAAACAAGTCAGTGGGCCTGCTCACCACTCATTCCCAAAGCAGGTCAGATTTGTGCCTCCGACTGTATTGGAGTGTACCCAGGAACACTTGTACGTAGTGCTATACACTGAGTTTTTGTGGGTCTAGTGAATTGATCACTGTCAATCTAACAGGAGTCTGTAATCTGTTGCTTTAATAAACTACACTATTTGTGAATCTGTGAAAATTTCTATTGAACTCCCCAGACTTACTGTGTTCAGTTAGTAAATCATGTTATTGGTGAGGCTGTGATCCTAAATGAGACCAGACTTATAGTATAATCCACACTATTTGCACATCTGGGATCTTATTGAATGCAACCAAGCTTATAGTGCCAAATTAATAGTAAAGAAATTAAGCCCAGCTGCACCCAGCCCCTCTAATGCCTGACAAAAAACTGGAAAGCAAGGGGTTCATCTTCTACCAAATTTCTATACTCCTGATATGAGAGTACTAACCACTTCATATTCCTGCCCTGTTTCTTAAGGTCATTTTAGATGTTTTCCTTTAATTTTTATACTGCAAGGAAAATTCCTATAGGAATTTCTTCACTGCATATTTCTGGTCTTCACTGAGCCATTGCAATATTAAAAACTGTTTCAGTCTTGTGACTTGTTCTTGCTCTTGCTACTAAACTTCTTCTTTAAGAAATTTACTTTACTCAAATATGTTGAGAGATCACAATGTTCTGAGATTTCCTGTGCAACTACTCCAGAAGATGGAACTTGTTGTATTCTGAGGTTTTAATATATTTCCTCATAAATATTTAACTCCTCTCAAGCAGTGTCAAATTAGAGTGCATGGCCCAGGATCGCATCCAGACTTTTCTGAAATATCTCTTGGGTATGAGACTTTGCAGCTTCCTTGGTCAGCCTGTTTCAGTGCACAGTCACCTGCACGGTAAAGAAGTTCTTCCTCACATTCAGGTGGAACTTCCTGTGCTTCTATTTCTGCCAGTTGCCTCTTGTCCGACTTCTTGTTAGTTTTGGTCTTTGGTACGTCCACAAAGTTCACCAGAAAGCCATAGCATCAGTGTAACCTTGTCGCTTTGTGACAAAAATTATTGCTTGAATAAAAAAATACTCATTGTTTGGTTGAGATACTATGGAGCATATTCCGACCATAAAGTGGCATAATCTCATTCTTTCAGCTGCTATCTATACACACATTCCTAGCATTAAAAGTGGAAAAGCAATGAGGACTTTTTTTTTTTTTTGTTTAATGATAGGAAGAAAAGCTCTGGAAAGGAAAAAAAAAGCCAAGTGATTGGAGTGGAAAAAAACCTTTTTTGACAAAACAAAAAAATGTTATTTTCTCAAAACTTGATCTTCTCTTCTTTTTTAGATAGAAATTTTTTGTCACTTCAGCCTGATTTTGCAGATAGCTTTGCTTCCTCTATATTTGTTTATAAGTTAATTTCCCATGTGTAAAAGAAAAGAAGGCAAAGAGGAAGGAAAAAGAAGTACACAACACAGGATCTTAACCACAACCGACAGCAGAATCTTAGGCTTTTTAAAGCCTGAAGTCCAGACTCAAGGCATACAGTCTTCAGCTTTTTTCTGTGCAGCAGACTACTGTGCACATCATCAGTGCATTGCAGCATAGCTGCAAGTCAATTTTTTTTCTGAGGGATGCTGAAAGGATGAGAAAGAGGTTATGCTACTCTCTCACAGAGGCTGAAATTTGGAAGATTTTTGGAAATTAATTTTCCTTAAATGACACTGCTGCCATTCCTAGATCTTCAAGGTAAAGAATGCATCCTTCTGTTTTACTAATCCAAATATTATATTTAGGCTGAAGGAATGTAATTAGCATTGTCTTATAATCACTTGTTGACAATACTAAGCTTTACAATAATTTCTTATTCAAATATTTATTGATGCTAATTTAAAGCATTTTAATGCATCATCAGTATAACAATTTTCATACAGAGGAAGGAAATGTTGGTGCATAAGCTTTTAATTCTGTACACCTTTACCACGCCTGATAGCCAAAGTTTTCACAGACAACAGTTAACACTATTTCGTAACTCTTTTAAGTACTTAGGCTTCAGTACATTCAAAGATCTTGGTAATTCTCTTGTCCTATCAAAGTGTTTCAACATCCAGGTTTGGTTTCTAGGTCTAAGGATACATGTGCATTTTCTCTAAAACAACACTACACACAGTTCACAAGCCAGAACCTGTTGTCTAAGGCATTAGATAGATAGAATATGAGTAATAATGATCATCCATACATGCCCAATACAAGTTAATATGCATGCTTTTATGAAAACATTGGTATAAATTCATCCACTGATGTGTATGCATCATTGCAAAGTTAATACATGTTGTGATGAACATACATTCTCTCTCTCCCCACATATGCATTTATGCACATATGCTTAAATATGATTCTTTATTACACATTCACACTCTAAGTTTTAGTTGGCAAAGATAATTGCGAAATGCTGACTGGACTCTTTTATCCATTCCTTCCTCCTCTGTGTGCTGTGTTGGAAGAGACAAGTGGAAACCCAGAATTTCTGTCTACTTTTAGGATGCTGTTACTTAGATTCTGTCAGGGAGGAAGATACATGATTGCACCTTTGGCTTCTGAGGTTAGCTCAGCTCAATTCTGCTGGATTTTGAAGAGATGGCTGAGAGGGATCCTCATCCATGTCTGTCAGTGCCTGCAGGGAGGGGTCAGAGCATGGGCCAGGCTCTGCTCGGTGATGCCCAGCAATGGGACAAGAGGCAGGAACTGATTCACAGAAGTTCCACCTGAACATGAGGAAGAACTTCCACACTGTGCAGTGACCGAGCACTGGAACAGATCACCCAGAGAGGATGTGGAGTCTCCCTCTCTGGAGATATTCCAAAACTCTATGAGTGCAATCCTGTGCCATGTCTTCCAGGATGGTTGGACCAGACCTGACCCATTGTGTGATTCTGTGATCTTACAATGCTCAGTGTTCACTATGACAATGCTTTGTGTTAATCAGTACAGTCATACATTGCATTGTCCGAAGGCAGCATGTGCTCCTTCCATGAAATAATTAAGATGTTTATTTTATAAAATAATGGATAATAAAGGTCAGTTTTCCTTAAATGGAGGAGATAAGAAGCAACATTTATCTTTCTGTTAGGCACCATCAGAAGGAAATGACATTTTGGCCTGTAGAAATTTTTTGTATCTATGTATAGATGTATGTTCCAAGCCCAGCTGTTCTAAAAATGGGGATTTCTTCCTCTTCTAAAATTCTTTAGACAGGCAAAGCATGACATTTCATGGTCATACCGACTCTTCAAAAATATTACATAACTGAGAAATAGAATCTGGCTTTTGATCTCTATAGAAGATTCTCCTGGACAAAAGAAAAAGGCAAATAAGAAATCAGGAGGTAAGGATGAAGGACTCCTTGATATAAGACCTTATGCTACCATGACTGAAATAACGTTATTGAATTCAATTATTCAAGATAGCATTGAATTCATGCTATATGTTATTTCACCCAACCCTTTTGTTTTTATTTTTTATTTTCATCCTTTTCCTTACGATCTGGAAGTCTATTATATATATTTTGATGGGTTTACATCAGGCTGGCAGTCTGTCACTTAGTGGGTTTCCCCAGGGCTCAATTTTAGAGCCAGCAGTGAAGCTTGTCAGAGTTCAAGGAGTATCTGGACAATGCTTTCAGTCAGAGGGTTTAGTTGTAGGTAGTCCTGCAAGGAACAGGGAGTTAGATTCGATGATCCTTTAGGGTCCGTTCTAACTCCACATATTCTATAATTCTGTGATTAAAAATACGACAGATGGTCCCCAAACTCACCTACATTTTTGATGAATTTGATATGTAAATACATTTGAAATACTGGCTAAACTCCTTTAATCAAAGAATTATCTCACAAAACACTTTTACCCTGAAACCAGGGAACAATTCAAATTGAATAATTGATGGACACAACTTGGATATGGTAAAGGCAAGAGGTTTACTATTCAGTTACTTATCATAAACAATTAAAAAGTTCAGTGTGTGCACGCTGCAGTTAAGTGTGCCAAAGTTTATTTGCTTTAAATAGAACAATATTATGATTTATTCATACAGAACTATATAACATAGTTGCACTAGCAAATTGTGCTAGAATTTTCTGTGCTAGGGTAATCAAATATTCATTGTTTATTGAAAAATGTCAATAATCCTGTGTTATTTTCCAAATATATTTAATTAATTGTGTATAAACCGTGTCACAGGATGGAAATAGAAAGGAAAGCAAGGTGTAAATATTTCATTCTTTTCTCACACATCAATATAAATTATAAGCTCATTTATCTTGGCTCCATTTAATACATTTAAGTTAATCTGAGAAAAATTGTAATTTAATTTCAGAATTTTGAATTCTGTTTCCTCTTCTGTGAATCTATTAAGACACAGATATTTTCCTTCTTTAAAGTACTATTAGCAAAAATATTTCTGCTTCTAGTTAAGATTTCTAGCCAATTTGTCCAGATTAAGAACACTTTACATTGTTTTTATAATGCAGTTGTTGTTCTGTAAAGTTTCCAAGTTCAATTTGGTTAATTTTTTAAATTTGATTTTATTTGCTTTAATTATGGTTATGATAATTCTGCTGTACAGAAGAAACATCCTAGGATAAACATCTTTTTACATTTATTGTAGTGGTCTTATCCTGTGGCAATGTTGCAAACTGCCCATTTTATTACAGAAAACTGTACATGATGGAGAATGAAAAAGGAAAGCCTCTGCCACAAGGCAAGGAGGTGCAATTTCATCAGTCTTTTAAAATATCCCTACTTATGTATGTTTTCATAGACCTTTGCTGTTAAGCAGGTAAACTCCTGCCTGTTTCACTTTTGTTCCACCCTGCCAGAAATCCTGTGTATCAAGAAGGCAGGGATACCTGCACATCATCCTCAGAGCATAGCAGCTCTGATTCTTTCCAGAAACTGAAGAGATTAAGTAGAGCCTGCACGTGATAAAGCATTCCAGCTTCCAGTTCAGCAGCAGTAAGACCAAAGTCCATAGAGCTTCTGCCACTCATGTTTTTCAAACTTTACACAGGTAGACATAGTTTTGTCACACTTTAGCTCTTGGAAGTATTTTGGTTAAATTCAGCCCAGCTTCATTTTTAATAAAACACTTTTAAAAGAAATTACAAACTGACTCATTTTCTTTAGGGTGTTGGAAGTATTTTGGTTAAATTCAGCTAATCAATAAAGCTGAATTTACACAGGTTGACATAGTTTTGTCACACTTTAGCTCTTGAATAGCAATCAAGAGTGTGTTTCCCAATTTCGTTTTTAATAAAACACTTTTAAAAGAAATTACAACCTTACTCATTTTCTTTAGGGTGTTGGAGGTATTTTGGTTAAATTCAGCTAATCAATAAAGCACTAACTCCTATCTGTGATCCTGTCATAGGATCACAGAATCATGGAATGGTTTGGATTGAAAGGTACTTTCAAAATCATCCAGTTCCAGCCCCAACCCATGGGCAGGGACACCTTCCATAAGAGCAGGTTGCTCAAAGCCCCATCCAACCTGGCCTTGAACACTTCCAGGGATGGGGCATCCACAGCTTCTCTGGCCAACTTGTCACAGTGCCCCACCACTCTCACAATGACAGATTTCTTTTTTAAATCCAATCTAAATCTACCCTCTTCTACTTTAAAACCGTTACCCCTTGTCCTGTCACAACAGATCCTGCTAAAAAGCTTGTTCCCATCTTTCTTGTCAGCTCCCTTTAGGTATTGAAAGACTGCCATAAGGTCACCCTAAATCTTTCTCTTTTCCAGGCTGAACGACCTAAATTGTCTCAGCCCTTCGTCACAGAAGGGGTGTTCTATCCCTATGATCCTTTTTGTGGTCCACCTCTGGACCTGCTTGGATAGGTCCATGCCTTTCCCATGCTGAAGATTCCAGAGCTGCAGGCAGCACTCAACACATAGGACAGCTCTAATTAATTGATATGTATTTTCACTCAGTTCTCTATAAAGCTAAAGATCTGATAAGTGGCAAGGAAAGAAGAGCCTGCAATGTTAATATCCTTTTGCTCATGTTTACAGAATGGATTTAGTATAAAAGTCTAATAATACACTTGTACTTTCAGTACCAAATTAATATTATTTTAAATTAATACTTTCCTGTGTTTGTATATACACACAAAATTCATACATATATATAACAATCCTGTTTGTGTTTGCTTAGCATTCTACTTCACCAATTAATAATTTACTGAAATCCAGTTATTCTTTATAGGGATAATCTTTGCAGGCAAAAAAATAAAATTCCCTCAAAAAATTTAGCTTCATTCTGCCTTTGGGGAAAGGAACAGCACATGATGCCAAAACCTACACATCAGTGCACAGATGCATGAAGGTTGTAAGGGCTGAATTCTGTTACTGAGGAAAAGGTATCTTGTTCAAATGGCATTAAGCTGATTACAGAAGGAATATCCTGAGTACAAATAGTTGTCCCAGCAAATGTAGGCTTTTCATGAGGCAGCTATGATCCAAAATCCAATGTGATCAAATAGGTTAAATCACAAGTTATCCCTGGACGTACTTAAGAATCCAGCAAAATGTGTCATCAGCCTTTAACTTCCTATCTGCTAATTCATCTTACATATTGACATGAATAGAAAGGAAGAAGTGTAAGTTTTGTTTCACAGTTACAATAAATGACTGGACTCTTCATCTATTGCATAATCTTAATGCAACCATGTAAAAGCCAAATCTCTGCTCACCTGTGGTTTTCCTATCAAAAATAATTCCTTTGGTTTGAAGAGTTTAAGTATCTTGTTCTCTGGAAGGATAGAGAGATACTCTTGAATCTCCTTCTCAGCTAGTGACCTAATAACTGTACTTCATGTACTTGGTCACAGTCATACCCCCAGACACCTCTGCTGATCATATCAGAGTTTCATCATTTCAAATTTCTGAGCTTTGGCAAGCATTGCTGCCTTCAGTGCTAAAGAGAATGTCCTTCCTAAATTGCTAAGAGGTCTCATGTGAGAGGTGAAAATCCTATCTATCATTTATATTGAGTAAAAAACATTAAATCATCTGAATGTGCTTCCTCTGTAAGTGCTTGTTCCTTTTTAAAATTAGATGTTCTGGAAATGTAATTAAGATAGTATTTTTTCCCCTTCAATAAGAAGTACTAATATAAGAGAGAAACATCAGTTTTCAAGCAATGCAGCAATCTGGAATCTGCATCTTAATTGAACACAAGCTTTTCTATTGTTCTTGCTTAGTCAGTTTTACAACTCTAGCTTTGATGTGCATCTTTCACAATAAGACTAAAGGAACAATTTAAAAGAAAAGCTGCATATGGCAGAGTACTGTGGAATCTAAAAAAAAAATAGAGGTAGTTTATATAACAGGAAGAGCACCCAAGGTGACAGAAAAGACTACATAAAATGTATTGATTCTTGTGGGATGAAAATGTCACATCTGAGCACATACAAGGTAAATTTTTTGTATATTTTTTATTTTTTTTCCCCAGGATAAGAAGCGTCCAGGTATGTTGTAGCTTCATCTTCTATATACTCAAATATTCAGTGAGAACACAAACCTGTCATGGGTTTATACTGCTGCAAATTGGACTGGAAAGCCCAATCTAATGCTTGACATCTGTCTTACAAGAGCTCAGTGAAGTCTTACTGAAATACAGTATATCACTGCAAAGCTGTAACTACTGTCTTGGGTATTTCTTCCCTTTCTCTGTCACTTCCACGCTTCATCAGTATTTTAATTTATTTTGCAGAAATACCTCCAATTCTCCTTGAAAAGTTTCACTGCTACGTTTTGCTCATTCCTTGCTATAGAAAATCAGAGAACACTCATTTCCTTGCAAGGAACAAAATGAAAAGCAGAAAGACAGCTTTCTTAATTCCTTTTTTCCTAAAAATGAGAGGTGATTTTTTTTGTTTGTTTTTGGTTTTTTTGGGGTTGCTTTTGTTTTGTTTTTGGGGTTTGTTTTGTTTTGTTTTGTTTTGTTTTGTTTTGTTGTGTTTTCACATCCCTGGTTTTCTGTCATAANAGCCCAGCTGGCAACTAAGCACTACACAGCCACTCATTCACTCACTCACTCACTTACTCACCCTTCCCTGGTGAGATCAGGGAAGAATCAGAAGAGTAAATGTAAGAAAAATTGTGGGTCAAGATAGACATAGGTTTAATAGGGAAAGTAAAAATCATTCATATAAGCAGAACAAAGAATTCATTCCCCAAGTCCCACGGGCAGAGCAGGGCCACATCACGCTTAACAATGACTTGGGAAGACAAACGGCATCTTTCCAAACATCCCCCTTTCTTCTTCTTCCCACAGCTTTAAAAACTGAGCATGACACCATACAGTGTGGGACATCCCTTTGGTCAGTTGGGATCAGCCGTCCCAGCTGTGTCCCCTCCTTGTGCACCCTGTGTCCCTCACCGCTGAGGTGGGAGAAGGGGTGGAAAGGGCTTGACTCTGTACCGGCAATAGCAAAACATCGCACTCTTACCAGCACTGTACAAGCACTGCTCCGTGATAGCTGCAACATCCCTGTGCCATCCATGCTGTTTCCACCACAAATCCAAAACATCCCTCCCCGCCAGCTAATGTACAGAAAATTAACTCTGCCCCAGCCAGCACCAGCACAGCCTCCTGATCCCAGGAGCCTCTGCTGCTTCTCACCAAACTCTTCCCTTCTGAGAGCTACATCACCTGGCATCAAGCTTTGTCTCTCAGTGTCAGGGCACAAAATGCACTGCCCCAACACCAATCTGATACCGATTTGGCAATATTTCTCTGGCTGCATATTAATACTCTCAAAGTTGCCTAGTCCCAGGAAAAATGCTTCCTTGGGCACTACCTTGTGCCTCCAAATTTCATATATCCACCTGCTCTCCAAAGCAGTTTATGAATAACACATGTTTTTTCTTGTAGTTGCTTCAAAAGTTGCTTTTCTGAGAAGCCAGCTTATTTTAATCCTGTGTAATTTATTACCATTCTGGAAAGAATACTTAGAATATTGACTGAAGACATCTCCATTTCAATGTCTAAAAGCATGCAAATAGAAAAAGTATTTTTCTCTCTTCTTATATCATAAAAACTTCTTTGCAGTAAAATACTTCTCAGTTAATTGTGTCCAATTCAATAAACATATTGAGAAGAAAATATAATTTTTTTTCAAGGAAATAATTTTAATAACAGCTATTAAACAAAAGCCTTAGACATGAATCTTTCTTCTTGACTGATAGACAACCAATTGTAGAAACAAGTATAGTATCTCAGGGGGATAATTCTTTTAGATTCCTCATGTTTCCTAAACATTTCTGAGGATTAGGACGCCCTTAAAGACCAATGAATAAGCTCAGCGAAAACTGATTGAACCCTGCAGAGTAGCTCTTATTTGTCTCCTGTGAGAAAATCTCTACTTCTAAAAGCAAGAATAGACAAAACTAAAATTATTTCTATGATAAGACATTAAGTCTTCCTCTTTGTTTAAGACTCTCCCTCAAGGATCCTGAGAGAGAGACACCAGCATCCTCTCCCTGAGCACAACTGTTCAGGAAATAACTATGCCAGGTTATTGCGCACCTCTTAACAAGCACAAAAGGATAATATCTTTTCTACTTCAACTTTAGGAATTACAGTAGCCCATTGAAGTTAAGTAGGTACCACTGTAGATGCTATTGTGTAGGACTGGACATGAATGATGAATGAATGGATATAAAATGTGTACGATAGAACGTGTACAAACTTATTTGCTACATTGAGACACAAAGGAAAAAGAGAAATAAAAATTTTATCAGAAATTTGCTAATGAGGTGCTTTTGTAATACATTTCCAATGATAGTCTAACTTTCTGTTCCTTATTTGGATTGTATATTTTTATTATTGTTTTATTTCCAGAACTTCCTCTGCTGTTTTCTGTAGTTCAAATAAGTTGCTTTACCCCAAGCTTTGACTTTACAAATTTTTCTCCCAGAGAATTTGAGTTAGAATTTGCGCAATTCTTACCATCATTCTAGCTACAAGTTTATTACTCCAAGCCAGTTTCTGCTCAAACAGTGACAAACCACCTGTGGGAATAGATCAGACAAATATGAATCCCAGCCAGCTGCAACTACAGCAGGCAAATTGCTGGTTCACTGGAGTAGTCTACTTTTATTTATGTGTCCCTAATTATAAGAAAAGGGTTTTAGAAAATAAAATTATGGCTGTTTTCTGCAAGGCCAATCTCTCCCAGAAGAATATGTTCAAACAGTATGGAAAAAGTTTATTTAAAATAATACTGTATCTTTCAAAATTAGCCTTCAACTGTGTAGACTGGCAATCAAATGTTACTTAGAATTGTAATCCAAGTAGTATAAAAGTGGGAAGAAATCCCTGGAGAAGAAAATGTTCAGACTTCTTCCTTTAAAATAAATTATCTGTACAGGAGAGAGAGTTTTGAATGGAAGATTAATGTACATTTTATTAAATGAGTACTTGCCATATACAATCTCATGGATGAAAGGTTTATTTGAATAGTTTTATTCAATTTGAAATAGGCCATTGTAACATTTTAGCATTGTGAAAATGGGCTTTTACAGTGTTCGACATGTGTAAAATGAGTTGGCTCTTCAACATCTGTTCTGAAATATTTACAAAATTCCCCTATTAAATTTTAACATTGTGCTCTGAAGTATTCTGCACCATGTAATCAGAAATCCTGGTATATTTTGTTTCATTCAGATGTTAGATCTCCATGGAGAGTTTTGAGATTAAAAACTCTTATAGGTCTTTCTGTTGAAGACAGAAAACATTGTACTGATCTTTAGATAAAACAAATTATACTGAAAATCTCTAGTTGCATATAAATAAAGGCTTCTTAATTAATTTTGACAGATATTTAAGTTTCAGGCAGATTATAAAGGAAAAAAAAAAAAAAAAAAAAAAAGCATTGCTATTACCCTATAGAAAAAAAATTGAAAACACTAGGGAGCAGATTTTGGTTCTTCAGGTTCTGCATTGTAGGGTACCAGAGGGAAAAGCCCTGGAGGAGAGAGGGGCCCAAAAAAACTGGTTAATAATCAAGGATAGTTCCTGACAGCTCCAAAGAGATGCATCCCAGCAAAGAGGAAAAGGCAAAAGACCTGTTTTGATGAACAAGAAACTCCTGGACGAGCTCAAACACAAGGAAGCCCACAGAGGGTGGAAGCAAGGACAGGTAGTCTAAGTGGAATACACAGAGATTGTCCAAGCATCAGGGATCAGGTTAGAAAAGACAAAGCCAAATTAAAGATCAAAGTAAGCATGGACAGGGACATCAAGGGGGAAAAAAACCCAGGGTTTTTAGGTACATTGGTGATAAAAAGAAGACTAGGCAAAATGTGGGCCCTCTCTAGAAGGAAAGAGGAGATTTGGTTAAGTAGGATGTGGAGAAGGCTGAGGCACCCTCAGTTCTGTCATATTTTGTTATGATTTTTATTCAGAACCACTAATCCATCTCTATCTCATTTTTTCAATCTCTGGAGCTGTGATGATAATGTCACTTTTTGTTTACCTGTTCAATAAAACACTTTTCCACTGAAAAAAGTGGATTATCTGAAACTGCAGCTTCTTAGGCAAGAAAATCTTCTTGGTTGCAAGGAAAAACACTACTATCATGGCCCAAGACAGAACTCAACAAAAGTTAGAAAGATGATTTATAAAATTAACACATTTCTTGTCCTTTTCATAGCTACTTAACTGGTGAATGAAATTGAGACAAGGAAAATCTACAGTCACTCTAAGAGTTAGAGCAAAAGTGAGAGAAGAAGACCTAGAATCCTTGTACAGACCCTAAAGGTACTTGTGGAATTAGAAAACAAGGTTGAACAGCAGAATTCTATTATTTTTATTAATTTTTATTGGTTTACCTGTAAGAGTTCGGAGAGTCCTTTTCTGGTCATTGCTAAAAATTATATTTCATTAAACAGGGTTTATTTAGCTGATATTGTTTTAACTCTACTTCAGCACAAATCAAATCAAGACCATGAACTGCTTACTGGATTTCTTTTTGGTTGGTTTGTTGGTTGGTGGATTGGGGTTGTTTTATTTTGTTTTAATTTACAATACTGTTAGGAAAATTGGAAAAGGAGGAATAAATTACTTGTTTAAGACAATGAAGCACACTGAATTCTTAAATGAGTGTGCCTATGTATTCTGTAAATCTGCAGCAGTTCCAATGTCATGAACATTGGCTTAATATCCAATTAGTGCTTACCAGTACTAATGACTGTACACGCCAAAGAAGTTATATTTCTGCACTGTTGTGGTGATTAGAAACTGTGCTTTAACAATGAATAAATGAACAAAAGAAATTTTAATCTCCACAGATTGGAAGCTGTTATTTAACTATCCTATTTTAAACAGCAAATTTTCTGACTTAGTCAGTGATTCGTTTTATTGATTTGATTAGCTGTTTCTGCAATGAATTCAGTCTGTTCACTGATGAAAAAAATGAGACAGGCCAGCACTGACACGTACAATGAACATAATTTCTGATGCAAATTCCATTTAACTTATTTGTCAGTATAAAGATAATATTCCCATGAATTGTTAATTTGCACTCTTTGGCATTACATCAACACATAGGAAGTTTTCTGATAATAGACCTGAAAATTGTAAAGGATAAAGAGGAAACCCACAAAATTCTCATTATTTAGAGGAGTTTATAAATAATTTTTCAGAATAAAAAATATTAGAGGTTTTAATTGACAAATATTTGGACTGAACTTCTGTAAAAAGATTAAATAGACTTTTCGGCAATGTTACAAAAGAAATGCTAGAAACAATATATTAATAGGCATGGTCGAAAAGGTCTATGTGTGTTTTGGTAATAAATTCCAAATATTACATAATTTACTAGAAAGAAATAGCTCTTCTATGACAGAAAATATTTTAAAAGTTATATGATCTGTTCTTGCAGTCATTTAGTGCTGAAAAACTTTGTTTCATTCTTCCTGGTATAAGTAATAAAGAAATACTGTACTTTGCAATTTTGTTTCAAGAAACTCCTGCTGTACTGGATATTGAGAAAGTATTAAAAGTGTAAGTGTATGCTTTCCCTCTTATTGCCCAGAAACCTCTGATTTGGTTATTACCTCTCGCATACTATTTGTAGTTTTTTTTCCTAACATAATCTAACTGGGAAGGCTTAGGCAAGGGCAAGAAGGATGGACAGGTATGGATGGGTGCTTTACAATGGGGAAATAAGAAGGAGTCTTCAGTGTGGTAAAAAAAATCACAGGGAAGGTAGTGGAATAGAGGGATTTTGAAAGATCTATAATATCATGACATTATTAAAGCAGATAAATAAGGATGCATTTCTCAGTGTGTGTGGCTACATTACTAGTGTTGATTCAAATGAGAGAGTACTTGAATTTAAGATTGTGTTCCCTTAAACCTTTGTTTACAATCACAGCACATTTTCTACTCTGGGAAACTATGGTAGATGTTATATATTTAAAAAAACAAAAAAACAAAACAAAAAAACCAAACTAAAACAAAAACAAACAAAAAAACCAACAAAACAGTTAATGTTAAGATGTTAAGGTCTGAGCAAAGAAAAAAAATAAAAGGAGGTGAAAATGGACTCCTGCATCATTTGATTTAGTCCTGTATGGAGCAAAGAGTTTGTATAGGCAGACCTATGGAAATTAAGGGTCTACACGCTGGTGTTACTGACAGCAAAGACCCAATTGGGGATTATTTGCAGAATCAAGTAGCATAAGGTAGTCTGAACCTAAGTGAAGCATTAAGCCCTAATTGAAGATGACAGTGTTGATACTTTCCCAGGAACAGGTAATTGTTTAAGAGGAGCCTAGAAACTGTGATACTAGAACAGAAACATCAGCAAGTGCAGAGAAAGGGGACAAATATTATCACCTCCCTTATCGATCTCTTTGTAAATATACACTAATTCAGCTGACACCTCAGCACAGCCTTTCCAAATTATTTCAGTCCCAATCAACCTACCTGTCATGTAGAGCTGCAGCTGATCTTTGGGAAAAAATGTCTATGTCTGTCTTCTAACGCTGAAAGAACTAGTTCTGCATTTCAAACATCAAACTGGAAGTGACCAATTCAGCTATTAGAAGCAAACTTCAGAACCCTGTGTTGAGTCCTACAGAATACCATGTCTAAAATAAAGTTAAAATCAATATTAATATTTACACTGATGGCTTAATTTCAAACGCCACCACAAGTTAATATGGCAGAGGTAATTAATGATTTTGCAGGTTAATTATATGAATTTTTTTCTTGTTATATTAAAAACCAAAAATCTGTTGAAAGTGTTTTCTTTTGGTCCTTTGATAACTTGGATTTCATTTGCTTTTTACATGTTTTTTGGTTTTTTTAATATTATTTATATAAATATAGATACACATTTTTATTTTACAGCTGCTATTTATGTGTTTTATTTTGGTTCCACAAGGAACTATTACTTAATTATTATATTTAGATACCTCATTTAGAGACCCCTAATGCACTTTTCTAAATGTTTTGAAAATGTACTGTAGCTTTTTTAATGGGTTATTTCTTTAGATGGATTTTAATGCACTTTGTTGCTTCTATGCCCCGTCGCTGAGTTTTTAATGTCGAACCTCCTGTTAACTCCAACACTGTGCAATCTGCTGTTCTTTTGTTTTCAATGTTTTATAATTGGAAATGTGCTGAATAACAGGGGCATCATTCTCCATGGGAACTCTTATGCAAAGTAGGAATCTGAAGATGGGAAAAGTTGATGTGAAAATTTTTAAGACTCTGTAGGCAGTAAATAATGCTATTGATTTTTTGGGTTATGCTGCACTTGTGCATATTTTAATCATAGCTGACTCAGATTTGAGTTCTTCAATAATTTAGGTCCAGTTGTGGTGACAGGAAAAAAAAGACAAAGAACTTAATGTTTTGTAATTGCAAGAAGTAACTCAAAATCGATTTTTCATGGGCTAATTAGAGCACAGTAATAAACTTATAAGACCAGAATAAATGTTTGTGGCTTTCAGCTCATTTTTAACTTAACAAACAAACAATAATAACATTAAGCAATATATGTCTTTGTACCTGCAATTTTTAGGTTGATTGCTGTTACAGAATTTATGTTGAGGGCCATTTCTTTACGGGAAAATTCTTCTGTCCCAATTCATTCCAATATGTGCTTTAAAAAGGAATTATGTATTTGACATTTATAAGATCAATAGATGCACCCAAAGTTGTCATGGTAAAATTTAATGGGGAGAAATCTCTGAATTCACACTGTAGAATGATTCTACTTATACAGAAATTATCTTCATCTTTACTGGGGCAAAATACTTAACAATTTTAAGGTACATTTAAGAAATAACAGTTGTGTACAGAGTCCACATATCCATTCCATCTGTAGTTTGCTT
This sequence comes from Callaeas wilsoni, assembly GCA_013398955.1. Taxonomy (NCBI): domain Eukaryota; kingdom Metazoa; phylum Chordata; class Aves; order Passeriformes; family Callaeidae; genus Callaeas; species Callaeas wilsoni. Next base: position 28,686 of record VWPU01005588.1, read on the forward strand.
TAAACAGTTTCTGGTTTCTGTTTGCTTATTTACATATTCGAGAATTCATCTCATCTTATCCCTTTGAACTTATCTAATTATCCTTCTCTACTTTAATAGTATTTTGAAAGTAGTCATATATTCTTCATTAATTTCTCTTTTTACCATGTTTATACTTAATTTTTCTTATCAATTTCTGAAAATCATCAAAAATTTGATATTGAACTCATTTTTCCTTGAAGTAAGTTTCTCATAGTTCTATTTTTTCTCTACATTTCACTTTAAACAAGACTGTTTTATTTAAGTTTTTTTCACAGTTCTGCTCTTCCAAATGTTCTTTTTAGAGGATAAAGCTTTTAGTGTTAAATCTAATTCCACCCGTAGAGTGCAATATCTTGCAGAGTTATTTTATTATCCATAATGGCTAAAATAATTTAATTTTTTTCTAATATTTTCAGAAATAATTGTTTCAGACATATTTCAAATGTTATAGATTAAATGGAAAATAAACAGAAGAATTATAATGTTTAATTGAGTCAATTAAGAATCATGATATTATATAGTGAAAGGTCCTTGCTAATAAATTATGGATTTAAAGGTTAAAATTCTTAAGCAAATCCAAATCATACGTACTTTCCATCAGGTCTCAGGCTATGATGCCACAAGAATTGCACCAGTCCATCCCTTCATGAAAACCACTAAAGAAACACTTATGCTATTTGTGTAGGTAAGGAAGATATTGGGTTTTCTTCGTTCTACCCAAAGCTAATCAAATCTTAAGTGTTGACGTGTACCCAGAAATCCACATAATTTTTCTCTGCCTACACACGAGATGAAATGAACCTCGGACATACTGTTTTCTCTGAATGTGAAAGAGAGTGACTGAAATAGAGACCACAAATCCCTCGTTCCACTACCTAAATAAGGTATTAAATATGTAATGTTTAAAGGGTGACAGCAGTAAATATTTCATGCTCAACAGAGTTTTCCTTAAGAAGTTGTGCAGCTATAGAATTTTATCACACTCTTCTATACTGAGGTACATTGACTTGAAGAATGGAAATATAACTAGAGTGATTCAGGTGTTAAGTTATGACAAAGTGTCAATAAAAAGACAAACAAAACTAGGAGTTTGGTGGATGAGAAGCTGGGCATGCCCCGGCCGTGTGCGCTGGGAGCCCAGAAACCCCCGTGTGCTGGGCTGCATCCAAAGCCCCGGGGGCAGCAGGGCAGGGAGGGGATTCTGCCCCTCTGCCCCGCTCTGCTGAGACCCCACCTGCAGGGCTGCATCCAGCTCTGGGCTCCCAGCCCAGGAAGGACAGGGACCTGCTGGAGCCAGGCCAGAGGAGGCACCAAGGGGATCAGAGGGATGGAGCAGCTCTGCTGTGAGGAAAGGCTGAGAGAACTGGGACTGTTCAGTCTGGAAAAGAGAAGGCTCTGGGGTGACCTAATTTCACCGTTCCAGTGCCTGGGGGAAGCCCACAGGAGAGATGGAGAGAAACTATTACAAGACCCTGGTGTGACAGGACAATGGGGAATGGCTGCAAATTGAAAGAGAGTAGAATTAGATACTGGAAGACATTCTTGCCTGTGAGGGTGTTGAGGCAGCGGCACAGGTTTCCCAGAGAAGCTGTGGATGTCCCATCCCTGTGTGTGTTCAAGGCCAGGCTCACTCAGCAACCTAGTCTTGTGGAAGGTGCCCCTGTCAATGGCAGAGGGGTTGGAACAAGATGGTCTTTGAGGCCCCTCAAACCCAGGCCATTCTGTGATTCTACGAATCTATGGAAACCTTTCTTTTATCTCTGTGTGTCCATACGTGTACAGGAACACATATGTGTAATCAGGAATTTTAAAAATAATTATGGCTATTACAATGGAATTATTTTATTCAGCTTTCAGTTTAAGGGGCCCTTGACATTCAAGTTTGAGGCTTGAATTTCATATCAATATCTTCCAGGATGTCCTTAGTATTTCTAAGTATTTTCATACTGGTGCTGTGCTTGTAATCACCACTTGCTGGTGTGGTGGAAGGTTTAAACACACAAAAGCACAAACCTACCTTGCTCATGAAGCCTAAGAGCATAACTAAAAGGCTACAGACGGATTAAAATGCTCAACAGTACCTAGAATTTGAATGTTACTCAACCTGATAACCTCTTGTAGTTCTCTTATTTTCCTATGGCTCTTGAGGAATAAATGGCTTGTTAGGTAAACTGATGTAATATTTACGTTATTCTAACATCCACTGCCTGTCTTCAGGGCCTGGAACTTTCCCTTTTTTTTCTGTAGTAGTAAGTAAGTAAGTAGTAGTAAGCTTCATAACATCACTGAAAACCCTATATTCAAATTCTTCTGCTTCCTCCAGGTGTCTGAGGCAATGCTCATAGTTAATATAGTTAATATTTGCATGCAAAGTAGATCTACTCTTTCAAAACACTACTGTTCTTGTGTGAAAACATACATGAACATAGAACATGAGACTCAGGATCCTTCTTTTTATGTCATTGACAAAAAAAGATCCTTTGAACAAGCTGCTCTCCCCTACCCTCCTCTCCACCAGAAGAGTCATCTGCAGAATGACACTTTTCAAGTTGTTCTCTATTCCCTTAGTTTAAGGAATAATGTGCAGTACTTACTATTGACACAATTTAAAAACCCTAATATATCATATATTTAAACTCAGCTAGCAGCATTACGTTTTCCGTTAAAACTTCACACTGCTTTTTAAATTTAACTACTCAACGATAATACTTACTGCTCTATAAAACTCTTAAAAGAGAAAAATTCTCTGGAACCAAAGTTAATAGTTGGCCAATTAAATTTGCAGGAAAAAAAACAACACAATGCATCTGGGTATCTAAATGCAAAGGTCTTTATGAAACAGTAGCTACTTAATCCTCATAAACGTTTTTCTGAATCTAGGGATGTACCTCTGTCTTTCTTCAGACATATAAAATGTTACCTTAAATCTGTCACTGACTTATTTAAGGTATATTAACGCTTTTAATACTTGTGAAAGAAATAGGAAATGGAAAATTTGTGTATTGTGACATTTGGGAAAAAAATCCCAACTCTAAAAGATTATAAAAATGCTATTTGAATCACAGAAGACGTATCATACCTTTCTTTAAAATCAGTTATGGATTCCTGGCATTCCTACAAATCAAGTACATGGTTTCTTACAAATAGATCATTAAAATGTTTCCTGTTGCTTACATATAAGTGTTCTGGAAGAAAAAACATGCCTGCATAGAGTATTAAATAAAAGACTGGTCTTACATGAGGGGAAATTATCAAAGTTCTAACTTCTTATTGAAGCAGTGAGACATGGAATAAATATCTTGAGTCTGAAAGAACACCTGTTGAACTATTGATCTATTAAAAGTTCCCTGAAAAACATCAGCAGGAGAAATAATATATTTCCAACTGAAATGAAGTGATTAAAGTATATATTCTGTTGAGAAAATCATAATAATGGGAAGAATTTTTTTGCTCTTGAAAAGAAAAATTAGCTATTAAGAAAGTCAATATACTTTTGAGAAAATTACTTTAGTGTAAGACAGGATTTACATACAAATTTGGAAAATTTAATGTAATAAATAAATAAAGAAAATATTGCAGAAAGCTTGTAATAAGAGAAAGGCTGTGTGTTTGGTTGCTTCTTTATTCCCTTAGGACCCAAAACACAGCAAGTCAAGGAGATGAAAGAATGTAGTTCTTGTTAGGTTCTGTTACCGTAGCATTTTCTACAACAATGGGGGAGGGGGGTGTTGGTGTTATCATTTTTGTTATTATTCAGGTACATTTAATATGTTTACTAGACCACTTGTATAAAAATTTTGTTTTGCTTCAACCTTTAAAGTTTTAATAAAAATTATATTGTTATGCCTTTTTTTAAAATGAGCACTGAGAATAGTTGAAATTCACACATTTTTTCCCTGGCAGATATTAAAACAATACTCCAGCCTTTTTTCTTACAGAAGTCTTGATGTTCATCTTCTTCATCCTCAAATCTTAATGTGTTTTAAGGAAAAAAACACATTAGGACTATTTGCTTTAATTCTAAAATATCTCCAGGGGGCTCTGAAGATAGGGAACTCCGTTATGTTCAACGCCAAGATATATCACATATTTAAGAATATTCACTGTTTCACTTTGGCTGCAGTCTTTAGATAAGAAGAATCTTAAACAATAGAATGTTATATACATTCACTGAGTTGTAATCCTAAAATCAATTAGAGTTTCTGTTGTCCTACCTAACTCATGAGATAGTCAGGATGATCGTATAACAGAAATATGTGCTTCAACATGTTTTCCCAAAGATGAATTTTTCACTGAGCCTTCAGAAGACGTGGCCTGGCCTTTCCCTTTTATAAAGGATCTTCTCGAGTAGAGGGCTCATGGGAAGCCTTCTTTGCAAAGCTCTTAGTACATGCCCTAATGGAAAATCAGTCCTTTGAAAGGGAGAAGTCTTCAAAAGCTCATGTGAGTTGGGGTCTTTTTGGACCAATGTTGTTAAAAAGGTGGAATTGACATGGTAGGAAGAAGGCACTAAAGAATCCAATTTAACAACATGGGGTGGCACCTCATTTCTTTCCAGCTTTAATATCATATTCTGTTAACCCTCATATTCCTTTTGTAACTCTATCTTAATGCTAATTTTTCCTCATTATCGAATCACATGTGATTTTACCTGAAAAACATCACTTGCTTTAACTCCTGTGCCAAGCTCATCACTCATTTTACAAATCCATCAGAACAAGCCAAAAAAAAATATTGCATATTATGCAAATTTGCTGAATACCCAGTTATAATTTTTTACCAAAAAATTTTTTAAAATTCTTTTTCTGTTTCCCATTCTATTGGATAGGTAAGACTTAGAGGGGATCAGAAAAAAATGAAAAGGAAGTTGTAGACTATTTATAGTAAATCATAAGGTTGAATAAATAAAGGCAAAAATGTTTAGCTGATTTCGAATAATGGAGAACAATTATTTTAGGTGTTTCCCACTTTAAAATTTCATTAATTCATAGAAATTATTTTATACATGTATAAATGCACATATATTGAGTAACTTCTGTTATTCCTATTTAACCAATGAATTGCTTATACTTTTCTTCTTCCCCTTACCCTTCAATTACCCATCTGATGGTGTATATCAGAGTCTATCTTTGATAAAATAATTTTGAGGAAGTAGTTTACAATTCTTTCCTGATGATCATTAAGCAACATAAGTGCTTTTTAAATCAGCAGGACCCCTTGAGACATACTTACAGCACTCTCAAACAAATGAAGCTCTAATGTTTAAAAATTACAAAAGATCTTAAAAATCATAGATAATGGTATATCTGATTTATACTGGTCTGGATATTTCTTTAATCATTTATATCCTTCAAATCACTGAGGTCTTACTGAGTTTTAAAGCAGACTCTGCTATCCATAGTGAATGAGACGGAAATAATGATAACATTTACAGGAATTTGACATCACTCACAGGAGTTATCATTAACCTGAGTAAGAAGAAATATAAGTTATCCTCCCGTCCAACTAATTTAAGATTCTTTCTTTGATTTTATGTAATATTCAAGTAAGGGTATTGCTACTTAAAACTAAAGAAATTGTCTGGGATGAGGCTCTCTGGTGTTCAAGAAAGGTAGACTATGAGTGAATATCTCTGTTTATACCAAACCTTAAAATGTTCATAGAATACTAGATAAAAGGAATATGCTTAATTGCAAGGCACCCATCAGGATCATTGAGTTCAACTCCTGGCCCTACACAGGACACCCCAGTAACCCCACCATGTGCCTGAGAGCATTGTCCAAATGCTTCTTGAGCTGCGTCAGGCTTGGTGATATGACCATGTCCCTTGGGAGCCTGGTCCAGTGCACAACCATCCTCTGGGTGAAGAACCTTTCCCTAATATCCAACCTAAATCTCCCCTGACTCAGCTTCAGGCCATTCCCTCAAGTTCTGTCACTGGTCACAATTGAAGAGATCAGTGCTTGTCCTTCCACTTCTCCTCATGAGAACGTTGAAGAACACCATGAGGTCTCCCCTCCATCTCCTCCAGGCTGAGAATAGTTGCAAGTAGCTTTCCCTGCTCTTTTAAACAAAACTCAGGTGGTAAAATCTATGGAACTTAAGTCAGAAGTATGGCATTCGAGTTTGTCCTACAGTTATAATTTTGGTGCAGTTGAGTACATCAGATTTGTCTGTGCCTTTGTTCATGCCCATAGCACACAAATAATTAATTTCCTGGGAGGTCAAGGCAGCCCCCATCAAGTCTTTCACGGATGAGACAACGGGCTGATTTGAGACAGCAAATGAATGTCAGGTAAGGTGAATCACAGTAACCTGACTAGGTCTGGCAGGAGTTCTCCAGGCAAGAATTTTGTACAGCCCAGGAGATTCCTCCACTGGACTGCTGCTGTGCCTAGACCAACCAGTGGTCACTACCTGTACCTGCTGATTGATTAGTTGATACTGGATTGACATTCTGGGCAAAGAATCAGGCTATGCAAGGGACTTGTTGAGGTAAATAATGCTGGGAGTGAAGAAACTGATCAAATTGAATATGCATAATTTTTAAAAGTCTAAGCAAACTCCTCTCACAGATGCAGAAATGGTCATGAAAGATAGTTTTTTCCATGCAGCTAAGACAGGTAAAAGGTTTAAGATAATAGCAATGGTCATGCAGATGCTAGAGGGATCATGTGCAACCAGACTGAACCTGGCTTATAAAAATATGGCAAAACAGTTTGGGTAATCTCACATCATATGATTATTTTTGTGCAGTTGCAAAGACGTTCAACAGAGACTCATGTCAGCATCTGGACAGCAGCTGACAATGCTGCTGGAGAGATTCAATTCCCAATGTATTACCCTTTGCAAAAGATTCCACAATGCATTTATTTTAAATGCTTTAAGTACAAATTAACAAACACACCATTCATAACAAACACCAACATGAAGACAGTAAGTCTCATTCCTGTGAAATCTTGATGGCTGTTCAGAACAATGCTATTTTTTGCCTCTGCTGTTCAGAGCCAGCAGCCCATATTGCTTATATATTAATATTATAAAAGACGTTTCATCTTGTTAAACGTCAGACAACACTACATAGAACAGAGAGATTTAATTCAAGTCACCTTGGAGACAGCATATTTTCCTATCTTCTCTTACAAAAAATTTTCTGGGTAGTATTTGCTAACTCCTTAAGTCTTAAGACCGAGTTACAGAAGACTCAAAAGAGAATTGGATTTTTTTCTGCTCTTCTGAGAGATGAATCAAAATTTTGTCTCTTTCGAAACTTGCATTTAAAGATTCCCCTTTTTATTTTTTCTTGGTTTTGTTTGGTTTTGGTTTTTTTTTTTTTTTTATCCTTGAAGTCTCTTAAATGTCTAATTGGTTAGTTCATTCACTTATAAGGCTTTTACAGTGTTTTGTGCCCATATGTTATAGGAACATGTTATGTTTTTAAATAGTTTCTTGGTTTATTCCTTAGCTAACAATTTCCTGAAAGAATGAATAAGCAGTGGCATAGAAACTGAGCCGAGAAATAGTGAATGTAGATGTTCCCATGTATAGATATCTCATTTTATGAAATACTTCATTGAAAACAGCAGCTTATATATTTTCCTCAATTTTTATTGAAAGAGTAATAGCAGAATAAAAGTCATACACTGAGTCAAAATTATATTTGAATTAGTAACAGAGTCATGTCTTATTCCTTAAACAAACCTGACTTTCAGGAAAAAAAAAAAGAAAAAGAAATGAAAAAAAAGAAAAAAGAAAAAAAGAAAGGAAAAAAAAAGAGGAAAACTCAGAAATAAAAGATGAAAAACTTTTGAAGAATCCTGAAATTCTAACTCATAATTTAAAATGGAAAATTTAAGAATACTAGCAAGTTTGATATGTTAGGTGACACAACAGATACATAGTATTTAAATCAATAATTTGATTCCTTACTAGGATGTATATTTTATTAAAGCATTATATGCACTTTGACTCGACAGGATTATTTAAAAAAATTCCTTTATGGTGTCAGATTTTGGTAGCCCTCCAGAAATCATGAGACAGAGATATCATTGTAACCAGTGTTGCTGTTCTGGGTTCTGTTTAGTGTTGGTTTAGGATATTGTTTATTTTCCTTACGAAGTAATTTGTAAAAATTCCTATATTTTAAACTAAAACATAGATCAGGGGAAGTAAGTGTCACCCCTGATTCAGTTAGACTTCTGTGAGAAATCAGAGAAGATAATCTTCTCAAGCAGAAACCGTCAGCATTGGAGCCAAAAAAGCCAAATAAATGCAAAAAAGGTAACATTCTCTTTTGCAAGTGTAAAAATTAAAATTTATACCTGCTGTATTTGTATGACATACCCGCTTACTGCAGCTCAAAAGGATAATACAGGTGCTGGCATTTATGAAATCTTTTTCCATGAAAACTGAAACTTACAGAAAACCAGTATTACTTTTTTCCTTTTTTTGTGGGAAACATATATTTACAGCCCTTTGGGTGTGTGAATTAGTTCAACATTCCATTATTTCTCTTGTAAACCATTGTTCTACTAAGAATTTTGTATTACTAACACGTTCAAAATATTTTTGATTTCAACAGTACTCCACTAAAAATGATTGCTGAAATCTCTTGATGGAGAGAAAAAAAGATCAAATAGATCTGGGCTCAGGCTGAAAAACGTTTGACAGTTCTCAGCACTTCAGTTCCCAAAACAGTGAATAAAAACAGTGTTCAATATTTGATATCCTAAGCACAGTTAGTTGTGTCAGCATTTCTGATAAGAACATGGTTCTGTAGAAGAAGGTTTATTTTCAAAAAAAAACCCAAAAAACCACGGAATAATTCTTAACAAAGTTTTATTGGTTTGGAACAAAATAGTTTTATAGACCTAAAGATAATAATCAGTCTTGTTTTATTTAACCCTCATGGAAGATTTTCTTTGTATGCATTTTCAGAATATTCTACCCCCAAAATAAACATTAAAAAATAGGTGGGGCATTTAGATGTAAAAGAAGATGCCACATGTAAGTATGGATACTTTTAGGAGAAAGTTTTTCTGTGCATGAATACATAGGTTATTCAAAGAATTTTTTATATTCTTAATGAGAGGCAGTCAGAGAAAACTTTTACAGTTTACAAATTGGTGACAGACTTCAGTGGCATTTCAAATTAAGGTTTTCTGAACTGAACTGAACTGAAGGTGGAATCTTCTGCTGGGTAAAAAAAGAGGTTAGAGGCCTCTGAGGAATTAGCAGCTGATATTTTGTCCTATCCATTTCCTCTTCTGATGCCCAGAGAGTTTAAGGTAAACTTTCCTCTCCCAGGTGAAGATAATAAGAATTTATTCTAATTTGTTGCTATTTCATGGTGTGAACTCCTAGTGAGCCCAGCTGCTCACATGCTAGACCTGTAGTTGTTTCTGCTGCTCTGTGCATTTTTGGAATTATCCTTCTCTCTCCAGGTACATCACGGACTTTCTCAGCTCGTCCCTCCTCCTGCGCCACAGCAGCAGGTGAAGTTCAGAGACAAAAGCAGCTCTTGATTCCCCTGCTACCACTAACCCTCATGACAAAATGCCACCAATTTTTGTTCCTTCCTTTAAGAGCCTTCAACATCGCCTCTTAAGCAGGTCTGAATATGTAAATGATGCGTCTCTTCCATCTAAATCTCTGTATCACTGGGATATTCAAGTGGGCCTATGGGTTTTTACAGACACATGTTAAAACCTGTGTTTTTCTGAATATTTCAGGCCAGTTGTGTTCTTGTGTTTCTTGAATCCATTAATTCTAAAACAATTTATACAATCAGATAAGGTACAACGCAGTAAAACACAGACAATTTACGTACAAGAAACATTTTGTGCAGGGCATGATGATAATGTTTTGCTACTTTAAACACCCATGAAACTAAAACACAACAAAAGAGCTCCTCGTGTAGCTTTGACACCAGAATGCGTTCAGCTTGGTAACACAACTAATTTAAATCATGCAAATTTAATGATGTGCCATTTTGGATTTGTTTTTACTTTTCATGAAGCACATTTTGATCATTTTACTTTGAAAACTGCATCTTCTAAAACTTTTAAATCCATCTCCCAGTACTTAGCTTTTCTACTAAAAAAAATCTCATTAAATATGTCTTTTTAACTAAGTGTTTGGAAGATCTTAACATACACAGGTTTTGCCTGTACTAACATTTTTTTACGAAAAAAGCCCCATTAATTTGGAATGAGATTTAACCTGAATAATTGGCGTTTGTCAGGGCTGTTGATGCTTCTGAATAAGAACAAAGTTCCCTAATAATAAATAGTTTTGCCGCATGTTCATATTCCTGGATTTCCAGCATTTGTTAATTGCTCCTTAGGGGGACAATTTTTCTGGAAAGCTCAAACCCTTTTTTAGACACACGTGATAATTCAGACATAGATGCATCTTGTAACAAACCTCCACATGACTGCAAAGTTATCAGCCAACAGTGCAGAGCTCTAACATTAATTAGTGTTCTTGTGCAGAACATAGTAAAAATATTTAAAAGTTTTGCATGCACACAGACAGATGGACAATCCAGGGTTTGCAGGTTCTGCATCAATCCTCTGCTATGTCAGCTGTCTCCTATAAGACTGAGTTTCCCAGAGAAAACTGAAAAAGGGAAAATTTTTTGGCTCATTGTTTATTAATAACCTATACATGGTCTCCATTTAATACTGCAGTAGCATACAGGATAAAGAAATATTGAAATAATTTATTGGAGAAGGTTTAAGATAAGCTAATGAGTGAAATATGAGAGACAGGCTCAACTGCGTTAGTAGAAATCTGCCATGAATGGAAATATAATGAATGTATATTTTATATAATGAAAATTCCCACTAAAAACACACAAATTCCCACTTATATTGTATTTTATAGTACAGAACCATGTCATTTTGTCCATTTTAAAGGCTAGACTTTTGGTATATACCTATGAAGTTTAACACGATACAAATACAAGTAATTATACTATCAGAATTCTTATTTTATACTCTCTGAAAATTAAGGAGCAGAACTAGCTATAACAGATTATAATTTATGTCCCATTTTATTTTAGCACAATCACTTGTTACTGTTAATTACTATTGTTAGGTATTAGTGAAGACAGGTTTTGCTACATGGGTGTGATGAAATAAAACTAAATTATGTTAGAGGAAAAATACATACATATTTAAAGACTACATAGCTGAGTATTGCAAAAGCTTGTATAGGACCTGCAAAACAGATCTCTAAGCATCAGTTTATGTGTTATAAATTTGCAATGGAAATCCTACTTGCAAGGAAAGATTTCGTACACCTTACCCATTGTGTCCTGAGAGCTATGGGCTCATTGACTATTCATAGATGATTGTATCAATAATGTTATTAGTATTTATATTTCTGTGAGTCATTTGATGTATTTTCTGGGGAATCATTATATACAAAAGATAAATAATTCTCACTCCCGATCCTCTCGTTCAGATTGTATCCCTGAGGAAATAGAATTGACATTTATTTGTTTGGAGGACATGGTGAAGTAAATACCTTGCCTATCACAGTACTGCAAAGCCCCTTAAATTGTGTAGAAGAATTTCTGATGAGGGACATGTTTGCATCCATTTGAATCCTATTCTCAAACAGAAGCTGGATAACAGAGGAGCAAGGTGAAGGAAAGTGAAGGGAACCAAAACTTTTCTACCAGCTTTCCTGACTATTTCCACTTTTTCCTCTCATCTGGCCCTTGTTCCCTTGCTCCTTCCAGTCCTTTAATACACTTGGACATATGTAAATACACATCGTGGTTTTGAGAGTGTTTTCCCCTTGAATATTTTTGCCATTCATTATTAATGTAATTTGTGAAAACATGTAGCATGTTATTAAATCTGTAATTTTATAAGTATTTTTCATTGTTACTATTATATCTTATTTATAATTATTGCTCTGCCTATTATCTCCTTCTAGAAAGGGAATAACTTTATTCGGCAGAGATGGTTTTGCTGAAGTGCAAAGAGTCTGAAGCCCAAAAAACTGATGCTAATGAAGACCTGTGTAAGCTTCCATCTCAAGGATAATGCCTCTTAGAGATTCTGAAGTGGTGCCATAAGGAAAAACATGTCATGACTGAGCTACAAAGCATTCCACCAGAAGTATTCCTAGGCATCTTTCTTCCTAAGCAGGCTGAACACTGATCAGGAACTGCTTGGTGTTTTATTCTTTCCACTTAATATCAGACTGTCTTGGTGACAGATGCTGCTCTGTGAGGACTGTCACAGTCACATTCTAATTACTCAGGAAATCAGCAGGTTTCTTTTTCCCCACCAAAACATCTATCTCCCCTCTTCTTCCCAAAGAACTCTGCCAAATTAATCTATGTATAGATAATTTATAATTTAACAACATTTTCCTCAATATTTTTGTATCATCATGTTGTGAAAAGGGCATACTAGAAGCTTTTGCTAATGTTTTCTCACTCTAATGTATGCTTCTAATATAAATGTGGGAAATCTGCATTGTTTTCTGTGCTCCTAGCAATTAATATGGTAATTTAAAATATCTACATAATAATTTTTTTTTCCCAGCTTGGGTACCTTAGAAAATTACTTATAATTGTGTAAGACACGCTTACGTCTTGTACAGATAGGGAAGAAAAATAGCTGTGTTTTATTTAAAGATGAATCTGATCAATGTAAATGTTAAAGTATATATGTGTTTGTGTGTGTGTGTGTGTGTGTGTGTGTATGTACATAAGTATAAATACATATTCATCAAGACTTCCTTAGGGTAATACTTCAAAATATATTCAAATAAGGATTTTTATATCCAGTTATAGTAATTCCAACATTTACATTCCAGGTCTATGCGGACGGATGTCAATGAAAGTATCCTTAATTTTTTATACAATAAACTTATGACTACATATCCTCTTGTTTTCTGGTGCTACACTCACCCTTCTGAATCCCTTCTGGTTCTGAATGTGGACAGTTTCAGCCATCCCCAAGCAAAGAGACTGGGAATGCTGGAGTGAGCACCAGCGTCCACAGATCTCTCTGTAAGGAGCATGACGCTGCCAGTTGGATCCATTCCTTTTTGGTCCTGCAGCTCCCTTGGCTTTGTTTTCATACTTTTTTCTTTTGTGTTGCTCCCTGTGCCTTGATTCCAGGAAAGGGGTGAAAGATGCACTGCAAGCCTCGGTAGCTGCTTGCAATACACATAAATCATTCCAATTGAATACACTTCCTCACCCTATAGTTCTCGCTACCTTATAATTTTATGGGGTTTTTTTTCGTATCAGGTTTTCTTGTCCTGAATCTCAATAAAAACCATAATTGCCAGCAAAAGGGGCCAAATTATCTCACTTACTTTTATTTCTTAGAAGAAACTCTCTGTCCTGTGTTGTATTCTGTGACTCTAATTAACCAAAAGGTTGGAGAGGCTCATTTGGTTATCCGTTACTGCCTGTACAAAAGAAATCCCATGTATTTTCCGGAAGTCTGCAGGTTATGCATTAGCTTCAAATTTGAAACTCTATCAAATGCTGTCAGAAAAGTCCATGTACAATACATGTCATAGAACACATTGTTCGATGACTACAGTAAAAATACCTTCAAATCACTCCAATAATTTAAAGAGGCATACTGGTCTCACTTGAAATCAAAATCACTATTGTTTCCTCAACCAGACTTCTAAGTTTCAGAATATGTTCCTCTTCTAACTATTCTGAAGAGGTCTTCTGCAAAAATATGACATCCTTGCGATTGTGTATAAAAATCAATTGTCCATTGCTCAAAATAGTCATTTTTTCTTAACCCATAGTTATATCTATCTAGATTACTCCTTCCCCAAAATAAGTCCTTCTGCTTTTAAAAGAATCTGACATGCCGGCATAAAAACAAGGAACACATGAATTTTTTTGAGAGATATGCTTTTTTTTTCCCCACAGCTTTGCCACCGACCAATGCACAAAGCCATAGGCTTTCTCTTGTTTCTAATTTGCACAAGATAGAGGAGCACTGATAAAGAGGCAGAAATTTTGGAAGGCTTTATACAGAGCTGAATATTTATAAATTATCACTAATATTTGATTAGAAAGATTAAATTTCAACTGACATTAGAAACTGGTTGATAACCACTAATATTCCAGGTTAGAGTGTCATCCTCTAAATTTTTACAGTACTGATAGCTTTAGCTATGGAATGCCTTGTTAAGTCTGCTTTTGGTACCATGATTTGGCAGTTTTATTAATATTTTATATATGTAAATATATACACATATAATAAAAAACTTAGATCTCTATCAAGAATCTTGAGTAGAAATGCAAAAAGACTTTGACATATAGTTCTGGTAGGTAATGTTAGCTGCCAATGCCCACTTAGATTGTAACCTTAACCTTACCACATTTTTTTCCTAAACCCGGTTTCCTAAGTACTACATAAATGTGCACATCTTGGAAGACAAAGTTTGCAAGGAGATTTCAATATAATTAGTGCAACAGTTTGTATGTTGGACAAAGTAAAATGGTTATTCTAATTAATTTCAAAATCTACTCAAAAAGTGTATCCTTAAGAGTATCACCCCTGCAATAATAATGCCAATGGGATAAAACTAACGTTGCAGACAACAGAAATATTGTACTGAACGGTGAGTTAATTGAAAATAAAAGAAGCAAACAAGAATTATTACTCAAGAAAATGTGTACACTTTTCTGCTCACAGGCTAGTAAAATGAATGACGTCAAAGAAGGTAATGCTCAATTCTGTAACAGCAAGAGAACATATTTTTTTATTGAAAAAAGCATGTTAAAGAACAGTGGGATTTTTATTTCAAAATACCTATAATGTTAAGCATCACCATAGCAAATGATAACTTGATTAATTCTGGCTTTCTGCATACACATTTTGGACCAAGATTCTTCAGATCAGTTTTCTGCCATTGTTTGGTTTTTACCTCAGCTCTCAGTGCTTCGGCCCACTTTGAAAGATTCTTTGGTACCTGGTTATCAGTCAATTTACTCTCACTTTATTATTTTAATTATTATTGTTATTATACCCCTTTAGAGCCTTTTGTTTTAGCTATGGTTTCAAAATTTTGTGGCATTTCAAACTCTTCATATGAAAAAGTTGCATTCAGTAATTTAAGACAGACTTTGTTTTTCTTTTAAGAAATAGGTAATACTTGCTACTGTACATCATTTTAACTAGTCCTTTTCATGGGTAAGACATTGCTAAACAAGGACTATGTGGCCCAGGTTTATGTTAAATACCAAGTACAAAGTAACTTTTTAAAATGTGTACTAAGAATATTTCTCCTTCCCACAGCTTTCTTTAAAAAAATCCTTTAATTTTTTCAAAAGTTATGTAGATCCTGGTTTTATTGAATTGTCAGGTTTTTACAAGCCTCTAATCTTTTAAAAATCAATTATAAAGTTGACTTCTGGCTTCCTAATTCATAACTTTTGTCTCTTGTCATTTGATCCCTGAATGATGTAGACATCATTCTTTTAATCTGAATAAATAGCTGAACAGGAAAGCTTAGTATTATTGCTATTTCATTCCCTCCTTTCTGTAAATTCAGATAGATTTCCTAGGAGGGATGCTCTTTTTCTTCCCTTTGACATTTGTCTATTCTGTTCGCACGTACACGCTTTCTCTATTTTTCTTTTATGCTTCATATTTTTTGACGATTTTCATTTTCACTTTAATCTCAAGAGGACAGTGCTGTGTTGAGGCACATGCTGTAGCTATAGTACTTGTTAAAGCTTTCATGTAGTATTTCTCAAACTGAGGTTCACAAAAGCAAGTAAAAGAGGAAATAAAATTGGATGGCAGAAGTCAGCAGCCATTCAGAGCTACCTGAGTCAGCAGCCACTTTAGAGGGGGAAGCAAAGAGCAGAACTTTTGACAGCAAATGGTTACGTGAGCAGCCTACCATTACCTGTTGGCAGCAGTGCAGTTTCACCAGTAAGTGGAGTGAGCATAAACATCTGCATTTAGTGATTACACTGCATTTCCATTTCAGCTCCTTTAGAAGGAAATCCATAGCATTCCTCCAGAAACTGTAAACTGCTGCCAGCTAAGGATTACATGGTGGGTGAGGATGAGAGTGTCAACATTTTAAAAAAACTAGATTTACAAATAACACTGGGCTCATCAGATTATGACAGAAGAAATAAGAAGAAATGGCATACAAATCTGTTAGATTGAAGAAGCATCAAAGCCAGAAGTGCATTTACCCAACACATCATGCAGGAAAGGTATTTTTTGCAGATGAAGACTGTATTTTCACAGAATTCAGATTAAGACTAATGGTGGTCTCTTTCAAGCACAAGATGGCAATAAGACATGTCACCACCCCATGTCTTTGTGAGTCAAAATGTCTGGCTGGAACTGGGTTTGGAGGAAAGGGTCAGGATCCAGTGATGCTATTGACAATACACATATATGTCAACTACACTTGACTTGCAGTTTAGATCAAGACCATGGAGATCCAAGCCTTCCTTAGAGCAAACCTTCAGGTAGCCTTTCTTCATTACTCATGACCTGTAGGCCCAGCTGAAGCACCAAAGCAGGGGGATAACAGCTGTTACTGAATTAATCTCACCTGAACCAGACTTTGATGCTTACCTCAGCCTTCAGAAAATTAATCTGGCCATTTTTAACTATTCTTTCCCAAAAATTTCTTCCTTTCATGAAAAAAGTGGATATGTTGCTTAGGAAAATAAAGGAATCATGGATGCAGTGAAAACAGGTAACCAGTGAGCTAATGTGACTTCCTTTTCCTGCTTGAATGGATTTCCAGTAGAACAGTTTAATTAAGCTGAAGTATATAAGAAGATATTTTATATTTAGGAATACTGAATCCCTAAAACATGGAAAAATATACTGTCAGGACAGCAATGGAAAGGACATTCCAGAGAGAAAATGAAGTTATAAAGATTGCCATCTCTTATGGTTACAAAACCAGGGAGTGGAGCCTTGGAACACCATATTTGGCCTTTCGTTGTTGAAACTAGCACATAATTTACAGTTTTTTCCCTTCTGTCTAATTCAAATGAAGAAATGAGTGAGTGTTTTAGGACGCTGTCCCTTTAAGATAAACAGACTACGAGAATAAACAAACAAAATTGTTCCCTGTTTTCAGAGGAAGAAGAATGTAGATCAGATACAACAGAAGGAAAGTAATTTATTTCAATTGTGGTAAACAAAAGCAGGTATACAAGTTAAATACAAACCCAATCTTGTAATGTATGCTCACAGATGAGTTTGTTCTCCTTTCCCTATTTGGCAATACAACTTTAGAAGAGAATGCATTCAAATTTCTCCCTTTGGAAATATTCCATTATTCTGTTTTCCCAGCTTATATTCTAATTAAACCACTGGGAGGATAATGTTCTAATTAAGTAGCCTATATGTAGGCCTGTTTTATTCGTTCATGAACATATACAATCCCTAAGCAAATTTTATAGCTTTTGACAATCCTTTCATGCAGAAATCATTCCTAATAGCCAATCTAAACCTCCCCCGTACAACTCGAGGCTGTTTCCTCATTATGTTTGTTACTTGGGAGAAGCGACCAATGCCCACCTGGCTACAACCACAATAACTAAGGATCATCTGTAACCATTGGCTCAGTTCAGATTATATGTTGTAAGATGTGAATGATTATGCTATTTACTGAATATTTTATGTGAGGAAAGAATAATTTTGATTAGTCTTACTTTCCTTAACTTGTGGATAGCTTATTACATCGGTTTTCAGTTTTGTCTGGTTGCTGTTCCTCCTGAGATTCTTATGGATTTACTTTAATTATACCTGCACGTTTCTCATAGAATGGATTCTAAAATCTAAGAAATTACACCACAACGAAATTATTCCATTCACTCTTCTCCTTGATCATAGATATAAAGGCAGTGGAGATATTTTCTAGCATTAAGAGCCATAACATGTACAAAAATACATACTATGTTCGGAATGTCAGAATATAGGAACAAATGGACACTCATATAATCTGTACCCTGTTGCCTTGTCAGACTTGATCAATAGAGTACAGCCGTGTTTTGGAGAATCGTAGAATGGCTTGGGTTGAAACAGACCTTAAAGTTGACCCAGTTCCAAGCTCTCTGCCATGGACTTTTCACTAGACCAGGTTTCTCAGAGCCCCATCCAACCTGGCCTCAAACACTTTCAGGGATGGGGCATCCTCAGCTTCTCTGGGCAACCTGTGCCAGTGCCCCACTACTCTGAGTGTATTCTGTTAAAAGGCTTTTAATAGGAATACAGGTAATGGTTTATAGTTTTTACCACTTATATGTCACTAAAATCTTGGTTTTTCCTTATCGTAGGGACCCCAGTTCTAAGTATCACATATCTGAAAGTCAGGACAGGACTGAAATTGATTCATATAAATGGCTTCATTAAAAGTTAAAAACAAAAGGTGAAATTCTGGGCCCTGTAAAAAAATTCATATCAGCTTCACCATTGACTTAAACAGAGTCGGGAATTTACTCTAGGTGTAAAAGATGTAAATATATTATATATAAGGCTATTTTTTCCCATGGAATTTTGTGGCCAGGGTCAGTAACTGAATTTTTGTTTTTCTCTTGCTTTTACTAGAAAACTACCACAAAACATTCCTGTGTTTTTCTTTTCTTTGTAATTAATAGTAAAAAGCAGTATCAGTAAAACCTGAGCCATGACACAATTATGTCAAAATAAAATCCAAAACTGAGCGAAATTTAGCAAGATGGCTAAATGCATTTCCAGATCAGAGGCCACTGGAAAACATCAATAGTGATCAAGGAAATTCTAAACATGGAAATTCAATCACAATACTTCTAGTGATAACATTACCAAAGACTTACAATTACAATGCCTTGTTCTGAACCTCTGTTCATCCACAACTACAGCACAGGGAACCAATGACCTTGGGAACAGAAATCCAAATTATTTTATAGTTTATGCTTTTGACCCAGATCTTCTCTGATGATAGAACATGGCAAAGCAAAACTTCTCTGGATTCCTGGGGAAGGATTCTATTGCTTGAACCATGCAGAGACAACACTACTTAAAGCAATTTATAGTTGTAAATCAACCTATTCAAGACACATTTTCCAGATTCTTATGATAAAAAACTTGGATTAATTCTACTTATTTCATTTTGCATTACAGAGACTAACTTTGATTAGAAAAGTCATACATGCAAAATAAAGAACCAGACAAATTTTAATTCTCAATTGAAATTGCGAACTGCCTCTACCTTTATTTACTTTTACAAGACTGGAAGATGGGAAAGGTTTATCTTAAGTATATACTTTCCTCTCACTGTGTTTCCCTTAGCTTTGCTGAATACTAGCAAGACTTCACTATAACTCTTAACACCATCACCAAACACTTCTGAAACATAAGAGGGATGAATTGTGCTCTCAGTACAGTTATAAATTATGGAAGTCTAAAAGAAAATTGTATTTCACATACTGAAAATGAGAGTTCAAGGTAGAAAATCCTCTTTCTCTGCTTTTGTGTGTCTAGTTGTTTTAGTTCTCCTTACATCAAGCTTATTCTAAGCTCAGGGAAGATTTTAGGAGTTTCCCTTGCATGAATACCTAAAGTCAAGACTCCTGTGGTGTCTTCTATGAGATTTTGCACTACTTGGAAAACTCTTCTAAAGACCTATGAAAATATAAATCAATAATTCAAAACCACCTAGAACTTTACTCCCTAAAATCTAAAATGAATTAAAAAGAAGTCTGATATTTACTACTTCAGGTTCATTAGATTAATCCATGTGGAACTTCTTTAAACTCACACTATTTGCTCCTGTGGAGCTTTCACAATTTTATAAATCAGTATTGAGGTATGCTTTGACCCACCAGGCAGAAAGAGCGCTTTTGAACCCCTTGCAATCTATTCCACCAATGAGCATCAAAGGAGTCTTAAAGCTCTTGGTTATATCTCCTCTGAGAATACACACAATGGCAAAGAGTTTGAAATGTTTATAAAATGTTTACTGAAAAACAGTGCAAGTTTATTTGCAATAATTTTCAAAATGAAATAAATTAAATTTATGAGTCTTTGTCTCTCACAAGTATATATAAGCATTTAGCCATAGGGCAAACCATACACCCTGCAGTTCAGCTCCATCTAGCTATGACAACAGTTTCCAGGAGAAAACTTGTGCTAAAAGAACAGAATCAGGTGCAGGTGCAGAGCTCATGCTTTACAGTGCTCCATTTTCTAGCAATTTCTCAGTGGAATATAACTCTTAGCATTGTAGTTTATTTTTTCTGGCTTACTGGATCCTTCCTCATCTGAGTTTAAGATTTAACATACAACTCAAAAGAAAAAGAACAGAAGTAGAAGATATTCTGCACTGTGTCTTACTGCAATTTGTTGCAGCTGTTCTACTACATTTGCATAATATCTTTTTTTATCATGGAAATTTTCATAAATACCTATTTCTTGTTCACTGTAGAAAAGTACAAGTGTGCAGAAGTAAAACATGCATTTGGAATAACTGAATCTGACCCCTGTTAACTACTTACAGAAAAAGAATTTCGTTTTGACTGCTAGGGTTAATCTATTTTTCCCATAACTTAACATATAGCAATTTTATCTCATTTAGCTCCACAAAGAAAAAATTACATTGTTAATTAAAGTTCTATTTTTATTTGTAAGTTTAAACATTAATACTTATTTTCCCTAATTTATATTCCTAAGAAGATACCTCTGAATCAGAATCTTCTAGATATCAAATTAATGTTGAAGAAACACCATTTTCACTATTAACCTGTTGCTATTATTCTGCTATGACCCCATTTTTGTTCAGACAATTTCAGGTACAACATCAGAATGGAAAATTGCCTCTATGTACATCTTAAGAGATCCATTTCTGAAATCAGAAAATCTGCTTTTCCCAATAAGACTGTCTTTCCCTCAGATTAATAATATTTAAATATGAAAAGAGAGGGTAGTTAACATAATGCATCACATTATTTTCAATATTACATTATAATCAAACACAATGGATAACAGTCAGTTGTATTTCATAATTTTTCTACTGTAAAAACTACCTAAAGTCATTACATTTTAACATATGACTTGTTTTTGTTAAATAATGTAAAATATATATAATTTTCTATATTTTGATTTGCAATCTTAGAAATTTTTAATACTTTTATTTCAGTAACATAAGGTAAATAGAACAGAAACCTATTATTTCTATGACCCAACAGCTGTCCGGTTTTGACTGTAAATTGTCACTATTTGTTACACTGATTTTTTCATCCAGACTAAAAATACCTTAACATAATTAGTTTATTTTACAGCAAAGTTTTTAAACCTGTAATCAAGTCAGTAGTCAATATTATGTTTCTTGAATATACTTAATATATTTAACACAAATTTATTTAAATCATAGACTCATAGAATCATAGAATCACAAAATGGCCTGGATTGGAAGGGACCTTAAAGATCATCCCATTTTAGCCCTCCTGCCAGGGGCAGGGACACCTTCCACTATCCCAGGTTGCTCAGAGCCCCATCCAGCCTGGCCTTGAACACTTCCAGGGGTGGGGCATCATATCTGTTGCTTTAAAACACCTTTGCAAGGCAATTATGTGAAGTTTTTTATATTACCTCCCATTATTAGAATATTCCTCTTTTCAACAGGAAAAGAATTGCATCAGTTCTAGTCTTACCACCTTTGCATAGAGGTAACTGATTTTCTTAGCTTGTTTATTCTGCAAAAAGTCCTTAAATAATCAAAGAATTAATATGAGCCAAAATGAAGTGGCTACACAATTTTAAAGAAGCTATATATTAAATTTAAATTCTTCAGGGATAATTTAAGATAATTTGATTAAGTTAATGGAGCCTGTGAGAAAATAACTAGAGAATTTCAATCCACAGAATGAATGTTTTACCAGTGTTCTGAGTAAAGGAAACTTTCTGATTGGCATCTTTAATATGTGGCAGTTACACAATACCTATTGGACTTACATTTCTTCAGAGAAGGAACTGTCTTATTCAAGATCTAAATAAAGATACCTGTATATCTGTGCAAAAACTAAAAATCCTACACAAGAGCAAGTTCTTTTTAATGACAGTTTGTTAAAATTAGGTTTCTTATTATGACTATCAGAATCAAATTATTCTGAATCTCATACGTACATGATTCTGAAGGGAGAATATGAAATTTTCAAATATTATTTTAATGTCACTCTTAATAAAGTTGTTCCATGATAAAGGACTACATATTTCAAAATGATTATGGAACTTATTAAGAAATGTGTTGTACATGCTCAGTGAGGAGGGCATAGCAAATGAATTTGTGTTTTCAGGTATAAACTAAATAATCTAGTCAAGGTATTTGTATAGAATACCCAGAATCTCTAAAACTTTGCAGGTGATCCCTTTATGTTACACCTCATATACTTGATTACGGATCTAATACTGTAAGTTTTGCTAGAGAGCCAGGAAATATACAGAACCTCCATTTGAAAGAGTGTTTACTATCTAGAATTGAATGCATGGTGGAAATTTTGTAGACGGACTACACTATCTAACTGGAATACCAATGTAAAGTTTTTTCTCAAGATTGTAGGTTTTTTCCACTAATATTATATGTGACTGCAAAATCATTAATGTGGTATTGAACACGGCCATGAAAGCAGATTTAGAAGTACATTAAACAGAGCTTGGTTTCTCCGTGCACTCACAACAAAATAAACAGAGGATTTGATTAACTTTCCTCATAATAGTTTTAAGCTTATTTTTTGCATTCACAACATAGAATCATAGAATCATCAAGGTTGGAAAAGACCTCCAGGATCACCAAGTTCAACTTTTGATTGAACACCACCTTGTCAACCAGACCAGAGCACTGAGTGCCGCTTTCATATTGTTTATTTAGTACCTCCAGGGATGGTGACTCCCTGGGCAGCCCCTTCCAATGTTTGACAACTCCTTCCATTCTTCCTGATGAGCAGTCTGAACCTCCCCTTGCACAGCTTGAGGCTACGTCTTCTTGTCCTGTCAAAACATAAGCCAATATGTCTTAGTTTTAGATTTTCATTCCAGGCTTATTGGAGAGTTTGGAGATGAATAAAAATAGCAGGCCTGAATTTGTATATGGGATAATAATACAAAATGCACATTTAAAAGTCCATGTTCTTTGGAATTAAAAGATACTCAGCAACTAAACAATGGCAATTAAACTGAAGGAAATGTGGCTTACTCATGCAGTGTCTTATTTGTCAAGTAAATGATCACGTGCTTCCTTACTTCACAATCATTTCTTATCAAATTTAGTGCGGTATACAGGGAGCACTGTAGTAAAACGTTATCATAGTGCACAGAGACAGGGATGTATTACACCTGGAAATAAGGCAGACAGGATGCCAGAGTATAGAGGTGTTAGTTCTTTATATATACAAACAGGGATGTGTATAGATATATAGGTACATGTACCTTTCTTCAGGGAGCTACTGAGTTTTTGTGTATAAATGTAGACCTCAGCTCAGTCTGTTTTCAAGATAGATAAATCTGAGGCAGAAGAGGCAGAGACAACGCTTAAGGGAATGCAAAATCTTTTTATGAGAAATGATTGAAAATGCTTGATTTGCTTAGTCCAGCACACTGCAATCTCGCAAAAGATATGTTTTTTCTCTATAAATATATGGGAGAAGAGTTGAATATAGAACAAAGGCAAATTGCTCTGGGATTGACAGGTGGTTTAGGTACAAAAGCAAATCAGTGTAAAATTGTGCTCAGTGCAGGATTCAAAATTGTTGCACTTTATGATTTTATCTTGTAGGGACAGTGCTTGAGAAATTAAGTATTCTGTCCAACCTTATGGATTTCAGGCTTTTATTCAAACCCACAAAGTATAAGAATACATTTTTCTAAGCTTTTTTACCTCTATTGCTGTAATCCATAGCTACGGTCTTCTCTTCTAAACAATAATTTTCCCCAGTTCTCGCTTATTTTGAGCCCTATCCCCTTTGCCTTTGATTTTTGTCTCTTCTCCACTCTGCACTTATCAAATCCTCCTTTTAGGTTCTGGTCCTTCTGTATATCCACCTACCCATCAATGCTTCCTATTGATTCCCCAATATTCCTCTCTCCCCTCCCACCCATTTCTTCTCTTCTGTTTCCTTGCATTACCTGGCTTGTGTCATTGTTCTATTCACATTCCCATCATTCAACTTCCAGCTTTCTGTATTACCAAGTGTCTGTTTAGTCCTTCTGTTCCCTAATTCCCTTACAACTGGCCACCACACAAGGGTGAAGGATCACTGCTGAGAACAAAAAAGAATTCCTTTCTGCTCTTCCCTGTGTCAAGTGTCATAACTAGTGTGAAGAACAAATCTCATCCACTCTTTTCAGCTCTGAAGAGCCTAGTCTTGAAGAATTCTTTAGATGATTTAGCTGCAAAACTTCAAAAGATGACAAACTCATATGAAGATCCCTTTGTTTCTTTCTGATATTTTTTGATACTTAGACTTAGGGTAGCATTAAAGCAGAGTTTCACTGGTATGAACAAAATTATATCCTTGATGTAAAATTACTCTTGGACCAGACACTCAAACTGGAAAACATTTCTGAGCAATCTGTTGAATGTGTCAGTGTTCTTCATGTAGAACACAATATCACCAAGGAACAGAAAGTTTCAGGCGATCTGAAGCACAAGCACTGTTACCAGCAATTTATAAACCAGCAGCAAAAATTATAACAGTGATATCACATATAGCCTGCTTAAAGTGATGAATAAATTTTAAATATTTCTTAAAACTATGAAGCTACATGAAATGTCAGCAGTGCTCATAAAGGTTTTGATTTAGACTTCTTTTCCTAGTGGATGTCACTAAAAATCTCTCAGTCTAAATGGTTAACAATTCAGACTAAAAGTTTCCTTTCAGAA
Organism: Callaeas wilsoni; assembly: GCA_013398955.1. Classification (NCBI taxonomy): domain Eukaryota; kingdom Metazoa; phylum Chordata; class Aves; order Passeriformes; family Callaeidae; genus Callaeas; species Callaeas wilsoni. The sequence goes on from VWPU01005588.1 coordinate 53,610, forward strand.
CCTGTAGGAGGGAAAAATGTGTTGAAGTATATCAACCATTACCAAAAGTCAATGTCTGGAGTGAACACAGTGTATGTGAACACTAAAGATACCTATTGTATGGTTCTAAAATGTGAGTCACATTATTATATAATGATATTCAACTGATCAATTTTTAAAGTCAAGGAAAATCTTAATTTACACAATATTTTAATGGAGGAAAATAAGGTAAATCAATAATCAATTTCTCTTTGAAGCTGTGCTAAGGAAAATTATATATAAATTTACTCCAATAATTGGGCAAAGTCACACATGTACTGTTAGAGTATGAGCTGTAAGAAAATAACAGCAGTTCTTTAAGTGAAAGATAAACCATTCTAACAGACAAAACCCCCTGCCTTAAAATGAAAATTCTAGTCTTGACCTCATCAGGAAGATACAGAACACATTGATTATGTGGAAAACTATAGGAAACAATAGTAATTAGACTGATTTGCATGCCTAAATTAACATAATTGTTTTTAAATACCAGTGGTTTAAAACCCCAAGTGAGTTTTGGACTGTAATTTTAATGAGTGTGATTTACAGGAAAAGGCAACAGTTCAACTTCCCCAGTGATCCATCTTACTAAAGATATAATTTTAATTTTGCACTTAATTACTGTTTAAAAGATATGCTACACAAGTGTCATTGTACATCTCTAGTTCTCCGAAGACGAGAGATTTTATTTATTTGGAAAAACTTTCTAAATCTTTGCTTGCCATCTTTCTGAAATGCAAGAGTTTATGTTTGTAAGGAGTACAGTGCATTTGAATGCCTCCTTTAAATGGTTGGGAGATTTTGTCGAGAAGCGCTTGGAATCTGGGTGATGTGATTGGTTGGAGTCACCTCACCTTAGTTCAAACCAATGGAACTGATCAAGCTTCCCTCGGCTTCCTGAGCAGTGAGTGCAGAGAGAGAGCTGGAGATTTCAAACCTTTTAGCGGAAAAAATATTTTGCAGTTGAGTATCAAAATTTCTTTGCAAAGAAAATCAGAGGTCAATTCTGTACTTGTTGCAGTAGATGAGAATTTTGGCATAGGCTTCAGTAGTATAGAAAAGGTCCCCAGATCTTAGTTATTTATATCATACTAAAATTGTTAGAGAAAGATTAAATATTGCTGGAACCTTTTTTTAAAGCTAAGCCTTCATATTTTGAAAAGTTGCTTGATTTCTTAGCTATGATTAAGAATATTATATCATCTTCCAGATAATAGGAACTATAAGAAAATTGTGAAATGCTTCAAACTTATAATAGTAAAGAAAGAGCCTATTCCTGGCTTTCTTAACTACATTTTCAAGGTCCTGTGACAAATGTATTTAATCCTGTAAAATTTCTTGGGAAAATAAAAAGACCATTTAAAGGATTAGCAAAAAGAGCAAGTTACTATGTGCTTTCTCTGACCACAGCGGTAGTTTTGAAACCAAGAAGGAAAAAAGCAATTCACTACACCTAGCTGATAAACCCATAAAAGAACGATTTAATATAATTTTTAAACAAGTTCTCTAACACTTAAATTTCTGTAACATGATAGAATAGCGGATAAATTACAAGACGGTAATATACTTTCTTCAGTTCTAAATCCTTCTTTATGCCAAGTAAACATCTTTGAATTCAGTAATTTGCATATTTCAAACACTGACTTAATTTGAAAGATGTTACAATTGAGCATAACAAGGAACTACTAATTATGGTTTATTCTTCTTTTTCCCCCTTTTGTCTTTTGTTCAGTCATCTATGCTCTTTCTATGGACTGCAGTAGATTGTATCAAATCGTATCCTGCTAGTGACAACAGACTAATCATTTTAATTCCTCTCTTTGGCTAATAGCCCCTTGATTCATAAACATCTGCTATATTTTATTCTCTATTTCTTCTTTCTCAAGAAGACTTTTCTTATTCTATAGCTGGAGAGATTTCTCTATCCCGTTTGTTCTGAGTTTCAATTTCAGGTCGTGTCTGTCTCAGAGTAAATGTTGTGGATGATGGCTGAGCAAAACTTTATGGATTCTTTCAATGGATCTTTTTTGTCCTTTTATTCTTTGCCATATCCCAATTATTTTTAATCTTAAAAATCATTTTGTACATTTTTGATCAATATCCTACTGTAGCAGCCAGTGCAAAGGAAAGGATTTTCATTGCTGACACTGATGCTTATCACTTTTGTAACAAAAGAAAATGAGAATGATTCTGACCAGTCTTATACCCTGAGTGCATAGGAATTTCTAAAAGAAATCAGGAAATGCACAACCGACTAATGCTTTCACATTCTAATATCTTAATGGAAGAATAGTTGCAAAGGTCAATGAAAAAATAAAAGTTTTGTGCTCACTTGAACAGATAAGGATAATTTTCTATAACAACGAACCAATGGAGTAGAACAAACTCTGACATCTAGGAAAAATGTGCACAAGGTCTATTTTATTGCCTACTGTCAACTGAAAGCCCCTAAAGTTAATTTCACAAGACTTTTTGTTTTAAAATCCTGATCACAATAATTTGATAAATTACAGAAGCATTCACAACCTGATCCCTGCAAAATGTATTTTTGAAAAGAATGATCTCTTAGGTGTGTTTTGAAAAAGTGCATGTGATGCTAGGATTTTTTTTCTTCACGCATTGAAAGATTTATCTTTAACTAATTATATTAAAAGGAAAATGAATCTTAGGTTCATGCTATTTTAGGTTGCCAACACATATTTCTAATTTTGGCAGGTGAAAATGAGTAAGACACAGATTTTTGCTGAGGAGAAAAAAAAAATCAAATAGGTGATTGAAATGTAGTGGTGATACTGTTTAGTATTTTCATCGAGAAGAAGGCAAAACTCAGCAAATAGTTTCAAGTCCTCTTTAGATTATTATAGTCCAAGGTGTTCTCATAAATCTTTAATCTGAAAGAATGGATGCAATCATTTGTTCTGTTGTGAAAGTGCCATCATTGCAACATAAAAAGATGCTGCATTGATGCTTTTGCTGTGAATCTTTTTTCTTCTAACATTTCACTTGATCTGAAAAAGCGATCCCAAAGTTGAAGAGTAAAAGCAGACAGCCCTCATTGGCACTAAGAAAAATGACTGTCCCCACCAGCAGGCAGTGAGACAGGGCCTGCAAGGCAGAGAAGTCTCAAGGTTACTTTCTCTCCAGAGTCTTAATTTACAAGGCAGACATGCACAGCTTCTCCAGACCACCAGGTAGGAAAAACAGCTTGATGTTTTAATGAAAGTGCAGCAGTGGGTCTCTAACTGTCAAAGTCACTGTCAGCAAGATAAATGCTTGCAGAAATATTGCTAATGTGATGAAAGTGTAAAATCCATCAATATACAGTCCACACTAGCATTACCTATGACAGTTTTCCCACTGGAACTCCAAAGTGATATAAATTTTAACATAGTGTTCATAAGCCAGAAAGTATTCAGTGATGGAAATGATATTCAGTCACTTGAAATCAGAGCTCTATAATACAAGTGGCCAACTCTCAGGTTTTTGTCCAATATATCCCCACATTTTGCTTATAAATCTTAACAAGTGGTAAGTAAGGGAAAAGAATTCCAAGAAAGTTGGAAAATTTTCTCTACTTTTGGGCCAGGTGCTGAAGTATTTTCAGTGGAGGATCATTGGTTTGCAACATCTAAGTAGCAGAGCCATTGAGAAGGAATTTGTATAGATTAACTAACTAATCTATTATGAAAAATCCTTATGGGGGATGGGTGAGGAAGATTTTGTTGTTTTTTATTTTTCCTTGTCTTATTTTTCTGCATTTACTAGCATATATCTTTGCTAAATTTATATTTCCTCCTTCTCAATTACAATAGTCTCAGGACAAACTAATTTTGTAAGAGGCCAAGTCTTTTCTACTTGCTTTGAAAAAATTAACCATTAAAAAATATATATATATATGTGTGTGTGTATATGAATATTATTTTTGGCTGCCAGAAAAAATATCAAACAATAATATTGTTAATACAGAAAACCTAGACTGAAATTTCTAATATCAAATACTCTTTGACATTTGTATGTAGCCTAGGGGTTTAGAATACAGGTATGTCAGCAAAATAAGAATTATTTCAAATTGTTTTAAAAATTTTATAGCTGTGATTTAGGGCCAGTTTTAGTTAGGGCTGAAAAAATGTCAAAATACAGAAAACTGGAAGCAACCAAATAAATTTATATCTTCCTTTCAAAGAAATTTCTGGTTATTTTTTTTAATTTCCTATTGCTTTTCCCCCTGCTTGAAGATAAGATTATTTTACTCAGTTCAGTTTTTTGACATTACACAGAATATTTCTCTAAGAGCAATAGAAACAAATGGTAGAAATCTGTAGTCTGCTCAGAATTTTCATTTTGCTTCCCCTACATTTTCCAGAATCCCTGTCTTTTGCTCATGCAGACAGACAACTGCAAACGACAAAACTGGCATTATGCTTGAATTCACTTGGGAAAAAAAACCTTTCTTTCTGAAATGTAACTTTATCACTCTCCTCCTGAGCCATGGCTCTGCAACCTGCTGTTTCACTTTTTCTAACTATTGCAAAATATGCTGCAACTTAACACTCCTTCTCTCCAATTAACCTTTCAGAAAAGTCTGTTTAATAACAAATTTTAGTGTTTTGTTATGAAAACAAATTTATTTGTAACTATCTATAAAGATATTAAACAGTAACTTAATGAAGAAATTAAAGAAGTGGCCCCATCTTGACCTGAAATTATTTACAAAATCAGCCCAAACGCGCTCTGTGACAGAGGTTACATCTACAGATATGGTTAAAATCATTGGAAATACTCCAACTGTGCAGAAGAAGTTAATCCTCATATTTCAAAATAAATGTGAGATGAGTTAGGCAATATTTAAGCTAGTTAGCATGACACAAATTCTGGACAAAGTTGATAAGGAATATAGTTCGTAAAGTATTAAAATATTGTAACTTAATTAGGGGTAATGAAAGTAGCTTTATGGAAATTAGATATTTAAGACAAAACTCATACATTATTTTAGGAGATTGTAACTTGATTACCATGGAAACTTAGCAAACTGAGGGCTCCTTAAAGACAATTTGCTCGATGCTGCAGGATGTGATTGGAAGTTACACTGCAGAAAAGCAGAGCATTTTGTGTTGAGAGGTGGTCAGCTAAGCACAGAAAGCCAACTGACAGAACAATGCCTTCGCTAGTGAAATTGACACTGTTTTGTGCCATTTCAATACAAGATTGCGATTGCCTGCTTTATTACAATGCAATAGGTGAAATGGTTTGACAAGCCCCCCATTTCTACTTTGACTAGCGCGACATTAGGGTTAACTGTGATCCCTGGGCTACCACTCGTATCATTTAAAGTTGGAAACACTCTGGTCTAGCAAGGATATTTCATTGGATGAGATCCAAATGACTACAAGGTGGGACAAAATTAATTCAAACCCCATATTTCCAGCTAGACAAGCAATTATTTGATGTAGCAACTCAGCTATGGCCATTATGCCACTTCAGTCTGCTCTAAAAGCTTTCAAATCACCTATTTCATGCAAGGATTGCTGGTGAGCATTATATTGTTTCACCTACCTATCACAGAATATAAAAATGACCAATATGGAGTACCATATGTGTGAAATATGATTGAGTCTTAAAGGTTTCCTTTTCTTCCTTTATTTGCCTTCTTAAAAAAAGAAAAAAAAAGTCTTTTTTTTTTTGTCTTAGATTTTCTTTAATCTCACCCTGTTGCTTCCTCTTAATTTATTGTAATTTAGAAAGTCAAAAGAAAAAAAAATTGCTGCTTTTATATGCTGGTTTTGGCTGGGATAGAGCTAATTGTCATCATAGTAACTAGTTTGGGGCTGTGTTTTGGATTTGTGCTGAAAACAGTGCTGATAACCAGAGGATGTTTTTGTTACAACTTGTACGGAGCCAATTCCTTTTCTGCCCCTCATCCCACCCCACCAGTGAATAGACTGGGAGTGCACAAGGAGCTGGGAAGAGACAGAGCTGGGACAGCTGAGCCCAAATGACAACGGGCACCAAGTGATGTGCTAGCTAATGAAACCTTTATAACACAGCCTGATTTTTTTTCTTTTGGTTAAAAAGCAGTATTTTCCTTTTGTTTAAAAAAAAAAGAGATTATTTATCTGCCTGTATTTTCATCCTGTAACATAGACTCAGAAACCCACCTATTTAAGCAAAACTGTGTAATTCACACTCCAAGGATTTAACTAGAAAATTTTTTTCTAATGCATTGCAAGATTAAATTCACCTATGTGTTGTTGCAATACATTGGTATTTTATAATCATTTTGGGATGAAGCAGTATATTAAGTCTCCATCATCTGTCACTTCTACATGATGAGTATTCATTATAGATCAGAAATTCTTGTTAGTTTCAGTGCATAAATACACACTCTGGTAGTTTACACGTTATTGCATTGCTGTTACTCCAGGACTCAGGGTCCCAAAATAACAGATTTAAGTTCGTCCTTTGATCCTGCAGGGTACTGATGATGTTTCCTATTGGCACCTTTTGCCTCTCTGTGCAGGAGATGGGAGACACCAAGCAGACACACAACACACACATACACACACTCTGCATATACTTTTTTTTTTTCTTTTGCCAAAGACACTAAATAAAATCTCAAATACGTCAGGGAAGCTTCTCAGGAAACTGTATTAATAATCTCCATCTTTTATCAGAGCTCTCCTGTAACTTGCTGGCACTTTGTGCTGGCATCTTCTCCAACTTCTTACCAATTCCTTTTTTTTCACCTGTTTGTCTAATAATATACTATGTAGCATACTATTATATGAGTCATTGACATTTAGACTGGTTATACAAACAAAATTTTCTATTTCTATAAAAAGAGGGCTATTAAAAATTGGTTTGTAACTGTCTGGAATACTAAAATTTGTAAAATTTTGCTGCATTTTTTTGTATTTTCCTATATTTTCTCTTATTTTTCTTGGTTTTGTTTTCCTGTCTGTAATTGTTCAAAATCTCACAGACGTGTATAGCAAAGTTAATGTGACTTTAATTTCTTTCTCGTCTTCAATTCTATGCTCTTTTCTTCCCCCCACCGCTCCCCCAAAGCAAAGAAAATAAGTTTGTAGTATTATATCTCTGTTCTCCTTTTGGTGCTTCTGCTTGCTCAATATGCCAAAATCCAGTTATTTGAGTCTTATTTCCTACTGAAAGGTGTTAAATCCAGGCAGTCATTTAGTATCTGTGCCAAGTCTTTTATCTTTAATACTTTCCAACCCCATATGTAGAGGGTCTGTAAGAAATTTTTTACAATTTTTTAATCTGAAAATAAATAATTTTCACTTTTTGTTTACATTAATTTTAACTCCTATTTATATATATATATCTATATTTCTACAACAGATTTTTAAACTAAGTCAATGATCTGGAATATGATCATCACCATTTCTGATATTTTTTATTAAAGAATGCAGAAAAATGCACAATATCTACAGTGTCCCAGGTAACAACAGTGAATATTTAAAGACATTTTCTTTGCAAGTTAACTTTCTATGCTGCATATGCAAAATGAATTTACACGAGCATGTAGTGACAGGACAAGGGGGAATGGCTTCAACCTGACAGAGAGTAGGTTTACATCTGATACTAGGAAAAAAATTCTTCCCTGTGAAGGTGGTCGGGCACTGGCACAAGTTTCCCAGAGAAGCTGTGGCTGCCCCATCCCTGGAAGTGTTCAAGGCATGTTGGATGGGGCTCTCAGCAGCCTGGTCTAGTGGAAGGTGTCCCTCTCCATGGCAGAGGGGCTGGTGCAAGGCAATCCTCGAGGTCCTTTCCAACCCAGGCCGCTCTATGATTCTATGATTCTATGATGATTCTATGGTCTGGCACACTATTCATAAGAAATAATTCCACTGGTGGTTCATCTGAAGATATTTAACCAATATATTTACCCACCAAATGTTATTTAAAACTAAATTCATTTTTAAGAAGCTGACTGGTGTTAATATGTGCAAAAAGCTAATATGTCATGCTGAAGGAATGCATAGCTACAGAATGTCAAAGCTGGCACAATGTGCCACTTGCCACCTGAATTCAAAATCCAACTATGGCTTTGCAGGAGTGACTAAACCAGTTATGTATAAATCTAAATTTATGACTAGCTTAATTATGAGTTAGGCTTACATCTGCAATGAATAGCACAAAGTCTATGTACCGATCAAGTCCTATTCAGTAGCTTAACTACAGTCTTCTAAAAAAAGACATCTTTGAAGGTCTTGTTGGGTTTGTTTTGTTTTGTTTTGTTTCTTTGTGGCAGATGTTCTTGTGATTTCAATCATGCCAGAACTACTTCCTTTTATCACTTGCAAAATTGCACTGAAGTCATGTACACAATGACTATAACTTGCCTGTCAAGTACGGTTTATGCTCAGCCTCTCTATTTTCTACAGCTCATCATTTATCCCTCCTCTCTAATTTTGGTAAGTGTTCTGATTTATTGTTCAAAGTCCCTGTCCCCTACCAAAAATACACTTTTGTCCTTATAACCACAGGCTAGATTAACACAAAGTGAGAGGGAGCCAAGCACAGGTGGAAGGCGGATGTGACCGCTAAACCCCAGCAATCTTTTCTGTACTTTTAAGTGTTTTCTTTGGTTGCTTTTTTTTTTTTTTTTTTTTGTTCTAATATTTGAGAAGATTGCTGATAGAGGGGATTTTAACTCAGGCCAAAAGTTGCCATGAAACTAGTTCATGCCAGAAGCCTGTTCTATTTTACCTGTCATGTACATGTTTCAAAATATACTGAAGGTCAGGCATGAAAATAAAACATCAAACACAAGAGAGAACATATTCTCCCGAAAACAGTACCTTTGATTTGCTGAGTTAGATGAGATTTGGAAAAAGTTCCTTTTTTTTTTCCACATTAGAAAGTAACCTACAATCTTTAGAAAAATTATGTTTAGATGGATGGAATTACACAGAGCTACATTAGAAACAATATCTGCTTTTTAAAAGAAACCTCTGTGGTATAGCGGTATAGTCATGATTTTATGAAATGCCCACTAAATGGACAGGGGTTTTTTGGTTTTTTGGTTTTTTTTTTTTTTTTTTTTTTTTTTTTTTTTTTGTTTTTGTTTTTTTTGGTTTTTTTTGGTTTTTTTTGGTTTTTTTTTAAGTCACTCTTTGGTAGAATCATCTAAATGTATTGCTCAAATACAATGGAATGTGTCACTCTCTGTGAAAGAGAGGCTTTTGACAGTGACAGCAAAAACTGGCATCATCTATATGCTGAAGCATACCCTGTTTATTTTATTGTTTATTTTAGTCTGCCTCCTGTTCTCTCTGTCTTGCTTCTTCACCCTGAAATTTAGTGTCATAGATACCATTCACAACGAGTGGGATTGGCCAAAGGTTAAATGTAGGAGAAAAAATGTATTTAACTTTATTTAATGTTAAAGATAGTGTATCCATTATCACTTCTATCAAGTTGTAGTAATAGAATAAGGGGATATTGCTGGTTAAATTTCGAAGTCTGCTACCACTCAGATTCCTTTAAGAGTCAGTATCCTTTTGTTTATGGCACCGGTAAAAACCAGTTGCAATGGAATTGAAAGTCTAAATAGTGACCTATTATGTACAAAAAAATCCAAACAAAATTCCACACTGTAGGAAGCACATTTATTTGTTTGTGGAATTATTTTGTTACTGGCAATCATGTGCATGAGAAAATAAGAGTTTTCAGTTCCAGTGAATGAAAATTTATTCTAGAAATTTCAATGCAAAACCTTGGGGGTTTTGTCACTGTATAAACAGGCTACTATTGCATTTTCATGGAACGGGTAAGATAAAACAGTCATTAAAATAGAGATCAGTTAGAAAGGATGGAATCTGTGTTTTAATGTGTTTACAACAAACAATTGTAGGTTTCAGGTTTTTGTCTTCCCAAAATACAGTAATAGAATATAATATGGATACTATTTATTCTTTATGCTTGCAAGGGGCTATTATCATTATAATTTATAGTTATATAGTTCTAGTGGCTTAATTTACCAAGAGAAATAGTATAATTTCAGTCTATCAATTTAAAAGTTAATGAAACTACTGTTATTAGAAATATGGAAAAGTGGTTTAGAAGGGATTTTAAAACTCCTGTTTTTTTCTGATGTAAACAATGAAATCTAACCAAGGACATTTTTATTATACTAATTTATTAAGATAGTCTGTTAGTAATTTCCTGGCAAATACCTGAACTGTGCTTATTCCTATGCTGTCAGTACATATATATTTTTATTACTCTGTATTATGAATAATTGGCCACTTCCTATCACCTATGACAAGAGATGCACTTCTTCGGTTGAAAATGAAGGATCAGATTTAAATCAAAAAAATGAGGTTCCAGTCTGCTCCAAAAATTAAATTGAAACATTAAGAGATTTCAAGACAAAAAGCTTGCAGAACAATGGATTTTTAAGCTGGTATTTTAAGTGAAAAGCATTATGTAATAAAATATTATTTTTTTAGCAAGATCCAGCTCTCAGGGACTTGGGAATGCACATCATGTCTTAGTTTCTAGAAACATTCTGATTGTTGTCGCAATGGAAAATAGTCCATACTGAATTGGGTATATCAGGGTCTGAATTCTGCTCATGACTTGAAAAAACCTGTGGTAGAACTCAATTACTGAAAAAGGAAAAAATCCACACTGCTCTCCTGAGTTATTAAGTTTATGGAAAATATAGTGTAAAATACCTGACTACTTTCTGTAATTTGTTTTGGGCAAAAATGAAGATACTTTTGTAAAATTTTTAATTTTTCAATTATATAAAATATCAAGTAACTGATATATCTTGATGAGAACTACAAGAAGTTGCTTTCTGTTGGTGAGGTTTTTTCCTTTCCAAATAAAATTAAAAGGAAAATAAGGAGGAAGAACATCTGGCAGTGCATTTGCAATTACTCATTTTTTCATTCAATAATGGAGATTTATACTGTGGAAAGTGTGGTCTGGCTACCAGAGTGGGACGACATGTGCAGGGGGTGAGAGCAGAGAGGAGAGAGAAGAAAGAGTGAGAACCTGTCCATGAAGGAAGCAGATAATGTAAGCTCTGAAAGATCTGCAGGGAAAAATAGTTTTGGCGAAAAAGTACACCTTAAAGTACCAGAGCAGCTGTCTGCAAATCTTTGTCACACTCAAGTTTAACTTCAGTAGTATTTATGACATCATCTGCTCATCAAATAATATACTCTTAATCAGGAGTAATCACTTCGACCAGTTGTCATAACTATGTGTAACTTGAACATATCTGATGAAGTTTCACATAACCTGTTTCATTACTTTGACATGCAGTATTTTTAGATATAAAAATATTTGTATTGATTTAAAATACTTAAGGTATAAATTACTTCTTGACATAAATTTTATTTATTTACTTAAAGACTTCAGACAAGCTCAAAGCCCTGATCCTCATCAAAAAGGCACATATAACCTAGACCCACCATATTCAGAATATGGGCATACTTTAATGAAGATGGATATTCCCTAACTTGGTCATAAGGAGCTCTCAGTGTAATGGTTAAAGTAATCTTACCAGGGCTCAAAGTCCTTTTCACATCCAGCAATGAACCTGAAGAGGAAATGAAAATTCTCAGAGCATCACTTCCTGCAGGGCTTCTGTCTTCCAACTTGCACTGTGTAATCAAGTTTTCAAGGTAATTATTAAAACCAAATCAAGAAACTCCACAGTTCTTTCCCACTAAAATTCACAAAACAGAAAGAAAATACTGCAAATATTCTTCTCCAAACTGTAACACAATATGTGCTGCATGTGTTTTCATCCTATCAGATGCTAACAAGAGAGCTTCTTATTGAAGCCATCACGGTTCTCCACCAAGGTATTTTATGGTATGTAGACTGAGGCTTCTTTCCTGCTAACACCACCAATGCAAGTGCTGCTCTCAGCTCTGAGCCATGGCAAATTAAATAGGATATAAGTAGTTAGACTGCCATGAAATGTCCTTGAAGAGCTATACAGAGCTATCTCTCTGAAAAGCCCTGTAGTGAATGCAGCACCAGGACATTAACTTTTATTGATCAGCAACCACAGAGGTGAGAAGAGCTGGGGTCTTTTTTTTCTAGCACAGAATTCAAACAGTCTCACAAGGTTTACTGCCTGTTGGTCCTGTTATTCCTGCTGATATTAACTGTGTCTTTTGATATTCATCAAATGAGTATAAGAACTCTGAATGCTGTAAATTAGTTCTGGATTAGTTTGCTAACTCAATTAATAGCTGGAGTTTTTAGCTGGCAATTGTTTAGATAAGCTTCCTGATTTTCTAATTTAGTGCTTCAAAATGAAGTCTCTTTCTGTACGGAGTCAAATTATGTTAGATTCACCTGTGGGTTAGAAAAGAAAAAATTACATCACTCAAAGTCTTGGAAGTAGAAATGCCACCAAATCTGCCAGTATAAAATCTCTTAGGATAAATTAAATGCATATTCAATGATGTGGAATGGAGTCTTCAGCAAAATCTAAGAATTAAACTAGTTTTAATCCAGTATCTGTATATATCATATCGTCAAGGAATAACACCACATCCTTATGGAATAATTTCCAGAAGATGTAGTGACCTGTAACAATGAATAGTCACAGTATCAACTATTTTTTGAGTGTGCTTTATTCTATTATAGCTTAAAGACAAAAAACCAAACAAAGGCAAAACATTCTAATAAAAATTGTCTTTAATTAGGCATAGGCTGAGACTATACTAAAAAAAATTGAGTTTAAAATCTCAAGTGCTTTATGTTAGAAAAATTTCCTAGGGGTTTATAACTTATTATACATGGTTTTCCTCTTATTTTCTTAAATTTACACTCTTTCATTATATTTTACGATGAGCACATAAATCATATGTGTAAAATATCAGCAGCAACTTTTATATATAAATATTCTGTATATGTAGAAATAAATCTTATCTACATACCCACAATATTTGTTGTTGACCAGTTGAAAATTTTGTTCCCTAATGGATATCACAATACAAGTAATAAAATATTATATGTTCAAAGTGAAATGTCAACTCCATTTGAAATCAATATAAGTTCTTGTGTAGTAGTAGTGTGCAGTAGTAGCGTGTAGTGCGAAGACTAGAATTTAACATTTGAAACTTATATCCTGGATTTTGCATAAAACCTTGATAGTTAGAACAAAACTTTTCTCAAAAATATGAAACTAATGAGGATGTGGCTTCAAGTTTGATCTTCAAATTATCCTTTAAAGGTTTTTTTAACTCTGTTACTTGTGTATAATTGCATTGTTACAGCAAGAATATATTATTCAAGTTATTAATATTTTTATTTGTAATTTTGGATTATATTGATTTTTAGTGTAATTTTACCTTATTTTTGAATTATTCATATTAGTAGACCAACAAATAATTATATTTAATATCTAACTACTACATACAGGCTTAAATTGCTCTTGAAATCTATACAATAGGAACACTTGAATATTTTTTTTTAGAAATTCCCAACACACCTATGACACAGCACAAGATTCCTAAAGCTTTTGCAAAAATTGTCATTAAGTTTCCTGTACGTTTGGAAGGAGCATAGACTCTGAGGGGAAAAGAAATTATTCTCAGAGTACTGAAAAAGAAAAACATATACCTGAGGAAAAGGCGACCAACAGTTGATAAATTTACCAGTCATAAAAATGCACACAATTACTGGATTCGACTAGAAATGCAGATATTAGCATGCTTAACCAAATAAGTACAAAAATAAAACCTTTTTCTCCCTGTTCAACAATAAATAGTCTGCTTTAAAGGGTATTTTTTTTCCCCTAGAGATATAAATATCTGTTTTTCAAATTATGTAGTTAATGAACTTCCAAAATTTTCACTATAACTTCTCCGTCTAAACTTTTGACCATTTACCACATGGAAAACTTGCATATAAATATAGAAAATGTTTTTCAATTTCTTTTTTATTTTTACTATCAAACCCTTGGTTCTCCCAAAGGACTGACCAATGCTGAATTTGTTTTGTTGCATTAAGGAGAAAAGTACACTTTAGAATAAGTTTACAAACCATTTGCATTTCTACATCCCCTCACTCCTCAGTTACTTCTTAAATATTTTTCCTAATTGCATTTTTTCTAAGAGTGGAAGCTTCTTCAACAACACTGGAAATGCTACCTGGGAAGAGGAAGAAAAAAGTAAATTCATTATTCATAATGTACTGAATGCAGTTTCATTTGCTGATTTTGATTCAAATGTCATAGTTTCATCATCATTTCATTATACTATGTAGTAGTAATTATATCTATCTAAAATGTTAAATTTTCAGTAGATAATTATAAAGACTTCTTTATTTACAAAATATTTTTGATGGAAAAATTACTTGTGTTTAAAAGTAATTAAAAAATATTAGAAAGATATATTGCTGTGTCACACACATTTTTATCGTGCTCCAGTGAAGATTAAATAAATATAATTCATAACACTTTCTTACTTTCTGATGTTCAGAACACCAGAAAAAACCTGAAAATATTAGACTGAATTTAGAAAAAAAAAAACAAACAACAAATGATAATGACTTGATGAAACTGACAGTGACAAATTTTAAAAGTTCATTTTGAAAAGCTTGGGTAAATATTTACTGTGTACAGGAAACAGTTTTTCAGATACTTTTGGTGTGTGAACACTGAGTCAACTGGAAATTTTCCTTTTACTACCAGGAATATTTCTCTTTTACTGATCTTCAATGCAGCACATGATGAAGGGAAAGTAATGTCTCACTGTTTCTCTCATTTTAAAGTAAATTTAATGATGGCATATAAATGTGATCTGGACAGTGTTAGAACAGTAAATTTGTGTGTATAAAATTTACAGATTATTTATTTTTGTATTGCTTCTATCCTGGAAAAAAAATCCCTCAAATAAGCATAGTTATCCTGTAGGGGATGTAAGAAATGATTTTAGGTTTATAGCTCCTTTTGCCCAGATAACCAGCATTATCTAAGCCAAATTACTGGGGAGGCAGTATTTGTTTGTTGTTTCTGCTAAATTTATCATCACAGGTGTAGAAACAGACAATCTAAAAAAAAAAAGGGGGATTGTAAACATCCAAAACAAAGTACTGTAAAGAGAAACACTTCTGTTTTATAAGATTTAGGTTTCACGTTAGGAAGAAGTTCTTTATTGTGAGGTTGCTGAGGCAGTGAAAAGGTTGCCCAGAGAGGTTGTGCATGCCCCATTCCCAGGAGTGTTCAAGGCCAGGTTGGATGGGGTTCTGAGCCTGGTCTGGTGGGAGGTGTCCCTGCCCATGGCAGGGAGTTGCAATGAGATTTTCTTTGAGGTTCTTCCAATCAAAACAAATCTATTCTATGATTTTATGCATTGATTTTTTAATTTTTTTTTTAAATTGTGCTTTTGAACTCATGCTACTCAGGTGCTGAAACTTGTGGAAATTCTCAGAGACAGAAATTAGATTACAGACTCTGAAATATTTTGACATTTGACATATTCCATATTTCTATGCTAAATTTGGGATATAGGAGATTATATAGATAAGCTTCTTTGCTTTTTCATTAGATCTCAGTTTTCTTTGTGAATGACCAAAAAGGTCAATATTAGCACATCAAATGAACATTGATTAACTGGTAAACCGTGGCAAAAAATCCGACCTTTTTATTTATCATTGTGTCTTTCAAAGAAAGTAACTTCTTTTCTTTTTTGCCATGGAATAGCATGATATATTAAACATTTGTTCCGCTTTCTGAGTTGTACAATGATCCTAGTGTTTTTGCAATGCTATCTGACTATAAAAGTAGTATGATTCTGGATGTTCTATGCAATCAGTTCTGTGTAAACTTTATTTCTCTAGGTTTGTTCTCTCTGGTTCACATACTGGTTTACAAAGTTTACTTTTGACTTCAGTCTTACACCATAGAACATATTGTAGTATGTCTTCCTGCATTTTTACTTAAGCAAGTTGAAGACAATGGGACGTCCTCAGAATTGAATTTTTTCCGATGTTTTCTTTGCGATGCTTTGCAGTGAGTTTAAGTAGCTAACTGCTGGTTGTTGGCCAAAAATATTCTGACTGTGGCTTAGTGCGTTTTTTTCAGATCTGCTTTTAGAAAATTGCCTCGTGATGCTTTTTGCCTTTCAACTTGAAGAATACGCTGACTCTTCTGTCTTACTCCCAGGGAGAAGCAAAATGTGCTTTCTCACATTATAGTAACGTGCCCACAGCCCCACCCACAAAGGAACCCTAAGGAACACTAGTGACCAGGAGTGCTGCAAACAGGGTGGATAAACAGAGCATGTCGTGCCGTCCAGGGTGTGGGGTGACAGTTCCCTGGTAGTTTGGGTGGGAAGGCAACAACTTGGAGAATATCCTGTTTGCAAAGCTGTCAGTGATGGGCTGAGAGAGGGCACCATGTGCCGGTTTTGGTGTTGAATTATGCTAAAACTCAGTCTGTCTCAGCAATCCCAAAGCAACATCCTGATAGTGAGGCATAGACTTGGCAGATAAGGTGCTAAGCTGACCTGGAGACATGAGTGGCAGTGAATCACTTTATACTATTTAAGACTAGTCCAGTTCATATGGGCAGGTTCTTAGAACATATTTCTTCCTGAAATGTGTGAAGATTCCTCACTTGGGTAAGGGGACACCCAACAAGGTTATTCTTCAAGGTCGAGAGAAAGAGATCTGCCCACAAGAGTTGTTGTGGGTGAGTTACATCAGTCTCTACTTAATAATTGTTTCTTCTTGCTAGCTTTAATATAATTGCTTTGATATAGTGCACTATCCTATCCTATACTAGAAGTAGTTTTAGCTTTCATACTCTGCAAAAAATAATTCTGATTGACTTTTTGTCTAATCACAACGTGTGCTGCTCACCTGAGGATAAAAAGCAAGGAAGCCACTGAGTGCCTATCAAAGCCTCATGCACTGATGCTTTCACTATAATATAGAATTTAATTTCTTGCCTTTTATCAAAGTCTACTATATATTTCTATAATTTGCCTCCAAATAAAAGTACTTATGAATTACATTTTCTGTCCAAACCAGAATACAAAACTGCACAGAAACCCATGCATAATAGAGCGATCTCAACTCACTTAATTCCTTTACTTTATATTCTTCTGTAACTCTAGTAACAGCACAAAACTGGTGGCAGAATAAGTAAAAACAAATAAACAAAAAAAGATTAAAGTTTTGGTAGAATTTTCATTTGCTTTTAGTCTTGCAAACTCCATAGATGCAAGATAAAGTGCTGGCTGTAATACTTATAAAATTGATGTTACAGCAAAATGCAACACAAAGAGGATTACTGTTCCAACACAGCTTTGTAGATGATAGGGCTTCAGCTGCCTGAGGCTGCCAGTGAACCATCCAGTGTATTATAAGTGGTAGGATCACGCTTATTTTTTTGTAGGCAAACAACAGCACAATAAAAAATAAAAACAAAACCGTGTATCAATATTACCTATGAAGTCTGATGGAAATCATGTAGTCAATCATGGTCATTGTAGTCAGTCACTCAATGACACTTGACACTACTATTGATTTTTATTTCATAAGCCCATAGCTGGAGAGTCTCAATATTGTTCATCTTTCTAATTTAGCACATGTAACAACAAAATGCTGCTGGACCATTTTCTGTTTGCAGACCATTCCTTTTTTCTGTGTGGCTAGAAAAAAAAAACAACAAAACAGCTAGAGGACAGACTGAGATGCATGTTTTTTCAGGGTTTGTTTGATTGTTTAGCTTTTTACATTTTGTATTTAGAATTGCGAGTAGTCCAGAAATATTCCAAGTGAGTATGAATAGAGAAGATGACTAGAAAATGCAGCTGAAACACTAAGGTGTGAGGAGGGCAGAACATATCATCCTTTTTTCATCATAGATCTATAAATCAAGAAGTAATCACTGGTGATTGTGCCAGGTAACATTCTATATATTACTGACCACAACTGTTCATGATTTCTCACTAAGTAAAATTAACTTCTGTTTAAAGGCTATAAGGAATAAGGAACCTATCCAACTCCAAGCTTTCAGATTAATTGCCATGATGATAATGAGATTCCAACTATCAGAGCTTCTGTCTCCTTCCCTTGTCTTCCCTTGCCTTCCCTATAAAGTTTAACAAATTAGTTTTTTGAACAGAAAATTAATTTTAAATATTTATTAATGTTATTATTTTTCAATTAAATATTCTGGGTTTTGTGTGTGTGTGTGTGTCTGTTTTGCTACCCTTGTAAATACCTTTCTTTGTTCCCAAAAATCTGTGTGGTTCTAAATGTGTCTAGTTTCAGAGTACCACAAGAGTTGTTTCATAAAGTACTATTGCAGAAATAAAATTGACTGTTTTATTTTAATTTTTCATAGCAAGTAGATTTTCCAGACCTTGGACCTCACTTGTAGTCATATTTATGAATCAATTTAATATCTGAATATGTTTTAGGGTGTGTGAATACCATGCTGCTATTTGAATTATTTCTTCATAGCCCTACACAAGCATAAAGACCAAAGGGGATAGCATTATGATGAGAGATTATATTATGTATTCTTTTGTTATCAAAATAAGGTTTATGTCGTTATCACTTATGACTTTTAAAGTCTCTTTTTGTGTGTGTGTGTATGTACACACTATTAATCCAGCTGAGAAATAGAAGTGATAGTTTTATTGCCATCTCAAAAATTTGAAACTTTGCAGACCATTTGAAAATTTCCAACGTTTTGCTGTGTTTCAGTATGAAAATTCAATAGAAATACATTAAACCTTGGAAAATGAATGTTTTGGTTCAGCAGCTGTTCTCTGCAGCCAGTATCGAAGCTCCACAGGTGTTATGACAGGAGAGCGCCTGCCAAAGGATACTGCCAGCTCTGCCTATTCCTCACGGCCCTGCTGACTCCCTGCCCAGGATCCAGGAGCTGCACCTCAGCTCCGGGCTCATCAGCAGCCCGTGTCCAGACCTGGCCCTGGCCCTAGCCCTGGTCCAACTCCTTGTTGGTCACGGGGTCACTGAGGGGCTGTTGCTACCCTTGGCTCTGCCACAGAAACTTTAATAGAAGTCCAAGATTGCCCAAGTGGTGGTTTGAAAGTAACAAAGTGGAGGCATAGCCGAAGCAAAATAAGGTCCAGTGGGCCCCTTATTTCTTTGGCATAAGGCAAAGTCTGAGAAAACAAGGGATCAAGGTGGGTAGGGGAAGAACAACAAAATAATGGATAAAATGGGGGACGGAGAGGGACAGTGGCAAGAAAACAAGCTGTGGAGTGTACATCTGTTTAGCTGAGCCCTGTGCCTGATCACTGCTGTTCATCTCATCTAGTTAAACTCTGTTTACCAAATCATAGAATCATAAAATGGCCTGAGTTGGAAAGGACCTTAAAGATCATGTGGTTCCAAGTCCTCTGCCACAGGCAGGGACACCTTCCACTAGACCACGTTGCTGGGTGAGCTCCATCCAAGCTGGCCTTGAACACACACAGGGATGGGGCAGCCACAGTGTCTCTGAGAAACCTGTGCCAGTGCCTCAACACCCTCACAGGCAAGAAGCTCTTTCTAAGCTAAACATACTCTGAATTTGAAGTCATTCCACTTTGTCCTGTCGCTCCATACCCTTGTAAATGGTCTCTCTCCATCTTTCCTGTGAGTTCCCTTCAGGTACTTGAAGGCCACAATTAGGTCACTCCAGAGCCTTCTCTATTCCAGACGGAACAATCCCAATTCTCTCAGCCTTTCCTCATAGCAGAGCTGCTCCATCCCTCTGATCACCTTGGTGCCTCCTCTGGCCTGGCTCCAGCAGGTCCCTGTCCTTCCTGTGCTGGGAGCCCAGAGCTGGATGCAGCCCTGCAGGTGGGGTCTCAGCAGAATGCCTTCCCTGCCCTGTTGCCCATAGGGCTTTGGACGCAGCCCAGGATACACTTTACTGTGAGCTTGCTGTGTATTCAGGATGTATGAAGAGAGTTTTTTGTGTATCCATTAGCTTTGAAGTAGACTAGCTGGTGAGTAGGACATCTGCTCCTTGAAATAGTAGAGTTCTGATCTGGTGACTTGATAAGGGTCTTGCAATCTGGACACAGGTCATTAGATAGATATAAAGGCAATGCTGATATTCAAGGGAATGGGTGGGGTTTTATGAATCCAGAGGGTGAAGATGTATACACACCAGCAGTGAATTTTCAGTCTGACCAGTTGGAAATGATATACAGGGCTGAGACACCTCTTTTTTTCCATATTTGTATAAGTGATATGTATGTTTATCTGGATGTCAGTCAAGGCTCATTACTCTGTCTGCACTGATCTGTGCAGCTGGCTGTGTCTGCACTGGGAGTGTGTTCCCTGCAACTTTGAAAAAAGCATCTGCCTTTATTGCATCAGAATGGAGGAGTCACCTGGGATCCTAAAGCCACCAAATTTTGCTCTCTTCAAGTATCATCATTCCTTCCTGGCAAGCTCCATTGTGTTTTTGCATCTGCATTATCCTCTCCTCTTCCCAGACTGTATGCAGGAGAAGAAGAGACACAGGCATCATGATGCTGAGCAGCAGAAAACAGAAATGTATCCACAGTCTAAACTATGAGGTGTCTTTTCCTCCTCATCC
This sequence comes from Callaeas wilsoni, assembly GCA_013398955.1. Lineage (NCBI taxonomy): Eukaryota > Metazoa > Chordata > Aves > Passeriformes > Callaeidae > Callaeas > Callaeas wilsoni. Next base: position 74,203 of record VWPU01005588.1, read on the forward strand.
CCTTCATCCAGGCAGAATGGGTTCCAGCCTGAAGAATGTTCCTTCAGCTGCCAACAAAACCACATATCCCTTACTTAGCTTGCCTTTAGAAGCTTTCTTTTCAGGGTCTGGACTGAAATGCTTAAAGTAATAAGCTCTAGATAAAGATCTGAGAACATAATTGCTGTGATGTATTATTTCCCTATTGAAAATCATGGAAGTGAGGAATTACTTTGTTTCCTAGGTTTTTTTTTTAAGATCATATTAAGGTTTATAGCTTTTGTTCTGAAATTAGTTTTCATATTTTGCTGGCTCTGCTGGACGTTATGTAATTATGTTAAGAGTTCCTGTGGTTCTCATTATTCTTTCTTTCTTGCTGTTGGTGCATATGAATAAATTTCAGTCTTCCCTTGTGGCCTACTCTGTTAGCACTCAATACTGTCTTGGCAGGCCTATATCAGGGAGGATGGAAAGAGTCCTGTTCCAGTGAGGATATGTAGAAGACAGTTGTATTCTACTGGAATATTTCAAGGGATGGCAAAAGGTGTGCGGGGCTGTACTGTTCCTTCAGCGATGCCGTGGGTGGCCATGGCATAAGTATGACCCTGACTTTCTGTTGCTGGGATGCCAGGGTGGGTTTTGGCCAAGATGACAACAAAAAACATTGTAAAAGTTATGTATTAAAAGGGTTCCTATTGCCACAAGGTACTTCTCATGGTTTTGGTGACATTAGGTTTACTAATCATTGTGTCTCCACTTGCATAGCTCAACAAAAGATTTTTGTCTTCACTAAGCACTCCACCACGCATCACTTAAATGTTTGCTGTTATGAACAGCAAGAAGGAAATATTACATCCACTTTAAATCCTAATGCAACTAACCATACAGAATGGAGGGTTTGGTCTTGCATCTCAAAGTACGAAGAAGGACTGGATTTTTTTTTTTTATTACTATTATTCTTTTTCATACACCAGAAATTGAAACCAAAAAAAGAGCACATTGAAGTGGCTTAACCTTTTTCAATGAACAGAAAGAGTTGCACACGGCAGTAAATAGATTTCTTTATGAGACATCTCTAGCCAAACATTTTATGGGGTTTTTTTGGGATTTTTTTTTGAATCACTGCAAAGCTAAGGGAGCAATGTGAAGAACAGCAGAAAAAGAAGTAACAAATATGCAAGTGAATGGAAGAAAAAGGAGACATATGCCCTTTAAGAATGACCATGGCCTTACCTAGAAATCTTCCAGGTCAGTGGCAAGACTTTGGGAAATGTGTATAAAAAGATTGTGTCACTTATCTCTACCATGTTAAGATTACATATAAAATAGATAGAAGATGAAATAAAGGAAAGAAAGATCTGTGATAAAAATGAATACATTGGATCAGGAGAATGTTGTGCTGGATTGTATTACATATTAAATCTGACAGTATTTTTATGGTATGAGAGTGTTAGAGGATTAATTTTGGAATATTTTGTTGCTCTTATACGGCTCAGTATGCAAATAGCTATTACTCTAAGCAGCTTAGTACAAGGCATACTCATTATGTTTGTGATTATTCATGTTTGTAGTGATAACATCAAGGTTATAATCATGGATATAGTGAAAGAAATAGCACTTTAAATAATATTTTTACTATGAAATCTTTCTCTGGCTTGGACTGGTGTAGAGTCAGTTTTCTTCATAGTAGCTTTCATGGGGCTGTGTTTTGGATTGGTGCAGAAAACACTGTTGATAACACGAAGAAGATTTTAGCCTTCACTGAGCAGTGCTTAAACATCATCAAGGCCTCCTCTGTTTCTCACACTGGGGATACACAAGAACTTTTGACAGGACATAGCCAGGACAGCTGATCTCAACTGACCAAAAGGATATCTGAGACCATATCACATCATGCTCAGCACATAGATCTGGGGAAAAGGGTGAGAGTGTGGGAACACTGGAAGTTACAGCATTGTCTTCCAAGTGACTGCTAGGTGTGATGAAGTCTTGCTTGCCTGGACATGGCTGAACACCTCCCTGCCAACAGGAAAGAGCAAACGATTTTCTCATTTTGCTCTGTTTTCCTATTAAGCTGTCTTTATCTCAATCCACAAGTCTTTTATGCTTCCAATTCTCTCCTGCATCCGGTGAGTGTCTGCGTGGGGCTTAGCTGCTTACCAGGATTAAACCACAACAAATCTAATAGCAACAAGTTTACAGTAGCTTTGTCTTTATTTATTTATTTATTTATTTATTTATTTATTAGCAAGATATATTCTTCTACAGTTCTAAGACTTTGGAAGAGAATTCATTTATGAGCATAAAGTCACCATTTATTTTTCTAAATTGCATTCATTTTCACCTTTAGAGATTCATAGGCAACTGTCATGAAAGAGAGTTTTGAGTTTGCTTAGGGAATTTACTTCTAAATAAATAAAATTTAATATGCACATTTCTCTTTAATTACTATTTTAACATATTTCTAAATATGAAATTGAAATTATTGTGAAAGATAGTGCAAGTAAAAATCCTTATCAATAAAGCATCAAGGTTGATTTTCTTATTGCTTAAACCTCACTGCTCTTCCTCCTCCAAAATTGCTGGCTCTTGCCAAGTTGCTTTGCAAACATTGTCCTTTCTCACTGTCTCTATATGACTGGGGCTTTTAACTTCGTTATTAAAAGCCATCTCAACAAACCAACAAAATGAAATATCAAATGAAGCACACAGCACTTAAGATATAAACTCATAAGTGCAATAGATTTTTCTATTATTGCTATTAAGGGCTATTGTTGTTATTACGTGGTAATTAAACAGACTCATAAATTAATTGCTGAAGTCATGAAATTAATCCAGATCACACAAGACTGATGCAATAATTGCCAAATTTTAAGTTTATTTTTCAGTCAAACAAGAACTATGAAATTTTTTGAGGAAAACATGTTCATAACACTGCCAGTCTACTGGCAAAAACTTAATGAGAGGGCTTATATCCAGTAAATGTCCTAATCAAGGAGGCTGATATAATTTGATAAATGTCTTTCTCCACTGTGATAGATTATTCGACCCAAATAAAATTCTGCTTTTACCCATCATCTCCTTAAGATTATGAAGATAACTTCAGATAGATTTTCATGGCAGGTAAAAGATAAAATAATAAGAAATATATTTAAGGCCTGTTTCAGATCAAGACTAGAAAGTTAAATTCGTATTTTTTAGTGTGATATTTCAGGGTGTGGGGGCTGGAATTAGAAATCGTCAATCAGTAATTTAATGTTTTAATACTTTGGCATGGATAGTATTTTTCTGTTTTCTTAAAGGTAGCATTTGTTTTCCTATATGTTGACATAAATGTCAGTTTGATGATGAGTTCTGTATTTGGTGGTTAAGCATGTTGTTTCACAAGGCTGCCAAATATGTCTTTAGTTTGTATATAAAAAATTATGAAGGAAGTGGTCAAGTTTAGATCCCAGGACAGGCAGGTTCTGGTGTCAAGAAATCAAAGTATGAAATCTTTTCTTCCATTTCTCCATCAAAGCACCCTTACGATATTGCAAAAATTCAGGTGTTTCATGATTAAAGCCTAATTGTTTAAGATGATCAAGCAAGGGTACAGTTCACATGGAACACGATCTCCTTCAGGACCAATTTGTCCCAAACTCACATCATGAACATCACAACTCTATAACAGTATCAGACACCAATATATTACAGATATTTGATGTTGCATTGCTACCAGAAATGTTAAAGTGTTGAGTGGATCTTTACCGTTTCATTGGATCTTGCTATTTTCTCATGTGTATTTTGTTTAGGCTGAATCAGATATAAAAAAGGCAGTTTTATGATTTTCTTCCAGTCCCCTGTTTTTGAAGAATATGTTTCCCCCAAGAAGTAAAATATGTTCAAAATGCTGAAGCAAAACTATGCAGGAAAGAAAATTAGTTGAAAATTTTTTTTTTCTTTTAATCACAGTCCCTTTAGAACTAGTTTGGTTTAAAGTACAGTTTAAAGCTATTCCTTGTAAATTCCTGTCCCTGTTTGTACTTCTAGTTCTGTCCACTAATGACAGAATAATCTAATAATTTGAAAATCATAGCATATTGTTTTACAATTCCAATATAAAGCTGTTGTTTTCCAGAGATATAATAAAAGACAAAACAGCAATAGCTTATTAGCTGAGAAAAAAAGCTAATATTTCTAAACCTGTAAAATATCAGGCTGTGCCTTGTATCTATAACCTTATATTTCATGCCATGCTCCTCTTTCTTGTTATTTATATTTCTTATATTTAACTCTTTCATTGGACAAAATCGCCCCAAAACTTAAGATGCTTTTCTTCTTAACTCTCACTGTCCTTTTCTTTCCTTGCATATAGTGTTTTAACAAAACTGGAGACTGTTTCCAGATCTTTTTTCTGAAATAGAAATGTTACCTAAGAATAGTTCTCAAAGGAAAACATGAAGATGAAACTAATGTTAGTCTACACGAAAGTTCTATTTTCTAATATGAAATTGCTCATTACATCAAGGATTTCCTAACTCACCTATTTCATTGTAATTCCAAGGCCTTGTAAATACGGAATTTCTTCCAGAAACATTAAATTCAAATGAGAGTCAAAAGTATAAATTGAATAATACTCCAAAATCAGTCATGTTTAAAGCCAAACATGAACTTAACAGGAAACCACTACTGCTCAATTTCATTTGCACATCTAAAAATTTATAAGTGTCAATTATTTGTTGCTTAGTTATGATTAAAAATGTTATCTATGCAATCAAAACAAAAATACAAAATGCTAATCATGATTAATGTAGATTTGAAATCTAATGAGCTTATGAAAGGTAAAGTGATTAATTTAAACACAAGTGAATAAATTACTTTGCTAATTATTAATTTATTGTAAAATGCTTTGTATTTTGAAAAATGTCATAGCTTGAGAATGTTAATATGTTCCTAATCTTCTGGGTATATGTTATAATTTCAAAATGAAAACTCTTTTACTCTTGGGGAGGCCTTATTTTTTTGTTTCTCTAGAAATGAGACACTTCTTCCTAAAAGATCATTCCATTGTAGTGCCAAGAGAGTGTTTTCCTAAAATATTAATTCCACATTAATTTTAAAAAGGAAAAATTACAAAATTGTGATTTTTCTGTGCATGTCTAACTACACGTGTGCTGCCCCAGTAAATGATAGGAATAAGTCTGTCAGTGCATCTATTTTTCTATTCCACTGTGCCCTCAAAGCTGACATTGCCAAAATAAGCATAGAATCATGAAATCAGAATAGTTTGGGTTGGAAGGAATCTTTAAAGGTCATCTAGTACACCCTCCTAGCACAACCCTCTGCAACGACCAGGGACATCTTCAGCTCAAAGCCCCGTGACACCTGACTTTGAATGTTTCCGGGAAGGGAACTCTACCACCTCTGCAAATAACCTGTTCGTGTTTCACCATCCCTGCTGGAAAAAACCTCTTCCTGATATATAATCTAAATCAGCCCCCTTTTAGTTTAAAACCATCTACCTCTAATTTTATTGCCACAAGCCCTGCTAAAAAGTTGGTCCCCATTTTTATTGCAGCTCCCCGTTAGGTATACGTTTGAAATTTTCACAACATTTCAAGCACCTTGTGGGACTGACCTAATTTTTTTATGTCTTTTTTTTCTCTATTGATTATGTAAGTGTAAAATGATATTTGTAAAATTCTTGTAAAAACTAAGAACTATTGCAGATATTTGATTATTAGTTGCAATGTATTTTATGGTTGAATCCTATTTTTATCAGAGTAATGAATTTGCTGAACTTGTGTTAGCTATTTTCAAAGGCATTTCTTGTTTGGATGATTTTCTGAGACTGAAGGAAACACAGGGACACATTCTATAAATGACATTTTTCTCCAGCTTCTTAGGATATTATTTCTGGTGTCAGTCTGACCACCTGAATCTCTTGATTATTATGGTACTATTCTTAAGTGAGCAACTTCAATGACATTTGAAAGAGACTGGGAAAAAACTAAAATTAGGAACCTATGAAAAGAAAATCATATTTCTTCACATTTTATTTTGGAGATTAATAACTATGTCCTTTACTATCCAAAAAGATCAGATTCTTTCATATGGTAAAACCAAACAGTAATTATTATATTATTTTCATTTCTCTGGAACCATATATACATATCTAAATTATAGACATGTTTTTAATGCCCTTTTTTTCTTTTTTTTTTTTAACTTTCAATAAAACCTATATTCACTGATTCTAAACCAGGATTTAACCTTGTAAATCTGCATTTACGGTCCTTTTCCTATACTGGCAGGGAGCTAAGTTCGTTTTTTTAGCATTTTTTGTCCCAATTTCAAGCTATATTATTTAAATGATTATTAAAAAAAATATAAAGTCCCGCATTTTTACTGGTCACTGTTACCTCATTTATATTAGCTGTGTATGTTCAAATAATCTGAAAATATTTAACTGGATTCTTAGCCATCATGGAACTTGGCAAGGTTGTCTAACAATGAATTGTTCTCGTGTTGTCATGTTTACATATATATCTAAAATTGAGACTATTTGTAAATTAAAAGATTGAACGTGTCTTGAGACTACGCTTGAATAGAAAACCAGCACTGACCAGTCTTTATTTCTAAAACTTCTTGTACACTGAAACTACTTGAAGAAACCCTAGACTGAGACCAGCGCTAGCTGCATTTTAAACCAGGATGGAAACTGGCAGGATTTATTGTTAAGCTCTTTTAAACACATGTTCACCTTGCAGACACATGAAGGATACATGAAGTATAATGTGAGATGATTGGAGTATTTTGGGCTAGAACGTGGGGCATGCAGGAGATCATAAATGAAAATGGAAGGAAGGTAAGAGAAGTTATTTTTGGTCATGGGATTCACAGGTACTGTGGAGAATGGATTATTATAGCTTCAAGTAGGTAGAGGATGGTGTCACATCTTTGCCGCTTTCAATGCCACTGTAGTTTCCTTTTCCACCTTACGTTTACAGTCTCAGTGTTCACCTTTCCTCAGTTTTATTGTTTACAAAACAAATTATTTGCTTTTTAATTGTTTTTCTCTGCTTTATAAAATCCACTTTATAAAAGCTGCTAAAATGACTGGCAGCTGCCATAGCCCTCCAAAAGAAATCATTTTGTCATTATTTTTTCCCATAATTATTTTGCAGCCCAGCACCTGTACCCTTACTTTTTGAACTTAATGCAGTGTTTATCAGATATGCAATTTCACATTAACAAGCTACCATGAATTTTGTCTTTCTTCATATCCTCAGTGATATGTTCTTTCATTGAGACTTGAAAAGGGTAAAATTCATACATCCTTCATCAGAGATATTGCTTTATGAAGAGTCGTATTAGCATTGGAAGTGTTTTGTTTAGAAGAAGACAGTAAGAAGAGATCGCTTCATTGCTTGAATCATGCAGCCTGCAAGTGCCCACATCTCACACTGACTTCAATTACTTCTTGATCTTTAACTTCATTTTTTTCTACAGTTGATAAAATCTCGTATTCATCCTTTTGTAGTCACGTAACACTGACTGTTGAATCAGGCCTAAGTATGACAAAAATATTCAAAAATAAGTTTCTTCTGGATGTAGGAGAGACAAAAACTTTATTGTGCATGTCTGGAATGAAAGCAATCACATATTTTCATCATTTATTGATGCTTGGTTTCTGTCACGTCACTGTACTTTCATCTCCCACTTCTTGTTAAGAGTTTGAATGGGGCAAACTGTGGCTCTGCTTTTATAGAACTTCAGCTGGAGCACCAGGAATCTGTACTCTTCTTTTACAGGCTTATGGTCTTGAAAAAATCTCATTAAAATCTGTCCTTCAGCTTTGTGCATGAAAGTATGAGCTTTCTTGTCATTTATAAATGCAATATCTTGAATGAACTGTACATATAAAAGGCACTAGATATTTCATCGACTGCTTTCAGAAGACAGTTTTAGAGAAGCTGCTTTCAATGTGGTGCTACAATACACCACACAGCTGTAAACCCACTTAATCTAAGTTTTACTAAGATATGGTTCCCACTAATACAACTGAATCCTCTAAGTCTGGACATCTGCATTTAACTCTGACACTAAGCAACTTGGGCTATTGTTGGATTCCTTTGAATATCACCGAGTATTCCACATGACCTCTTCCTTTCTGATGGCATAGTCTAGGTAATGTTGCACAATGCTTTTGAATGTCTGTTTTTAATTAAAAGTTAAGATATTTTTATTAAAATTTAAAAGCCTTGTTAATTCTGCAACTGTGCTAACTGCACTGTTAATTTTGAAGCTGTGGTTCCCATACAGCCATTAGAAATTCCTTTTTGCTATTCTTTTTTTTTTTTTTTTTTTTCTGAGTTGATAGTACTTTCTTCCATGTTCTTCATATTTTCCAGGCATGAAATTATTAAATTTGAGTCTATCCTTAGTTTCTGGATATGCTGCGAAGCTTGGAAGTTCTCTACAAGATGATTCAGTCTGATCAACCACCATCCACCATCAGCATGATTTCCATGCTGAGCAAAGCATAATTTTGCTTGTTCTTTAACCACACCAGATGTAGCTAAAAGGCATAGTTCCTGAAAACTCCATAATCAGAAAAGGATAGTTAAGTCAATGAATCTAATGTCAAACCCATCTACATATTCTTAATTAAAATGGATATTGTATAAACAGACCTATACATACACACATATATATAATACAGGGCTATCAAACTCCTAGTTTTTCAATGACAACAGAAAAATGAAGCTCTCAATGCCAGGATGTAGAAAGCACAAGAAAAAGAGCAATAAAAAGATTTTTTCTCTTTAAAAAAGACAATCACTTGCTGTGCCCATGGAAGAAAATTCAAGTAGTTTTTATAGCATGAAAAACATAGCTAAGTGCTAGGAACAAGTGTTTATTTTGGGTTGCAGATTTATTTCTCAGAGTCTTTCTTGTGCTATAGAGGAAGCCTTCAATAATATGAATGCCATTTATTTAGAAGTGCACCCTGCTCTGGCCCTTGCCCTGCTGGTTTTGCAGTGACTGTGCTTTACTTGACAAGTTTGAGGCAGAATTCATACAGTTTACAAGTCAAATGGTGGAACAGAACCAAGTAAGACACTTGGACATTGGCAAAAAGTTAAAATGCCAACTTAAAGCTTAAAAAACCCAATACCTGTAACTCTTTTAGTTTCCTTTAGAACTCTTAGGAACTTGAGAGTATGGTTTTGCAAATGTTTATCAAGTTATCCCTATTGTACGGTGCTCAAGACTCAGAAACAATAGAAAATATGTTATTCCCCTATAATTTTTGCTACTTTCTTACAATTTTTATATGTGTATATTTTACCAGTAAGTTGAAAATTTTACAGGTAAGTGATGTGTGTTTTATTGTCTAAAAATAGTTATGTAATGATAGCTCTTGGTGATTTTTCTTAGAAGGTTGGGGTTTTTTAGGAAAGAAATGGAAGATAAGAAGGAGTGAAAAAAGAAAGAAAATAAGAAGAAGGGGAGGGGAGGGGAGGGGAGGGGAGGGAAGGGAAGGCAAGGCAAGGCAAGGCAAGGCAAGGCAAGGGAAGGCAAGGGAAGGCAAGGCAAGGCAAGGGAAGGCAAGGGAAGGCAAGGGAAGGCAAGGAAAGGAAAGGAAAGGAAAGGCAAGGAAAGGAAAAAGGAAAGGAAAAAGGAAAGGAAAGGAAAAAGATGTCCATAACACTGAACTTTTGTGCAAAGTAAAAGTCAACTGAATAAGAACCCTAAAACTAATTTTGCATGTTAACACTAGAAAGAGATTAAATATATCTTGTTAAGACATTTTGAGAATAAAGCGTTCAGCAAGGCAGCAAAACAGTCATTATATTCGTTAATAAAAGTGGAAATATTCCGTTGAAGTATGTTAAAATAAAATACATTTGTTTCCAGCACTATAGTTATGGGGCAAGTTAGTAAGAAACAATATATCATATGGAATAGTCAAAATATTTTTAAAAATACCTGCAGTAGCCTGTTTTATGCAACTAATACATAAAAAAACAGAACTACATTTGAATATAAGGTACATGCTCTGAAGAGTACTTACTTTTCTGTTCATTAAATGAAATTCCTTTCAGCAAACAATTCAGTCCAGCTTTCATTCAGACAGTCAGTGGAGAGTGCCAAAGGTTTCACCCAAGCCATATGCAGTGTCAAGCCATCGCTGTACAGGAACAGGCACAATATTCTCAAAGCCTGTGCTCAGCAAAAGTAAGAGATAAGTCAGTAAAAGACATTATTGGTACTATCTGTGTGGGGAAAATCAACAGAGTGTTTCAAATAATATGGGCAAAACTCAGTTTTGTGTGAAGTGTGTTTATTGACCAAATTCTGAGTGAGTTATTGAAAACTGGATAAGCCTCTTAAAAAAGACAGTCGGGTGCCTTTGTACCAGCTCTTCACGGTATCATCAGTTCTCTCAGCTAAGCCCTCTTTGCTCTAAAGAAAAGAGCAGAGCACACAAAATAAAAACCTTTGAGGAAAGGGGGACTATAGCTGATATGGAGCACATTCTCGGAGGCCTGGCTGGCAGAGGTTCAAAATGCACAATGCTGGTAACTGATCTGAGTAGGAAAGGTATGGGTTGTTTAGTACTGCTTAGAACTTCTTGGTCAAGTTAACATATATTATACTGTGTTCTACTGGTTAGTTATCTCATATCTGCCTCCTGAAGCAGGCTTGAACCATTTTCTATTTAAATGAATGCTTTATCCAGAGATGTTTCCAGTTAGTTTTATTGAACTTGTTCAATAATAAACCACTTACTCTAGCTACGGGGTTATAATATTACTTTAAAGACCATTAAAATCTAGACACTAAAATCTATTAGTGTCTCACTAACATTGATAGATTTAGAATCAAGCATGTGGTGATGTCTTCTCCAGATACCATTATAAACCAGTGTTTATAAATGATCATGGGATCACAGAATAATTTGGGTTGGAAGGGACCTTGAGAAATCTCCAGTCTAAACTCCTGCAGGATCAGCCTTGGGATCAGACCAGGTTTCTCAGGGCTTTACCCTTTTTGGTCTTTCAAATCTTCAAGAACAGATATTGCACAACCTCAGTGGGCAACCTCCTCCACCACTTAATTGTCCTCATAGGGAAAAATTATTTTCCTTCTGTCCAACCTGAACCTCTCTTGTTTCAACTTACACAGATTTGGCAAGCAAGCAGTCTGTCATCTCTTCGAGATAGTGATCATAAACAAGACAGATGATAAATTAGGCCTTTCAATACTGCACTTTTTACTGGCTTCCAGAAGAGTATGATTCACTGCCCATTGATTGTCCAATCCGTTTTTTTACCCATATAGTTTATGTGTGCATGAAGCCTGTAATGCCTTAACTTGATACAAGGATATACCAAGAGATATTGTCAAAAGTCTTGTAAAAATCACAGTAAATGACGTTCATTGCATCTCCCTTGATCCACAAATCCAGTTGTTATATCCCAGAAAGCAATCAGGTTGGTCAGGAATGATTTTTCCTGGGTAAATTTGATTATTGCCACTCAGTGCCTTCTACATGTGGTGAGAAATGTTCCCAAAGGAGATTCCCTCAGTGTTTTTTCTCTGTGATGGATGTGAAGCTGACCAGGTTGCATTTAACTGGATCATCATTTTGGACTTTTTGGAAAATGCACAAGATATTTCTTGTTCCAGTTCTTAGCTCTTTTCCTGTCATCTCCTGTTTCTCTGACCTATCAAAGGTCATAAGAGTGGCACGGACACTGCCCCTTTGTCTGTAGTGCATTCTGGTCACTTCGATGGTCTTCTTTGGATTGAGTCTGAGTTCCAAGGTCAGTCTGGATGGGGCTCTGAGCAGCCAGGTCTAGTGGAAGGTGTTCCTGCCCATGGCAGAGGGATTGGAAGGAGGTGAGTTTTGAGGTCCCTTCCAACCCAAGCCTTTCTATGAGTCCTCAAAAGCAGTTCTGGCTTGATCCTCATCCACCCCAGGCTGTTCTCCTATGCCACCCTTACTTCTAGGCACAGAGAACCTTGAAGACTAAGACAAAGGCAGCCTTATATATCTGCAGTTACCAAATTAGGCATCGTTCCCAAATTCCTCCTTGTTACTTATTTCTGCTTCTGCCTTTTGTATGCTGCCTTTTTGCATTGGAGCTCTGACTTGAGTTGTGTGTTTTGCCAAGCCTGATATAGCTCCTTATTTTACTGCCTATTGAGATGAGCTGCTATTGTAACTGGAGCATGCAGTCTTTAAAACGCTGCCAGTTTTCCTGAGTACTTTTGGACTTCAGAGCTGCTTCCCGTGGGATCCCACCTACCAGCTTCCTGATGACAATTGCAATTACAACTATGATTGACTAATATCAGAAAGCTAAGTTGTGAAACAGATGCTTAGCTGTAGAGACAGATGGAACTCTGTTATAATATTCCTATTTCTGCGGTTTTAGAACTATCTGGTGTTTATTCCTGTATTATAAACTTAAATTTTTGAATGCACTTTTATCTTTTACAGTATTAATTATATTTTTAAAGAGTGCTTCTTCTCCTAATAAAATTAATTCATATTCAAGTCAGCTTCAGTTGCTATGTGAATAACATGGAAACACACTTTTTTTCATCTAGTTGCTGCTACCTGAACATTTTCTGTTAAAACACTCATCAACATACACCATATTGATATAGCTTTCCTTGTCTTGGTCATCTAGCTTGGGCTCTAATCTGGCTCCCGGTGAATGTGTATGTTTTCCTGTGTATGCATGTTCTAAATCTTGAGCCATCAACCACCAACAGCTTTTCAAAGACTGCCTGCTAGCGAATGATCTGCATTGAAGGAGGAGCAGTCAGAAGATCCAGGGAGGTGATGCTTCACCTCTACTCTGCTCACATGAAACACTCCCTGCAGTGCTACCTCCAGCTCTGGGGTCCCAGCATGGGAAGGACATGGATCTGTTGGAGTCGGTCCAGAGGAGGAACACCAAGATGATCAGAGGGATGGAGCAGCTCTGCTACGAGGAAAGGCTGAGAGAATTTGGATTGTTCAGCCTGGAAGAGAGAAGGCTTTGGGGAGATATCATTGCAGGCTTTCAGTACTTTAAGGGGGATTATAAAAAAGAGGTAAAATGACTTTTTACACAGGCAAGACCTGACCTAGTAATAACCTGACCCAGAGATTTTACACAGGTATTAACAGTTAAACTATAGTTGTAAAATCCTTGGATATCAGCAGATGTTGTGGTAAAGGAATCAACCGGGGGGCCACAGAGCCCAGAAACAGAGGTTTGGTGGGCTGGTACCAAGGAGTGAAACCCCCATTCTGTGAAGATGACTGCTACCTTTGGATTCCTAGGATTCCTGAGGGGTGGTTCTGTCTACAGTTGACAGACACCTCTTGTGTCCCCTAAGGGAAGGTGTCCTGACCTGTCCCACCCTTCTCCTCTTCCTATGGGTCCCTGTGGTGTCACCCCGCCCCCTTCCCTGTATCCTTCTAAAGCCCTGGTTACTGTGCCTTGCTCTCTTCGGCTTTCGGACCATTTGAGGGTGCTTCTACAATAAACCCTTGGATCACCGGCCGAGAGCCACCTCTGCTCATTCATTTCTGGCCGCGCCTGGGCTATCCAAAAGCCCCAGGCACACTCGGCTCCGTGCCCTCCACCGCACGGGCTGGAAGGCTGGCAAGCGAGGCACCGAGGTGCCCCGGGGCGTCCTTCCTTTGTGTGGGACACGCCTGGACCAAGCTGCTGCCATCTCAGCCCAGCCAGCGTGCCGGCGGCGCATTTTAATATTAATATAAGTGGCGCCCAACGTGCGGCCTGGAAACAGGTCCTGGAAAACGCCCCTGGGAGAAGCCCAGGTGCGGCTATATCGGGAGCNAAGTACTCTATCGTACGAGTTAAGAATTGATTTTACTCATACAAAGACCAATGTCACCATTTATTTGTATACAATTTGAAGACAAACATTTCAATCCAGAAAATAAATTGCTTTTTAGACCAATGGAAAGAGATAATACAGTCTGTTCGTTCAGTCCTTGTTGTAGAGTGTAAAGTTCTACCTGTCCTAAAAAGACTTCTTCAGGTCAAGCCCTCATTTATTTCATTGGGGTAAAAAACACCACCACCCTCAATTTAAAAAAGAAAAGTAAGGATATTAAAACTTGGGAGGGTTATGCTTTCCAAACACATTTAATGCACAAATGGAGACCTCTGTTATCTCACACTGAACTTTTCAAATCATGCCCTGTATATGTATTACTGACACAAGCAGGACGGGCTAGGGAAATTTCTTTGTTCTGTTCTTTAAATTAAAATTTTGTGATATTCGTAAAGAGTAAAGAATTATTCATTTGCCAAATAAACATATTAAATCTCAATAACTGGAAATGTTTTTCAACTATTTATTCACTTGTGCACACAAATACAGAGAAAATTAAAGATGACCAGAAGACCACAACTCTTTTCTGCAGTAACTTCTAAGATTTTGCATCACTTCTCCATGGAATAGGTAACAATGCATTCTTGACTCTAGCGTGAAAATATCTTGATAAGCAGTTTCCCAAAAAATGTTTCAAAATATCAGTTTCAGATTTAAAATTAGTTCAGTAGCTCCTTGAGGAACTTAAATATTCCTGTCAAAGCAGATGTACTAACCTTTAAGCATCTTAGCATAGTGATGAACATGCTGAGATGGATATTCAGAAATCATGATGAAACCAGAGAAGCCCACACAAAGTAAAATTGCTTCACTATCTGAAGGACTGTCTTTAGGAACAGCAATCAAATCTCCTGATATTCATCTCCTGTAGTATAAATCATGCAGATCTCCTGTCTTAATTAATTTCCCCTCTGTTTCCATACTAGAATGCAAGTTATCCTTCCCCAGATAGAATATTCCAGTTTCATTTCACTGCTGGTTCTACTCACCTGCTTAATATTAAACACGTAATTAAAGGATATGCTAATAGGGACCTTGTTGCATTTGGAAAGAAAATTTAAAACTTACAAACCCATTTTTTATATTTCTGTGCCAAAGGATGTATCACCTTACCCAGCAGTACTTTTCACACTCACAGGGTGAAATGGATTCTCTCAGTGTAGACTGAATAAATTCAGTTCCTTTAAATTGTTTCTATTTTTAGAATTCTGTCTATTTTTAGACTTCTGTGAACAAGAGACATACAGATAACATTATAGATAGGTTACAACCCAACAAAGCTGACCAGATTTCTGTCTCTGCCGGACTTGTTTCTGTTGGTGCTCCTGATGTAATCATCACATTGGTGATATTTTCAGATTCCTACATTACTGGTTTCCCGCCTCCTCGCGCCTTTTTTCCTAATTTTCTCCAAGGAGCTCTTGTTCTGACTGGCAAGTTACATTTTTAGCTCTACGACCACTCATTATTTCTCTATCACCTCTTCTTATGGCAATCACACCACCACATGTGTGATCTTACCACGTTTCTCTAGGAATAAGCTGGGATTTCAGACTGAAATGACAGTCACCATCTTAAGCTACAGCAAAATGGAGGTGGATGATGAAGTCATCAAACACTGCATCTCACACTTCTAATTGGAAAATGCGCCCATGATATTAACTCATGACATTACAAACACATACATCTAGAACTCTGTAATGCATGGTATCAGCAGAACAGAAACACAGATAAAGTAAATCAAGCTCCTCAGAGAATTAGGAAAAAATTGCTAAGGCTGAATGAACTTGGGGTTAAAGACTATTTCAAAATGACCCCTAAATTGAACATCATTTATAGTATTTTTGAAAATCATGCTCTGAACTTGGCACAGAATCAATCATCACAAATCCTCGCCTATCTTACATTAACTATGTCCAGATGACAGGCAAGATTTCCTGTCTTCCTCTCTCCATAACTGATTGCTGATATACCTTCCTGACGGCCTTTTAAAGCAAAAGAAATCAAATACTTCATGCAGCTTTCTTGTAGTCTGTGACAACTGAACATTAAAATTATCTGTAACAGAGATGGATTTCTATCCTTTTTCTGAAAAATAAAGTTATTCTCAGTGTTTTATAAAGAAAAAAGTGAGTTTTCTGTGAGCACTTAAATTTAATGTATAAATTTTAAAAGATCAATAGTTATTTTGCTGACTTTCAGATGATCATAGTTCAGGACACACAGTCCACATCAAGACAGTTTTATTTTCACTTAAATTCCAAGATGTACATTGCCAATATTTTGTTCCTGATCATTGTTTCCAGCATTTTGGCTTGGAGAGTCCAAGCTCAAATGCTGATCTTCAGAATGAAGAAAATAGAGAGCTTTATCATACAAAACTTTCATAATTTTCAGGAATTTGAGAGTGTAAATTGGTTATGTAGATACAGGTTATTTGATAAACTAACCAGGAGGAAGTCACTTATATCTTTTTGACCTTATGAAGGCCTTTGTGAATGCCTTTGTGAATCAGGAAAAACAATTGACCTGTAATAATCAAAGCACCATTTCTGTTAGTGAGCAGTCTTTCTACAAGTTGATGAAATTTTAGGTTAGCCCTGGCACACAAGTTTGCTAGTACATCTCCTTGTCCATTAGATATTTTCAGGGAAAGCTTCACTTGTACAAATGTGCCCAAAGCTGGAACTGTCACAGACGAAAAACACTAGAAGAAATAGACTCACATATTTAAAGATATTGAAACATAAGGCCAAAACAGCATTTTGCCCAAATTGTGTTAAAATCCATGAATGTTATTTAAAGCTCCTAGGCTGCGAGGCTCCTCTTTTTTATTAATGTCACAAAAGAACTTACTGCTGTGATTTAGGAGCCACCATGTTCAATGGCACTTTGTGGCATGCTGCTGAGTTCAGCGTAGTTGCAAGTAAGAGAACTGGACTTAGGTCTTTGCAAGAACCTCGATGAAGTCTCACTGCTACAAATAAAGCAGAAGTCACTGAAAAGGAAAAGCAATTTAAAATTAACTGACATAGTACCTTTTTCTTATAAAGCCACTGAGTATTAAACATTTCCTAATGATAGACTGTAGAAATGGGAGGAACGTGGCCACATAAAGTTCAACTTTGCATATTTATATCTAAACCTTATAAAAATGCTAAATTGCTCTTATTTATTAATAAGTTTACACATCTGATTCAAAACCAGTACAATAGTACACATTGTAAAGCAGTACAAGCTCAAGTGGGTAAACCATTAAAGATGCAATTTATGTTTCTGTCTGTTTTCACAGGATTTTATAAGGGTAGATCTTCAGGCTCCTTTCTACATTAGAGTCCAGCCAAATCCATAAAACGAAAACAACGTTAAACAACTTCCCAAAAGACAGAAATAGCCTTTTAAAGATTCACAGGAGTACTTTTTCTGTGTCTAATCCAAGCGGCCAGCAGGGTGAGATTGATGGGCACTGGCAGAGATGCATTTCATGAGGCGGCTGTCTGCTCGATGGCATTAGAATGGAGCTATCTGTCTTCATTGTGCTCCATTAACATGCCCCTCAGATCTATCAGGAAAATGTCTACAGTCCTGGTTTATAAATTATTACCTCTGACAGTTAAATATTTTAGACCATATTTAGGAATATTGCTCACTTATAGGTCTTCACTCACCTACATATTTTTACAGTTTAATTTCCATATATGCTTAGAAAACTCAAAAGAGATGTTTTGGATTTTTTTCCTAATGTAAGGGGATTTCTAGTCTGTATGTGGTAAAAATGATTATCCAATTACTTGGCTTCAACAGTGCAATCTATAGAAATGTGTTCCATGTCGGAAGAAGATAGGTGTTCATTAACCAGGATATATATGCCTGCAACAATTCATTTAGAGGTGAACAATCAGTATATGGAAATTATTATCATGATTGCTTTCAGTGTTGAACACAAACCAGACATCGGGCTCAGTAGGTTTGTTTCTATTTGTTAAGCTTTGTGAGGTCTTTAATTCTGTTTTTTATTTTGTTCCTACTGATTACATTCTATTAATCGAGTTTGAGAAATATGAGTATGTGCCAATCATTACAAAAAATAAAGATTTTAAAGAAACCACAGTATTTTACCTTGTTATCTTAGACCTGAAGATCAGATAGTCTATAATAAAACAAAATTTTATTCAATATATGTTTAATTCAATATCCTCCCAGGCTGCATAGCGAGGAGACTGCAGTGGATTTTTGAAGAGAGAAAAGAGAGGTAGAAGAGAGTGCTCAGCGTTTAATAATGACCATTGAAGTAATAATTTTTATTTGCTATCCAGGCCAAGTAGGTTTTAAACTGAAATGTTTTAGTCTACTTTAATAAATAAACAAATCCTCAGTTAAATATTTTTTTTCTGTTCAAGTCCGCCTGAGAAAAGCTTTCCTGTACGGAATAAAAGGAATGTATCTAACAGCAAAACAGTAGTTTCTTTCATGAGTAAAGATAAACAAGTATATATCAATTTTTGGTGAGGCAGTGGAGAAATTAAATTTCTCAGAAGCTTTTCTGAAAGAAGACACTAACACTGTCACCACACTGCCCTTTCTGCATGACAATGCCAGTGGTCCAGATGGGATTTCAAGAATACAAGTGTTTCCTAAGAAGTTTCACATAGATAACTCTTTTGGTTTTGGTTGGTTTTTGTTTTTGTTTTTGTTTTTGTTTTTGTTTTTGTTTTTGTTTTTGTTTTTGTTGTTTTTGTTTTTGTTTTTGTTTTTGTTTTTGTTTTTGTTTTTGTTTTTTTTCCTGGGTTCTAGCCCACTTCATGAAGCATGAAAAATATTGCGAAAGAAGTGGTAAGATATAGATGAGTTCCAAACCAGAGGACTGCACTCTTCAGAGCCACAGGGGACAGTAGTTAGGAGTGAGATATCTAATAAGATAAAGGGTTTAAAAAATCAGAAGTATACATGGAAAAATATAACTTGATAACTCAGGAATCCATAACCAAAGGATTGAGTTTCAATGTAGCTGAAGAAAGAAGGAGTAGAGCAACCACAAAGCCTGTTAGACAATATGAGCAGATTTCCGTGAGAGATGCTTACAGGAGAAAACCTAGCCTAAATTAACATGAAAGACTGAGTTTAAAACATCCAGTGGCTAGCTGGTTCTCCTCCAAGCTATAGACCACATCAATTACAGCTTAGGGAAGATGAAAGGGTGGAAAAGGGAAAATAATGTGATACTTGAGGACGTGTGCTAAAATCTTGCATTTATAGCACCAACACGTCTCACTAGTCAGTTTTCTTTGGTCCTGCATAAGAAGGATATGAATTGAATAAACTCTCCTCACCTCAAGTTCTAAGCTTTGAAGCCATGATCAACTACCTCTGGTCTGGTTAGACCCCACCTGGATTGCCCTGGTCATCTCTGGAGTCCTCAGCACTTGAAAGACTTGGACCTGTTGGAGCCAGTCCAGAAGAGGCTACAAAAATGATCCAAGGTCTGCAGCACCTCTCCTATAAGGAAAGGCTGAGAGCTGGAGTAGAGAAGACTTCTAGCAGCCTTCCAGTGCTGAAAGGAGGCCTATAATAAAGATGGGGACAAACCTTTTGGAAGGGCCTGTTGCGACAGGACAAGGGGTGCTGTTTTTAAACCAAAATAGGGTAGATTCAGATGAGATAGAAGACTGAATTTTTCTTGCAATGAGTATTGTAAAATACTGTAGCAGATTGCTCAGAGATGTTGTAGCTGCCCCATCTCTGGAAACAATCAAGGTAAGATTGGACAGGGCTCTGACCAACCCTGCTCATTGCACCAGGGTTGGATAAGATGACCTTTAAGGGACCCTTCCAACCCAAACTATTTCAGGATTCTATGAATCCATAAAATTCATCAGCATACAGTTTAGATGGGTGCTGATGCACTCAGCTCTAAGTTTTTATTGTATGATGCCAGCTTTTAAAGCCATTGTAACACTGAAGTAAAAAAGCTATTTTTTCTCCTTCCAGATATAGTAAGTTACATCCAAATTTAGTTCCTTAATAAGAAAAAGGGTTTTTTGCCTCTAGAGTAGCACCACTTGTAACATTAAATATATCTAGCATTTAGAAAAGGTCTCACAGATGTAGGTGCCTTTGTATTAGCAATCATCATTATGGAAACTCACCGAGGCCAATAGAGATGATGATAAAATGCATAACCTAAGCTTGCCTAATTTGAGAATGTAGCTGGTAAGAAACAAATTGGCAGATGACCTTATTAACTTTTAATGGAAAAGCCTGTTGCTTATATTTTTTTTTTTCAGGCTACATTCAGAGATTATTTTACAATAGCAGCTTCAGGATGAGTAGGTAAATGTGAATCTGAATCTTTCTAGACTATAAGAAGGATACTATCCAAATGCTTTGTCACTTCAGGCTTTACAATTTCTTTTCTTCTCTCAATAGGCCTGTTGAAAAGGCACATAGAGTAGAGTTGAGATACATAAGAACTTAGCACTTTCTATCTTGGGATAGGCTGCACCTGGGTCATCCATCATCTTGGTTTAGAAATCAGACAGTGTTAACACCGAAGGCTGATTATGCATATGTGGCCATGGGGCAGGGCCAAGCACTTCCAGGGAAATATCACCCTGCTCTCAGTCACACATTACCAAGCTGATGTGTTCTTACTTTGTGAAATTTAATGGGGATATAAAAATCAAACCCTTTATGGTTTTCCTTTTTTTTTTTGGTTTTTTTTTTTTTTTTGATTTGTTTTAGTTTTAGAGACAGCCTTGACAAATGGCTGTGATAAATACTGGCATCCATTTAGCTTCTGTCTCAGGGACCTTGAGTGTGAGGGCAGCTAGGGCTGGGCTGTGGGCAGGTGGATTGTCCTCCTGGATGACAGGACAACCATTTGTCACAAACCACTCCCCCCCACTCCAGTCATATGTAGTTGTCCACTTGATACAAAAGATCTAATTCAACTTAAAGCTACGCTGGCAGAAGAACAGGATATTTAACTATGAGCAATGTTGATTGTGAATGGAGTATTTGACATGTGAAAAGCAATGAGAAGCAAAAAAGAGGTGTAGGTGTCTGAACACTTTAAACTATCCCTAAATGAGCAACTGTAAGCAACTGTTCACATTTAGTGCATTGTGTCCTGTAAGGTCTACAAGCCTTTAATAAATTGAGACAAATTTTATGTCACATTTGCTTAAATAGATGAGAGCATGAAGCAACCATGAGAAGACACTTTGGTGTTTCAACAAGACAGTGAAATTAATAAATTCCTAGAATATGTCCTAGTTTCAAACTCAACATCAGAAAACTCCCAAGTGGTGAGAAATGCTATTTCCTGTTCAAAAGGTATACGAAGGAATTTAATTTTTCTTGTGATGATACAAAAGGACTGCGAGCAAGGTTTAGAGGCATGTAATACCAAGGATTGTTCAAACAGACAAAGAAAAAATCAAAACCAACTTCACCTCAGGTGGCTTACAATGTGGATTGTATGGAATATACAACGAGAGACTACACAACTACAGAGAAATTGCAGTAATAATTTAGCTACATGAAGATAACATCCAGCTTGGGAAAGCTGGGTAACTAATAAAGCAGAGGTGACAGCTATCTATGTAAGTGTGAATATTGCTAACCCATAACCTCTGAAGTAGTAGGGGAGATAGTTTTAAGGTTTGGATTTTCATGTATTCTGATTCTACATATTATGGTCGTGAAAATCACTGATACCTAAGGTGTCAGAAAATACTTCCTTGAGTAAATCCCAGAGTTATATACTCTGAAATACCAGAGACATACCACATTTTTTGAGGATGTAGTTAAAACTAGGCATTAAGCTGTCAAGAGTAGAGACTAATTGGAAAATCAAGAAGAGTTAATGATAGGCAAATGTTGCAGCTTAGATGTTCAGAGTAGCAGGCAGCAGTCACAGGAGTTCTTTGTGGTTACATGATGAGGAGATGCAGAAAAAAATGAAAGGAGGGGAAATATAGTTAGAAAAACTGTTTTAATTGCAAATGCAGTTACAGGCATCACTAACTGTTATAGGTACATCTATTTTTAGAGTCGTATTCATATACTTGGGCAAGGCATGTAAGCATTTAGATATGAAATTTCTTAGATAGTCTGAATGATAACATGACCACATGAATCACTGCCTACCAAACTTCACTCTAGTATAGAAATGTTGAATGTGTGTTTGCCTGTTCAGCCAGCCCAGCTGAGAATTCTTCATTCTGCTCTTCTCATGCTTAAGAAAATCTGACCCTATTTTATTGAATGCAAATACAAGTGTTTCCATATTGAGCAATTAATTGAAAACTCTCAGTTACTGATAGGATTCTTCAGAACTGCAGTATGAACAAATACAGAATAATCTTTCACTGGTAGGATTCCTCTCTCTGGGTTATGGCATATACTACTTTTTAGGGAGCAAAAAGGGCAAGTTAAATACAAACTTGTGATAACTTGTGCAGGACAATTGTGTGTTAATGCTTCATAAAGCTGATGCTTGGAGCTTAAGCACTTATGTACAAATCTAAAGGGAAAATGAAAAGGAAGAAAAAAATTTTTAAAATGAAGTCAAAAAATGGGGAAAATGATTTTCCATTTTGAATGGCTGTAAATTTATATTTTCTGCCTGAAGACTGTGGGAAAGGATGATTATTGTTTTCTAGTGGCAGCATGTGCTGCCATGTATTTTTCTTGACCTGATATTTGCACCCTTCAATATTGCATATACCACATATAGAAGCTTATTAAAATGCAAACATGCATAGTTTTTGTGACACTAAAAAGACTCTCTACCAGTGAAAAGGTATGTTATTGCTGACTTCCCAGAATATAAATGCTGCCTGCAGTTTTGATACTAACCGAGGACTAGTTCTTGCAGGTTTGGAGGTTCACTTCATTCTAAACAAATATTGTTGAGACACCATATCCTTAATGTCTGTGTGCCTGTGTAATTAAGCATAAAGGAACTGGAAGAGAGTGGTGTCATGTGAATTATGATAGTACAAAGGTGGAAGGAGGAGGGAGAGGAGGTGTTCAAGGTGTTGGAGCAGAGATTGCCTTCTAGCCTACAAAAGCCTAAGATGGAGCAGACATAAAACCCCTTCTTATGGTCAATTATCTTCTTTCTCAAGACAAGAATGCTTCCCTGCTAGTATTGCAAAGGAGAAATAATCCCAATAAATGACTAATCTTTGAGTGTATAGACGGAGAGAAAGATTCTGAAGATGCTAACTTAGAATTTATTTTAATTTATTCTTTTTATTTTTTTCCATGTAAGACCAAACAGAAAAGCGTCAAAAGCAGCTAGCTAGGCAATCTGTCTTCTTCAAAGAATGAAAAATTAAAATTTCTCATTTATACTTCCAAAGAGGAATCTGGGAAAGAAACAACAAATTTTCGTTCGGTTCCTTTCATTCTAGGAATATTTTCAGTCTTTTTTTACAGTTCTGCTGTTACATCCCTACCAAAGAACTGTAAATTGGAATTAAATCTTATCTTTACATCAGTCCTGGCTGTATCAGAGTTGCTGACTTATATTTTTCTCAATAAATATTTTCAAAACTGAAAGAGCCGATTTTTGAAAGCAAAGATCTTGGTTTGTTCACATAAAAGCAGTTAAGATAAACTCTTATCTTAGAGTTTTATGTCATAAAATATAGAAGATTGAAACATTTTGTTACATTCTCAGTAATAAACTTCAAAAAACATAACAAACATCTAACCATAAGCAGATAGTTAAAATCCTATTTGCTATAAATGTACATTTTTAGTAACGGGGTTTTTTTTTGAAGTTTTATACCTTGCAGGCAGTCTAAGGAGAATTGAATTAGTGGATGGATTTTTTTTGTTGTTGTTGTTGCTTTAAATAAAGAATGCTCATATATGAAATAAAGTCTAGGCAGGGAAAATAAAGTATGAAAAAGGGAACTGGTCCAAAGGATTTCATTTTCCCCAGTAGTGGAAATGACCTGGTAGAATATCTAGAAATCAATAATTCTATTGATGGATAGTCAACCTTTTTAAATAGACTTCTTGTTTTATATCACTTCTAGTTTTTTAGACTTGTGGTTTATAACACACATAAAAGATAGAAGCTTTGTTTAATTTAGAATTTCCATCAGTACCTGAAAGCCTTCATGCTTAATTCATATTTAAATAATGGCAATTAATGTCTGAATTTCCATGACATGATTTGAGGATAAAAACATTACAGAAAACCTTCAGTGTCAACTTAATTACTGCAGCATTAATTATGATTGCTATCTCGAGGACTATTCCCTCTCTCAGAAAACCTGGAGTGCTAAACTTCAAAGGTGAAAGTTCAAACGATTCAAAAAGACTGATATCTCTCAGTTCTCAATTCCAGTGTTTTCTATTTCATTTAAGGAATACACTTATATAATGAAAGTTGGATAAAAGTTTCTTGAAAGTAGTAATTATTTTAGAAGCAATGTTTCTGGAGTTGCCTACTCTTTTAATTAAATGAAGGGTTGTTTGTTTTTGGTCGTTGTTGTTGTTTGCTTTTATTGACCTCCAAGCTTCCTATGCTGCCAAACACATCATTTTCTTATCACAAATGAACAGAACAATGCAAAGTAGTGCGGGTGGTTTCCAATGCTTTATGTTTGCACACAGTGCTCCAGAGATACAGTTATGATGAAAACTAATTGAAAATTCCCTGGAGTTCCTTGAGTGCTTGAGATTCCATACAGAAATTTATTTCTCTTAGTCCCCTTGGGAAAACACAGAAAGATTGCAAACTATTCATCCTAGCAAGCAGACAACCTTTAAGGCTAGTCAGTATTTTCTATGATCCTTTATTCAAGTCCATCATCTTAAATAATCCACAGCAATTCCTGATGTAATCATTAAAAGTGTGCAATGTGCTTGCAAGCATCATTATTTTAGCATCCTCCTAATACATATTCTTAAAGGAAAAGAAATATTGCAAACAAAACAGAGCAGTTATAAAACAGTTCTGTACTTCATAGAATCACAGAATGGTTTGGTTCAGAGAGGGCCTTAAAGACCATTTCATTCCAACCCCCTGCCCTGGGCAGGGACACCTTCCACTGGACCAGGCTGCTCAGAGCTCCATCCAACCTGGCCTTGAACACTTCCAGGGATCCAGGGGTAGCCACAGCTTCTCTGGACAACCGGTGCCAGTACCTCAGCACCCTTACAGGAAAGAATTTCTTCCTCATCTCTAATCTAACCCTACTCTCTGCCAGTTTGAAGCTGTTGCCCTTTGTCCTGTTAGTCCAGGCCCTTGAAAATAGTCTCTCTCCATTTTTCCTGTAGGCTCCCTTCATGTACTAGAAGACCACAAATAAGTCACCCCACAGCATTCTCTTCTCCAGCCTGAACAATCCCAATTCTCTCAGGCTTTTGCCAAAGGAGAGCTGCTCCATCCCTCTGATCACCTTGGTGACCTCCTCTGGCCTGGCTCAAACAGGTCCCTGTCCTTCCTGTGCTGAATGCAACACTGCAGGTGAGGTGCCATAAAAGTATCAAATATGCAAACTTCAGGAGCGTATATATATGGGAAAAATCTTTACGACAGTCATGGATTTTTGTTTTCCCAACCTGTTCCCGAGGACAGGAATGGATGGCACTGTATTAGATAAAGATAACAGAAGAATAGCCTGATTGCAGTTTATGTTGATGATATACTCCCTCCCTTCACTTTCTTCCTCTTTATGCCTGAATGTTTTTTACAGGCAATTAAACAGGTGATGGATGAACCCTCAGCTCTTGGCTTTTACTGCAAACTACACAAAGTTTGAAAACACTGCTATGTGATATGAATTATGAGCCCTTACTGACTAGTTTGCATTTCGATTTGCCTTGAAGAGTTTTACATGTGTGAGCAATAAACTACCCACAATAATGGTAGAATCTGAAGAAAATAAAAATTCTTTATTAATTAGTGAAAAATAGTAGCAACACTTAGCATGTTTTTCTTTTGGAATACCCAAATGCTGTGCTGTGTTTGCTATATATCTCCCTGCAAGGAAGAAGAATGGCAAAACAGATTTAAATGTTTCTCAGTTTGAAATCGTTTCTGCTGTGTCCAGGAACAGAACTAGATCCCGTAAGATATAAAATTCTGCAGATGAGTTTGTCATTCCAAATATATGCTTTCCATATTATGAGGTGCGCAGCCATAAGAGCACGTGTGCAGTGCAGTGGGTGCACTGCCTGGATTCACACCTGCATTAAGTACATCTCTTACCACCCTCCTTGACGTCATCGCAGCACTTGCTGATGATGGGATAGAAGAAGTCCATGACTGCTTCCATGACTATTTGCTGCTCTTTATGTTACCATAAAAAATATAGAAAAAAAGTCCCATATACAAGAGAGAAGCTGAATTTTATTTGTTCCTTGTTAATTTCATGCTTTGGGGAAGTAAAATACGCTAAAATAAAATCATCGTAAAATTTGATGGGCACTTGATTTTCTTGCCTAAACAAAGATTAAAACTCTGTCTTCATATTGCTCAGGGAACGCTTTTACAAACCCTTAGCTTGTAATCCAAGTCCTATCAAGAAACCCTGCTGGTTTCCTGGATAAGTAATGCTTCTATAAAGGATTTATAATTTCAGTGAAGATAGTTTTTCACCAAAAAACACAGGTCCCAAGGCCCTCTGTTCTGTGTCTGAGATTTGTGAACTCACAGTATAACCAGCCTGTTATTTGAATTTTAATTGTTTGGGCTTTTAATCTAATTAATTTAAATTAATTCCAATCCTAACATATTGAATTTTTCCTTATTTTACTGTATTCTTAAATGTACTTAACAGTAAGCAGAAGTTACAAAATGAAATCTTTGAAAAGCATTAGAAAAATAAAAGCATTTCATTGTTCTTTACCACTCATGAGTTATGTTCATGACTTGCAATTAAATCCTTTCGGGAAGACAAGTATTTCTTTATTACTAAGTTCTTGCTAACAACAATGTCATGCAAATATTTTTGTAATATTTATCTGTTTTCTCTAGTAAAGCATAGCAAGGAGATATAATGTAATGCTTTAATATACTTCAGAATGTCAACCGACATCCTTTAAAACTTGATTCCTGATATTTTTTATATTCATTTATTTTTAAATGCCCTGCAGAATAATTTTAGTAGTTATTTTATGCAAATATATCCAAAGGGTAATTCTTCCAAGCACTCTACTTGCTTTAGAGATTCTATTATAAACTACTTGTTATTTTCTGAAATGAATTAAACAATTAATTAGAAGTGTAAATGAATCTCCAAATAAATTGGAAAGCTGAACACAGCCAAAATATGTACCGAAATCTTCATATAATTGGAGTTAAGTATTTTTTAGTAGAAAACATATTAAAACATTATACAGAAAAAAAAATCTTCATTGTGAAGATACATATCTTTAAAAAAAAGAAAAAAGCAAGTTTTTCCAGTGTTATTAAAAAGAAACACTGAGCCACATGGGAGGCAGAGAGTCTTCCCTGGTTGCCCTCAGTGGAATCATGGCTTAAGCTTCCAAGACTCCCATATAACATATAAGGAAATTCTGCCTCACAGTCAAAGGGGAACTCATTACTCAGTGTGAAGTGTGATCCTAGCATGGTCTCCTCTCTGTGCAGAAGTATTAATCATGTTCATCTTTGCTGTAATAAGATGCTAAACACTGTCATTTAGCACTGCAGAGGTATGAAATTAAACCTCTCTATACACTGCTATGGAAAGGCTACATTTCATAATAGCAGAAGGCTGGGCCCACTCACTCCCTTTGATGAGAATACTTTTTCCCATGATGCTAATAATTTCATTTTTATGGATATAGTCCTTTGTGTAATCAAATATAGAGCTTGATCTTTTGTTTATTGCAGGATTGAAGCCAAAGAAAATAGCTGTCTATTATTAGATTTCATTCTGGCATAATTAAATTGGTTAAGGGTGCAATTTTCTACAGAAACTGTTCATTTTCCAGTAAAACCAGTAATATGAAATTATGTGTAGAATTTGTCACATAGCAGTGCCTAAAGAAACATCTCTGCTGGCTTAAATGTATAACAGAACAGCTGTGCCAATTTGAAGGAACTGTAGTGTGTTAACTATATCCATATAATTATATTGGTATTATTTTCGTATGAAAATAAGTCTTAAAAGAGCTAACAGTTTGGCACGGGGAAAGGTTTATCAAGCTTCAGAGGAACTAGCTAATGGAATGTGCCTGAAATGCACAAAGAGAAAAATTAGCAGGAGATCAATTACAATACCAATAAGAATATTAATGGTGACAGAAATTTTGAAGAGAATTTTTAGAAAGCTTAAAAAAAAAGAAACAAAAAAGGGGCAACAACCCAGAAGAAACAGACCTTGAAACCTGAGCCTTCATATTTCTTACAAGGATTTGTAAACCAGGTCTATAAGCAGTCAAGCAGTCATTACCATGAGTAGGGCTTGCAGAGGAGTTAGAGGTACAGAAGTAAAATCTACATTTGGAAGAATATAATCTCTTTCTAAGACTAATAGTATTCAAAATGAGTTTAAAAGGAAGTCATTGACTTTTTCATTGTAATGTTGTAGATGTCAGATCATGTAACTCTGTTCATCCTTTACACAACAGATCAATTTTTTCATAAACTATGCTTTCTTTCCAGTAAAACTAAGAATTACATGAAAAATCATATATATATATATATGTACACACATATATGTGTATAATGTTGACATATGCAGCATATGCTCTGCTACATCCCCAACAATGCTGAGTTAATTAATCTCATTGGGCTATTATTGAAATGTGATGTAAAATAATCTGAAAGGAACTACATCTTATTAGAAAAAGGACTGCTGCAAGAAAAAGTCGATAGAGTCAAGCAAATAAGTCAATATTAAACTTGTTGAAGCATTGTGACAGATCTAGAGGCAACTGAAAACATAGCAGATTTTTTTTCTTTTTTTCTTTTTTCCCTTTTTTTTTTTTGCCGGTTAGAAAACACATACAAATATGTGAACATGTCTGTGTGTGAACATGCAAGCAGACACACTAAAGGAATCCTCCACCTGCAGGGCTGCATCCAGCTCTGGGGTCCCAGCACAGGAAGGACAGGGACCTGCTGGAGCCAGGCCAGAGGAGGCCACCAAGGGGATCAGAGGGATGGAGCAGCTCTGCTATGAGGAAAGGCTGAGAGAACTGGGATTGTTCTGCCTGAAAAGAGAAGACTTCAGGGTGACCTGATTCTAGCCTTCCAGTACCTGAAGGGAGCCTACAGGAAAGATGGAGAGCAACTATTTACAGGGGCCTGGAATGACAGGAAAGAATAAGAATAGGTTTAGCTTAGAAATTCAGAAATTCTTCCCTGTGAGTGTGATGAGACCCTGGCACAGGTTTCCCAGAGAAGCTGTGGCTGCCCCATCCCTGGAAGTGTTCAAGGGCAGGCTGGATGGATCTCTGAGCAGCCTGGTCTAGTGTAAGGTGTCCTGACCACACCAGAAAGGTTGGAATTGCATCTACAAGGTCCCTTCCAGCCGTTTTGATTTTATGATCTATTTTCTTTAGAAGACGAATGAATAGCTTCTTGCATTCAGGTCGGCTTGATGCATTAAAATTAATAGCATTCTCACTTTTAGGTAGCACATAAGGGAAAGTTTTGGAACTGTAAGCTAGGAATTCAGCAGATGGATTAAGCAAAACTTACTCAAAATGCTGATTGTGAATATACCTGGTGTGACATTATCCATGCAGGTATATTTTGTCAAAAAGATGTTTGTAAGGGGAAATAGATGAGGGGCAAGGTCCTGATCAAAGATGTGTGTGTTATATTTAACAGATAAAGCTTTATGTCTCACTAAAACAGAGTTACAGCTATTAGTATAAGATAAATCAGTATCATCTTTCCAATTCTATGATAAAAATCTTTAGGAAAATTTTTACAGAAAGAACAAGCAGAAAACATTCATGAGACAAATATTGCACTAAAAATCTCATAAGCAAAAAGATAACAAATTCTATGTGTTGTCTGGAATTGATTTTTAGTGTGATTAATGTTTTAACAGAATAATCAAATTATAAACCAGTTATTATTGCTAGTCTAGGTACAAGGATGCTAACATTGGATTCTCAAAGCCCAAATCCTTTCATCATCTCTATTACCGAAAAGCTTCATTACACCCTTGAAATCCCCATAACACTCTTAATGTTGTTATTCATTAACTTTGGGTGTTATGTTCATTCTTCCAATGTTTCTCCAGATCCTAAGACTGATACAGCTAGTTTTCTTCAATAAACTGGAAAAGGAAAAGACTTGGAAGCAGTTTACAATGAGTCATCAAGCATCTCAGTATTTTGCTAAAAGTATGATGTTAATGGTCCGAGGCTGACATCGCTCTATCTATGCACAACTCCTTATGTAGATCAGAATTTGCTTTGACCTATGGTTTTCTTAAATTTGTGGTTTAGATTTTTTTTATGGGTTTCTAAATCTATGTTTTTTATGGTTTTCCTCCTCTCTTTCTAATCTCTAAAGCTGTTTTTACCTGACCCATAGGATGAGACTCCTTTCATAACAAGAAACCATGTTGGGTTTTTTCAGTCTGAGGCTTCTGTTGACATATTTTATCGACATTTTTTATACCACTAAGACATGAAAATATCTACTGGACTTCAACCAAGTTCAGCCATTGTAAAAACAGGCCCTACATCCTTTTATTGTCGTGATTTAAATATATTTGGGTTGAGTATCATGGACTCTAAGTTCAAAACAAAGATGTCTGGTTCTGAGTAGGAAAGGGATTGTAACAATTGTGCTTCTGCTGTAATATATTTCACTATTTGAAATTGCTAAACCTAGAGTTAAAAAAAAATCCATGAAAAAAGCTATTAAAACTTATGTATAAATATTAACAAGGTCAGATTATCTCAAAGTCTCAACTACACTGTTGTTATTTATAATAATTAACAAGAACAAAATACTGAAATAAAAACCAAAAAACTCCCAGCAAACACAAGGCAAATTCAATTTATTCAGAAGTTGAATCCACAAGAAATAAATACTGGCTTGGCTGCCTCAAGATATTGGTCTTACTGGAGTTACCAAGAAAGAGACACAATTACTTATACTTCTATTTCCAGTGTACAATTTACCTCCATGACCCTGGAGAATTTTGCTATTGGTATTCAACTATAATGCAAAGTATCTGACAGAGAATATTTTGTAGAAATCAATAATGCTGAATGTATTAAAGATGTATTGAGATTGTTTTATGAGTAAACTGGGCAGTTTCAAAGCACTCTAAAAATCCAGTAAAGCTCTCATGTTCTGTATATTTTTATTGCTATACTTAACAAGGAGCTAAGAAGAAAATAATATTAATTTTCTTTCTTTATACATTCCTTTTTAAAAAAGAAATTCTTCTCCAAAGACTGTACATGTATTTTTTTTACCTATTAGCTTTGAGTGTTGTCACTTTGGTGCTATGAAAAGCAAGGTTAGGTTTTAATCCAACAAATGAATGTACACAGTGGCTCTGATTCGGCATAGATGTGACATATATATAATTGTATATATAAATATATAAATTTTTATATTTTGCATATATGCTCAAATGCTTTGATGGCCTAGGAAAAGAAAAAAAGAAATAGAGTCAGAAGAACTTGTAGCACTCTCAGTCTGACAAAGTCTATCAGAGCTCCAGGGAGGCTGAAAAATGCAGAGCACTAAGAAAGATTTTTTTGGTTTGGTTTATTTTATTTTTTTTATAGTGCTTTTAAACTTAATTTTACATTTCCTTTTTGCTTGATGATGTCATTGTTGTTGAATTTTTACCTCCTTCTATACCATTATAATTATCTGTTAAAGCTGTGCTCCTAAACAGACACCAGCATTGCTGTTCCTTGTGTGCCTGGCTGCAGATTTGTCCTTCCCATCTTCATAGAGAGCACTGAAGTGTGTCTCCTGTCAGAACTGGCACTGAAATATCATTTTACAAATCAATGGATATGAAGGAGTGCTCAATATTTTGTCATAGTAATTTGACTTTCCTTTCTTAATGTTTCATACTTTAAACAAAGGTTTTAAAAGGCATGTGGTTGTTTCCTGATAGCCAGTCAAAAAGGCTGTCCTAGAGGTATTTACAGTTGTGTTGTGATTGCAGCTGGGAATAATCTCAGACATCGCCTGTTTTCAGGTGTCTGCAGAAAGGCTCAAAACGATCTGATAGAAGGAAATTAGAAATGCCTTTTCATTTCGCTCTGCCTCTGCCATAAAATTTTATACTCTGTTGTCTATCCCAGAATTTAATGTTAATAGTTCTATTGATGCATTTTTTAGAAGTATGAATCTTTTCAACCATGTCTTCAGTGAAGTTACCTCCCCTAAATTCAGTATACTTTTAAAAATTTGTGTTAAAATCTGGAAACAAAGCACTGAACCACAGTATTTCCTGTTACACTTAAGAAAACCCCTTAAGAAAAGCTTAATGAACTGTTTTAGAGTTCAATTTTTGATTGTGCCACATACAAAGGTAGGACTTAATTTCACTACCACACGTGAGTACA
Organism: Callaeas wilsoni; assembly: GCA_013398955.1. Classification (NCBI taxonomy): domain Eukaryota; kingdom Metazoa; phylum Chordata; class Aves; order Passeriformes; family Callaeidae; genus Callaeas; species Callaeas wilsoni. Next base: position 106,636 of record VWPU01005588.1, read on the forward strand.
GTGAATGATGCACTAATTTCTTTATCAGGTTGGACAGTCAGTCTGGAATGGCAGACACCTGTCTTCTTTAGATATCAGGTGATATGTAATGTCCTGTTACCTGGCAACTATATAGCTCTTCCTTCAGACAACTTTTGGATAAATATCTAGGGACATTCAATTCTATTTGCAATAGTACACTTGAATACCTGGGTTATTGTAAATCTTGATTTAATTTGTACGTAATAGGGATATTTATTAAAAAATGCCACAGAAATTAATGACTGTGGGCTCATGTCTCTCTGAAGTTGTGTCCTTTTAAAAATTTTTCTTTCCAAATTACTAAATTATGTGATTCCTGTAAATAACATCAACAAATATTTGACATTTTTATAAGTAAAAACTTCAAATAGTAACAAGGTGACCAAACCCACAGGAGAGATACCATGAATTTCCACTGTCCAAATGAATTACTTTAAGGACTTTGATGTGATAATGTCACTTCATCTCACTTTCACTACAAGTTTACATCTAGTCTGTCCTTAGGAGAGTATCTGGAGATAATATTTTTCCCCACCTACAGTAGGTTGCTACACTAAAAAGAGTACCTCTCTCCTTTGACCAAAAAATATGATTTGACCAGTTGTAACTTAACCTAATGGCTAGTTTTGAAGACAAGTCTAGCTCTTAAATGGGTAAAATTAGACCGTCTCATTTCTACCTCTTGTTTACATTGAAAATAGATTGCTTTTCAATCACATTTTCTTCTCATTTCAGATATGGAGTGTTTTTCTGCACTTTGTGTTATTATTTCTGAAATAAATGAGATGACAGAAATGTTTTTTCCTATAAGTTCTTACAAGTCTTGTTATAAGACCTGAATAATAAACAGCTTTTTTATTCTCATCACATATTTCCTCCTGATTCTGACAATATATAGAAACCACACAAGGCATAGAAAACTTTAAATATTCTCTTTGATAGAAAGAAGTTTAAGAATATTGGGACAGATTGAGAAATGATGAAGCCAAGTTAATATGATATTTTTTATAGATTTCAAGATATTGGAATAAACTTAAAAGTCTACCACACAGCAGAAATTGTTTTGCAAGTAACTAAAGGTCTTAATTGATTTCCAATGGTACTTTATTGCCTGTTTGACAAAATATTAAGTGTTTTGCACTTGTTTGTAGGCCATTGTCTTCATCTGAGAACAAAAGAAATAAAACCCCCAAACTTTAAAACCAAACAAACAGAGAGCAATTTGCACAGCATTTGGGTCCCAGAATCAATTTATTTCTAGAGTTATTTTCTTACCTCATAATATTTAATAGTTATCACTATTTTTATATGGCTTTTTATGAAAGCAAAGAATTCACAGTTAAGGAAAAGCTCTCCAGGATTTATGGTTAGTTTGCTGTTCACTTCAGATGGTATAATGAAGTCAAACAAAAATCAGAGGTTGTTGGAGTGAGAGGACATGAGGACACAATATACCCACAAAACCACAGCCAAAACCCTAAACCTTTAGATACAGAAACTACTCTCATCTGCAAGTGATTCTTTATGCTCTCTGCAGAAATTAATCGGCATGGGTCAGAGGTGCAGGGTACTGCATTTGAAATCTTTAAAAACTTGTGTGCTTCCTGCTTCAGCTGATCCACATCTTCAGGAAGTCACTTCTAATTTCAGCAACCACAGTCAACATGTGACATGAGATGAAGTGATTTTCTTTTCTGACAAGAAAGGTTTTCTAACAAAAACCTTGTCAGGGGTTTGTTTGGGTGGGTGGGTAGTTTTGGAGGGTTTTTTGTTTCTTTGGGGTTTTTTGGTTTGGTTTTTTGTTTGTTTGGTTTGGTGGTTTTTTCCCCATTGTTTTCTATTTAAAGAGATATCTAGATGTTTAAACACTTCCAGAACTAAATCATAGTTATCATTGTGCCTTGATTTAAGAGACAAGTAATAAGTTTTCTGCCTGAAAGGAGATAACTACTTTTCTTTGAATATTAAAAAAAACCCCTATGATTTATTATATTTTACATTGTGAATTATGTTATATATGCCTTATATTTTGGTGTATAGTTTTAAGGCTGCATTCCATGGACAAAGAAAGGGACTGGTTACCTGATGGGGATAATAAGAACGTTTGGGGTTGGAAAAAGGAATATGCGAATAGGAATGAGCTACCTTTGAGGAAAAGGGATGATTTTTTTTTGTGTGTGGGTTTTTTTTTTTTTTTTATAGTGGGCAATTAATCTTAAAATGTGTGTATTTGGGGGATTTGAATATCTTTAGACACATGATAGTGAGTATATTTTGGCTTTGTGTAGTAAGGACACCTTGAAGTGATACCTGTGAGAATGCACAATTTTAACCACAAAGGTTTTGATGTGCTATAAATGTGTTACTACTTTGGACGTTACTCTGCACATTACTCACTTTGTTCTGGCAGAACTTGAAGAATGTGGATACATAAAGTGCTAAAAATTCCTCGTAGTGTTTCATTCACTGATTAACACCCCCATAATTAATATTTTGATTGCCTTCAAGATAAAAGCAATTAATGTTGAATCTTATAAATTATTTAAGTATTACTTACCCTCTCTTTAATTTCAGTTTCATCTGATTTATTGTGTTTTAAAGCTCCTTTTAATCATGTTACATACTTTTATAGAGGGAGAATTCACAATGATTACAAGGTTTCATGCCTATAGTGATTTCAGTTTCCTTGCTTTAATAAATATGTTACTTTCTATCAAAGATGGTGTGATAGAAGAACTCCTATAAGAAACTTTTAGATTTTTCACCCCCAAATAGATGACCAAGCTCTTTCTGCATCTTAGTTTACTGAAAGCATATGTGTATTGCAAGAAAAATACACAATTGCTGTGCTCCTAAAAAGCAATCCTCGTTCAATATTTTTTTTCATCTAGAGACAAACATCATATAGCATTATTCCAGAAGAATTTCTATTTTTCAAAGTGGTTGAGAATACATTTTTATATTTAATTTTTAGTAATAGAAATATGAGGATAGTTCAATTTCTGTGTTTAAATCTAAGCATGTGAATTTGTTGATGCAGTATACAAATGATAGACTTTTCACAAGCTTAGATTTGTGAGCATTATCATGTATATAATGTCTTTTATAGATCCATTAAAGTACATATTACAGTCTATCCAATCAGGTAATTGCAGGGTGGGTTTTTTGCTATTTTTGTTATCATTTCATAAATACTACTGATAGATAGTGTCCAGACATTTAAACTACTGTCTAGAGATTAGAAAACATTAAGTAAACTTTATAGTCATATATCAAGACTATATTTTTCTTTCATCCCACTCTAAACATTTCTCTAAGCATGTGCCTGATACAGTTTTTCACAGTAATGATATTGAGTGAAACCTTTACCTCCGAAACCAGAAAAAGCTTGAAATTCTTGAAATACATAAAAATAGGTGAAGAGGAGGGATGTAATACATATAGACAAAAATACGTACAGTTAAAACATTGAAAGACCAAAACCAGTTATTCATACTTTGTTAGCAGATCATGTCTTTTCTTACATAAAGTTCATATGTATCAAACTGAATGAGAGGAGGTTTAGATTAGACATTAGGAATAAATTCTCCCGTTAGAGTGCTGAGGAACTGGCACAGGTTGCCGCAGAAGCTGAGGATGTCCCATCCCTGGAAGTGTTCAAGGCCAGGTTGGATGTGGCTTGGAGCAACCTGGTCTAGTGGAAGGTGTCCCTGCCCATGGCAGGGAGTGGAACGAGATGGTCTTTAAGGTCTCTTCCAACCCAAAACATTCTACGATTCCATGATCTTCAAGTATTTTAAATTTCAATTAAATTAATGTTTTTAGGTGTCACTAATTCTACAATTTCACTTCATAAGGAAATATTAATATTTTTTAAAAATAATTTCCTAGAAATTGCTTTCTATTCTTGGTGTAGAATATTTTTTAAAGTCTTAGAACTCCATCTTCATAAAATTCACTGTCTTAGAGGTCAGGATTTATGCCTTTACCTCACTAAAGTACAGGAAAGTTTGCACCAATGAATCTTATCCAGCAACTTAAAATCACCTTCCTGTACCTTTATTCCCCATAGAAGTAAATGACCTATTTTTGAATCTGTATCAAAGAATAGCTCAACATTATGCAAAGCTTATTAAAAGATAAATAATTTTTAAAAGCTCAGTTTGTCTGCAGGTTTAATTAGGCTATAAGTTTATCATTCCTAACCTCAGCAAGTCTTGCTTCTGAAGATATTTCCACTAGTTTTTCTTTGTCTGCTTTTAAAAAGATATATATTTGGTCTTCCAATGTTTCTTTTGATAGCTGACAGGATGCTTTATATTACCACATAGCACATTTTTTCCTGTCATATAATTTTTTCTGATCAAAAATTCTATTTTTAATTGACATATCATTAGCTTTTTTCCCCAATTTTTTAATTTTTTTTTTTTACTTTATTTCTCTATGACTAATTAAAGTAACATAGTTACTGAGTTTAAGCAGCTCCAGGTTTGACAGTATGCATTCAATCCTGATGATTTGGTGGTACCTTCTCAGAAAAATTGCTTAAGTATAAGTTCTTTTTTATCTGCTTGGTTTTTTTGTATTTTTCACTAGAGACTATGCAACTTACAGAATAGTAATGCTTCCACCTGTAATAAATGAGAGAACCTGCCCATGGCAGTGGTCTTGTTGAATAATTAGAAAATATTAGCAATCAGACAAACAGCAAAAAACCAGTATTGGACTCTGTCTTTTCTCAATGAGTGGATGAATGCTGTATCCTAAGCAAATTTCTGTTTATGAGCATTAATTTTTCATAGAATCATCTAATCATAGAATGATTCTAGTTAGAAGTGACATTAAAGAGCATCTGCAACCCCCTTGCCACAGGCAGGGACACCTTCCACTAGACCAGGTTGCTCAGAGCCCCATCCAGCCTGGCCTTGAACACTGCCAGGGATGGGGCACCTTTGCTTTCGGCTGGTGTCTTCTATTTCTGCCATGAACAATTTTACTCTTTGAGCAATATAATTTTGGTATGCTGCAATCCAGGACACGATATCCAAACGCTTTTTTATTCAGCCTGGGAAAGCATCTCCAGCTTCTGGATCACCTGCACCAGAAAACATCCCAGGAAATGGTTACAGAGGCTCAGTCAGTTGTAATCCATGCTATAGAAATATTTGAGCTTTAAGTCTTATGCAACTTTTTGAATTGGGTAGAAACTTTATGAAATTTTTTAAGCATGTGTCATCTCTCCCCCTTCTTAGAGATCTCCTTCAAGCTAATACAAACTGTAAAAATGGACTGTTGAGCCTGCTGGACAAGCCATGTTCCACGCCATTGGAAGAAAATAGTGCTAATACTTTATCATCAGTGCTCAGGAATCATAGCAGGAATAGGTGTTTTTTGAGAAAGATTTCTAGCTCTCCTTCCAAGTGAGCTGACAAGTCTGTTCCGGTGATAAAAGCAAGTTTAACAAAAGTAAATATGAATCTCACCTGCCATGGCTTGCTTTCCAAAGGAGGAAGTTGTTGGCAATGTAATGCTGGCTGCACAACTTCCCAGTAGTTTGTGAATATCAGTAAAATGCATCATGTGTAAAATTATCACTTCTTGAAAAACTAGCGTGGAAGCCTTTGCTGGCATATTTGGGTCACATCGTGCATTTCTTCAGTATTTGATATTTGCAGCACCTTATTTCCTTTTGTCAGCTATTGTGATGTTTCTTGTACCTTGTATCTCGATTATTTAGAGTTCCTCAAAATTTCTGCAGAGTTAAGACAGCAATCCTTGTCAGACAAAAATAAATCCGAAGCAACTGCTTGTTATTTTTCTTTTGTATGAGAAGGTAATCACAGGGTCTTTTGAAGGAGTATTTAAGTATGACATACAAGTTATTAATTTAGAATCCTCTGCAATCTGTTTTTGACCACGGTAAAAAAATATTCTGTATTTTTTCTTCTCCAACCTCTCTACTATATATTTTTTTTTTAAATCTAAATTATTCCATCTACTTGGATAGGAGATTTACTATGTTTGTGTCTTCTTACAGTTTTTTGGTGTTTTTTTGCTACTGGTTTTACTTTCAATTCTATTAAATATACGTTTCAGACAATATACTGGGCTGATTTTCTTGTCAAACCTGGAATACTGGTCAAGGCTACCATGGAACAACCAAGGAGAGAAATTGCTTCTGTTTTATAAAACTGTACTTAAAAGCAGAACTTGAGCCATGTCCTATATACATGAAATTAAATATTTTCATTAAATTTACTGCTTTAAATAATTCTGAGAACTAGCATATTAAAATTCTTCATTCTACTCCCTCAGTGTCTAGAAACCAGATAAGAGGGGGCTGAAGTCCAGTAGTGTTTGACCCTTTTGTAATATCACACTTCCTGACTTTCTTGCACTAGAGACCTAACAGTAGAAAAGTATGGAAGGGAAAAAAATTTCCTTTGAAAATGACGATTTCTAAAAACATAAATCAGGGTGGGTTTGATGAATTTTCAAAGATTTTTCAAACTTTAGAAATTTTGTCAGAATTTTTGATTTAAATGTTCTTCTATAAATGTAAATATTATTTTTTATTGTTCTTGTTTGAACTTCAGAGTTTGGAACAGCTTTGGGTTTGTTTGTGTTTTTTTTTTTTTTCCCACAAAATAAATTTCTCACATTAATTTGAAATTTATTCAATAGCTTAAACTAAAGAAAAAGAAAATCCTATACATTTTCATTTAAAAAATAAGATTTTATTTGGAATTATATCAGTCTCCAGAGGTAAAAGAATATTCAAAATATGGGTTTTTTTAAAATTTTGACTTCAACAGTATATTTTGATTTGTTTTTCTGGTTTCAGAATCTGAACTGGACCCTTAGATCTTTAATTTCTCTCTTTCTGATCTCTGGTAAAACATAGCTTTGACTTGCAGTGAAGAGAATGTGTGTCTCCACTCTTTCTGTGTGCTTTTCTCTCCATTCCAATTTAGACATTCCTATATGATTCAGAAAGATGTTTTTCTGAGTGTGTGCATTTTGTTCTATCAGTGTTCAAAGCCAGGTTGGACGGGGCCCTGTACAACCTGGTCTAGTGAAAATTGACCTTGCCCACAGCAAGAGGCTGGAACAAGGTGAACTTTAAAATCCCTTCCAACCCAGACCACTTTGCGATTCCATCATTCCAGTGAAATGCACTAATCTTTGTTTTGAAAAATAATTTTAATCCCGCTTTTTGCATATATTGTATTTTAGATAAATAATCATACATGTGAAAGAGAATTTTATGTAGTAGATGCTCACTGATCCTGAATATTTAATATTGTACTTGCAGCCATAATACTGCTTTTATCTCCACTTCAATATTTGTTATGCTTTTGTGTATATATTTCCTATTTCTCTGCAGGTAACTCTTGATTTAACTTAGAAACAAAATAAATCTCATTGTCTAAAGCTTGAATAGATCCAAAGTTTTAATATAGGTCATCTATCCCTACCTCTCATCTTAATTAATTAATTGCTGAGTGATCTCTCCCTGTCTTTATCTTGACCCATGAGTTTTTTGATACATTTTTTTCTGCCCTGCACAGCTGATAAGGAGACTGATAGAAAGAATATGGTAGACTTCTGGCATCCAGCCAGGGTCAACCCACCACCATCAGTCAATAGTCTTTAAATAATGTGGTGGAAAATATCTTGAACAAGAAACATTTATCTACCAGAAAATCAGCTAAGGTTGTAGCAATAGTGTGGTTCATGTAAAATACGCTTAAATGTACATAAACACAGAGACAAAGTAGTTCTATTCCAAAGATCAAATTCTCCTGCTCTGTGTTAGCACAGCTCCCATGGGCACCCTTATGACATAATTTACATCTGAACACAGTTAGTCTAACTTAATTGCAGCTTTGTGTATAATTAATTATATTATCAATCTGTCTCCTTAATGTTCGTTTGGATTTACAAGTTTTTATGATATTAGATGAACAAAGAGGAATAGAAAAAGCTGTGGATTCTTACCTTGGATTTTAAAACATCCAGAAGGTTTGGACCCATGAGGAGAACACAAACAAAAAGCAGGGAAGACTGCAGCTAAATGTAATTAGGAAACATATTTTAATGTCTTCCAAAACAATTTTTATCCACTTTGGTATCTTTTTTTTAAACTTTTGTTGGCTTTTTCTTAATTATTGTGTTCTTTAAAAACAGGCAGGGAGTGGTGGGGGTGGAGGCGGTTGGGGTTGTTTTCCTGAGGAAAAACTTTTAGAAAAATATTAGGATGAATGTGGTAAAAGTTATCACTTTGGTTTATGTTTTCTGTTTGTTTGGCTTTTTTACCATGCAGAGAACCTCATAACTATTATGGTTTCATGTACATCTTACTCAGTCTTCTACCTTAGCTGCTGTATCTGCAAGCTGTGCATCCTATAAATTCGCTCTTACACTAAATTTATACTTTTAGCTTTTAAATAGAGAGGCCTTATCTTTAACTGAAATGATTCGGTTTGTGAAGGAGCTGGATTAAAACCGCCTGATGCTCTTCAGTTGTCACTTATGCTGCTTTAAGATGCAAAACCCCTAAATTATATTTTGAACTACAGTTTCATGTACCTTTGATCAAGAAAATATCTGTGAACAAAGAGAGCATTCACACTGATGGGATAGAGCACAACACCCATGTTCGGGGACCACTACTGGAAAATGCTTGCTAAGTGCATGGAATTGACATTAGAAATTGCAGGAATCTTGTATGAATCTATCCACCTTTAAGGTCTACAGTGAGAATTAATCACAACATACCAAAGAAACCTGAGATCGAACAGAATATAAAGGGAACCATGGACTGAGATGCAGATAGCTGAAGATATTTGACCTTCAGTGAGATGAATTCCCACTCAAACTATCCTGAAGTTCACACCAGTTTCATTCTAAACCAGATTTTGAGCATGATCTTACTATTCAATTACTTGAAAATTGTTTATGCTGAACAACATATCTCACACTGTAGTACCTAGACTTTCACAAAGGAGAAGGTCTATCTATTTGGGAAAAATTTCTTCACTGAAAGGGCTGTCTAGCATTGGCATGGGCTGCCCAAAGAGCTGATGGAATCACCATCCCTGAAAGTGTTCGAGAAATGACTGGATGTGGCACTCCATGTTCCAATTGACAAGGGAGTGATCGGTCAAAGGTTGGACTTTATAATCATGGAGGTTTTTCCAAACTTAATAATTCTATGATTTTATGATTCTATTCTCTCACAAGCACAAGAAGACTGTACACCAGAAACCAGCCAAACGCAACCGTTGATGCACATCACTACTTTCACCTGCTTTTTGTATTTACCCCTCTGGAATTACCGCTGCCATTTTTTCTAATGCCTCTTGGGGCTCCTGCTGCAGATGCTCACTCCAAATGGAGGTGCTCTGGCTTAGACACCTCTGTGCTTTCTCCACTTTTTGGAGGCTGACCCTCAAGGATTGGGGGCAGAGAGGGAGCACAATCCTACTGCTGTCAGAGTCCAGGCAAGCTTCCTTCAGGAAGAGATGCTATGGTGAGAAACGGATCTTTGTGTGGTGTGAGCGTTACCCAGGAAAAGTGCCACAAAGCAGCTGAGCCAAGAGAGGTTCTTGGATGCTGACTCAAGAGTGTTTGGCTGTTCCACTGTATGGTGTCAGTACATAAGGTATGGAGATGTGCAGTGTCTGTCTGGCTGTTCCTGTCATCCAGGAACAATATGAGGAACTTGATTACAGATCTCATGAGTCAGCCTTCAGTCACTTGGTTAATAAACCATGATGCCTCTCTGAAGCAATGTTAGTAAACACTGTGCCTTTAAAAAAAATCTAAGCAAATTATCCATTTTTCATTTAATTTTGTTTATTAGTGGGCTAAGCTTTAACAGCTTACCAGTGTCCCCTCAGAAAGCTTTTGCTAAATATCACCAGTAATTTCAGCACTTCTCTACAAATTGAAGAACAAAATATGTGCTTCGGGTGAGTTTGTTTATTGTTATACCTTGGCATTTTAAAGATAATTTTAAAGATAAATATCCATTTTAGAATATCAGCACCATCCCTATCTATATCATGTAAGGATATGCAACATTAAAACCTAATTCTATAATTATGTAGCAGTAAAATACTGAAAAATCTTTTCAAGTACACTGAAATAAAAGGTACTACATTGGTCACCCTAAGACAGCTGATTGTTCTTATCAGTAAAACTTGTGACTTTGATACCTGCAACAGTTTGTCATGTAACTGTGTATCTATCTGCATATGCGTCATTTCATACACATTTAAAACATACTGATGTCTCTTTCCTCAAAATTTGAGGATACACATTTTAATATTTTCTCACATAATTAGAAGGAAAGAGCCATGCTATTTTTATTTTGTTAATAATACAATTATTTTCTCAGGAAACCAGATTCAATAGGGACACCACTTATGTTATATATATATATACATACTAAATGCCATACTATATTGTATATATGCTGTATACTTACGCTTTTGCTCCTTATTCTGGGCAAAAAACATGTGGCCTTTCATTAATATTTTTAACAAGTATTCTGACTGTATGATTTTAGAAAGAAATGGATTTGCAAGCATAAGATTTATAATTTATCATGACTTTCATTTCGGTTATTTAGAGAAGTAGAGGTGGAAATGAAACATGTACATGCTGTGCAAAGCTGATGAATCTATCTGCATGCAGTCGTTCTCCAGCCAATGAAAGGTGGGTAAGGCAAAGTGAAAAGGAATTGTCGCACTTCAGAAGAGCACTTGAAAAACAGCCTTTGGTACTTGCAAAAGGTTTAATATTAAAGCATTTTTAAAAAGATCTGTTGAATACATTACATCTCTCTTTAAAAATATAGAAGATTAAACTCATAATATTTGTCGCAGTTATTGGTTAAATGGCTTACATTTTTCTCATATTACCCAAAAGCCTGTAGGAATCCAGCAGCAGTATTCATTACTCTCTCTCAAGTTTGCCTCTGTAAAATTAGTCAAATTTTCTAACTCGATAGAAGTCATCTCACATGTATCAAACAGGAGTAAGTGTCTGTGGACAGAAAAGCAAGAGGAATTTCTGTCTGAAACAGTAGCTATCTCTTTTGTTCACGAAGACTTAGATTATTCTATTCCTGTCTCGACTAACATTACAGAGGTGATCCAAGACAGCCATTATGGCAATATTAAGGACAAATTTTGTCTAGACAAATCTGGTGGCCTTCTGTGAGGGAGTGACCTGCAGCAATCAACAAGGGAAGACAGATTGATGTCACCTATCTAGACTTCTGAGACTTCTGTGACTTCTTCAATGTCGTCCCACATGACATCCTTATCTCCAAATTGGAGAGACATGGATTTCAAGGGCACAGTATTTGGTGGATAAAGAATTAGCTGGATGGACACAGCCAGAGAGTTGTGTCCAATGGCTTTGTGTCCAGGTGCAGGCTGGTGACAAGTGGTGTCTGCCCTGGGACAGGTGGCTCTTCAATATCTTTATCAATGACAGAGACAGCGGGATTGAGTGCAGCCTCAGCAAGCTTGCAGATAACACAAAGCTGAGCAGTGCATGTGACATGATGAAGGATGGGATGTCCTCCAGGGGGATCTGGACAAGCTTGAGAAGTTGACCCATGAGAACCTCATGAAATTCAACAAGTCCAAGTGCCAGGTGCTGCAGGGCAATCCCAGACACGAGTACAGACTGGAGAGAATTCACTGAGAGCAGCCCACAGAGAAGGACTTATAGGTTCTCATAGAAGAAAAGCCGGACAGGAGACAGCAGCATTTGCCAGTAGCCCAGAAAGCCAAGTGCATCCTGGGCTACATCAAAAGAGGTGTGACCAGCAGGTGAGGGAGGGGATTCTGCCCCTCTACTCTGCCTTCCTGAGATCCCAGTTGGAGTGCTGCATCCAGCTCTGGGGTCCCCAGCAGAAAAAAGACATGGACCATCTTACCATTATAGAGCAAGTCCAGAGGAGGCCCATGAAGATCAGAGAGCTGGAGCACCATTAATATAAAGACAGGGGATGAGATCTGGGCATGAACAGTATCTGGGCTATTCACCCTGGAAAAGGCTCTGAGGAAACCTCATTGAAGCCTTTAATCTACTTCAACCTACTGAAAGCGGCTCATAAAATAGAGGGAGAGACACTTTTTTACACAAGCAATTAGTGTGGGGTGATAGACAAGGGAGAAGGGTTTTAAAACAAAAGAGGAGAGATTTTGGTTAGATAGGGAAAAAAATATTTACTCAGAAGGTGATGGAGCACTGGAACAGGATGCCCAGAAAATCTGTGGATGCTCCATCCAGTGATGTGTTCAAGGACAGGTTTGATGAGGGTCTGAGCAACCTGGTCTAGAGGAAAGTGTCCCTGTCCACAGCAGGGGGAATTGGATTAAATGTTCCTTAAAAGCCCCTTCCAACCCAAAACATGCTATGATTTTGTGATTCTATTATTCTGATTCTGTGATAGAGAGGGAGAATGAGAGCAATAATTCCTGGTGTGTCTGGGTTAAAGTGTTTGTGTCACACTGTAACACTGACACACTCTGATCTTTGCTCCTGTGCAGCCATCACAGAGCTCTTGTCTCCACCTGCCTCATAGGACTTTTCATTTATCCTTGATTTTAGACCTCTTTTTGCTTTTGCTCTTTCTCCTCAATTGCCATGTTTTTTGACAGCAAGATGCCAAGAATATATTAGGGGGTTTTTTTAATCTTTTATTTTTTAAAACTTAGTGGGAAAATTCGGTCCTCAGGAGAACCTTCCTGTCAGTCAAGTATGTATTAGACTCTTTTTTTCATATCACTGGTCCTTCCAGAATAAATTTTCACTGTCCCCATTTTAAGAGTAGTGTGAGTTAAGAGCAATACAACTGAAGGAACATAAGCCCTTCCTTTGTAGATTGTTGTATGGAAGAAAAGAGCTTCAGCTGTCATACCAATATTTTAAAATCATGCGCAAATCATTATAGACCTTTTCATAGTTATACGTGTCTCTGTATTCAAAGAGTTAAAATTACAATGAAGGACAAAACATTGTGTGCTTTTTAATTAGAAAATTGGTTGTTAATATATCATTGCCTGCTGACATATAATTGTCAGCGAAATTGTTTTTTTCTTCTGCAGTTTTGGTTTTCTGGGTTTTTTGGAGGAAAAAGAAATCTTTTCTTTCCCCCAGTCAAGCTGTGCAAACATAAAAAATATTTATGCTTCAGTTACATTCCTGAGGGATAAATAGCGGTTAGGTAGCTAACTCTAACTGAATTTCAATGCAAGTTAGGGACATCTCTGCCTCTGCAAATTTCTCCCCCTGTAGAAAGTCAGGTTTTTAGCTATAGCACATGCTTTCCCTTGGTAGCATTAGGAAGCACCCTTATAATTAGAAACTTGCAATGAAATCTTAATGAGAAACATGAGACAATATATCATAATCTAATATAATGATACCTATTAGAATGTTAGAGCTCAACTCATCAGTAGTATACTTATGAATACTTATCTTCATTTTTAGGGATTTTTTGTATTTTAATGGATGGATATAATCACCTAGAAGACTGAAAGGAATACCTGATTGCAGACTGACCCTGGAGCAAATTGTGATATAATTGATGTTTCAGGCAGGACAGGACTAGTTTACAGAGGGAGAGTAAGACTTTTTCATTTCAACAGTTGTAGCTGGATAGTGAGAAAGTACAGCAAGTCTTGCAATCCTTGTTATTTTAGCATAACAACAGCAGTAAAAATAGTCAGAGTATGTTCTTTATTGGCAGGAGTGTGGACAGAATGACCTGATCAGTATTCTCCACCTCACACTTTTGTGTCTGATAACAATAATCGACATCTGGTAGCTGAGATTTTCAGCACTGATTTGGAAATATATTGCATATATATTAATCAAATGGTTTTCCTTTTTGAATTATAGATCAGAGACAATAGAATGATAAATAATACAAGAACAAGGTTGCTCTGAAGGAAGTTTCAGAAAAGGATTCCATAAGCACAACAGGATGTGTTTTCACATCTGTCTGAAATACATTTTCATGAAATTCCTGGAGATGAATCTTTTTAGAGCACTCACATATTTGTACGATTGATATCAAGAGTCATTTGTCAGAATTCATATGGTGTGTCATTTGCAGATAACTGTCATGATGTTTTTACACATTAATAATCTTCCGTACTGCAAAATGTTCAGACAATGTGATTTTAGTGGCTTACAGAAAGAATAGCAGTATAGAACCAAGAGCCAAAAATGTAAAAACATTCATTTTCAAAAGTATTGCTTTTTCTTGTAATGTATCCTTTTCTCCTATTGCCTATTTATATTTTTATTTCCCATTTTCTGCTACTTCTCTTTATCTATTTTCCCTTTAATCCCATTCTTATTTTTCCTTTCTTAATTATTCTTCTTCTTTCTCCTTGACACTCTCATTACATTTATTTTTATAAAGTGTCTTTAGAAGGGAGAGAACACTATTAGCAGTCTTGAGATTTTCATGCTTATGAATTTCCAGTAATGAATGTCTTTTATATCATGATTTTACATTAGTGAAAATAAGCTGGAACATGAAAGCACAGCTTAGGCCAAATGAAAATTTCCCTTTTAAAGCTGTGTTAGTTGCATTAGGGGGAGGGATAAAACTTTCTCCTGCCTGCACCCAGCACTGCCTCAGATGCCTCTCTGCTCCTGTGTTCAGTGACCTTCCTTCCTGCTCTTTCCCTGGGTCACTTAGACCAGACAATTTGAAAATATATGTGCAGCGTGAGAGTGGAGCATGATTATGTATTGGCCAATACATGCACAGAAGATATCTTGGATGAAGAAGCTCCTAGGCCAAGCATAAATTACTCACTGGCCCTTATGGAAGATGCCAGAGTTTGTGCAAACATCAATCAGCCTCTGTTGCTGCGTGCAGATCCCTGATGTTGTTGAATCACTGTTTTCTGATTCTTTGTTTTTCAGATGCTACCCCAAGGGTTTTATAATTTTCATATCAGCATTTTCCCTTTTGAAAGTCTGAACTGCTCCCAGTGCTTCAGCAACGACACTTTTGAGTTTTCATGTTTCTTATCTTGTATCATTTTAGTTCACATGCTTCCTCAAGCACTGAAGCCAGGTTCCCAGTAACACAGAGCCAAGGTCCAAATGCAGCCTGGGACACAGACAGCTGAATCCTTGCGAGGAAGGCGACTCTTGGTCCCTTCCTCAGCCTGCAAGACCTACCAGCATCTTCATTCCTCTGGCAGTGCCTGTGGAAGGAAATGCTTCTTTGTCACATTCAGCCCCTGTTTCTGTGATATAAACAGCCATCGCCCTTCCTCCAGAGCTTCTGAAATCACAGCAGCCACACTTAATTCTTGTACAGTTTGAGCCCCTTAAGCAGGATCATTTTGGCTATTCTTAGATTATATATCTTATTTCTGTAAGCCTATATCATTCTCTTGAGCCTGAAAATTTCTACTGAAGATATCTCCTCTGCAGCATTTCAGCATTTCCCTCTGTCTCTGGTGATTACATGTTGTTTTTGATATTTAATTTGGAAAAAGACCTAACATAGGAAAAATGTACAAAATTCTTCTGGTTTAGGAAATCATAAGATTTAGGAATTTTATTTATCCTCTCTTGTTGGCTTCCTAATCCAAAATGCCTATGTTAATGCTATATGAGCAGAAAATAATAGTCAAATGGGTCTTATCATTGCACATACTTTCAGCAGCAGATCCTTTCTGTCACATAACTTATTCCAGCAAAGTATCTATATTTAAAGAGAATGCGAAATGGAGAAGAATAAAAATAAGTGGGGACTAGTTAAAGAGTTTTAGGAAAAAAAAAGTAAAAGTCATTTGGGGAATTAAAATGTTGTCATGAAGGCAATATTTTTCATTTGCTAATTTAAAGAAAATTGAGGCTCAGCCTACCAAAAGTTAGAACAATATTTTTTTTTCCTATTTCTATTGCTTAAAACTATTTCATTTCCTAAAAAAGAAAAAAAATGACTAAAATAGATGAAGGGCAAATGCTGAGATATCAGGCTGAATTTTAGGGACACTGACTCTGCTGGTAGGTAGTGACAAGGGACATAACTATTGCAAGACATGCTATGCCTAAACACGACTGTGGTGCCCAGGGGTATTTTATACCTTATCATCAGTGAAGATGCTTATGCCCTTGAGCCAGTCCAACCAGATCAGAAACTAAAAGGCCACACTAATCCATTACCAATTAAAAATATTTTAAAAATCAAGTTAATGCACCCAGTTTTTCAGTAGGCTCATTTATATTCATTTATATATAGTTCTGTATAAATTCTTTTCTGTACTTTCAGGTCGCTTATGAACTCAGGAATTTTGAGCAGCACCATTTGTTCATTTGCAGGTACACAGCAGTGAAAAGTATGTTTTCAGCCAGGATAGAGCTTCTGGAGGTACATCTACATGTCTAACTCAATTATTGATAATTATGTAGCCATAGCCACATGGAGTTCAGCATTTATGATATTTCCCTCCCTCTTCCCTCAGCTATGGGGTTTTTTTCTGTAGTTTCATAAATACGTTGCTGCTGTGAGGGATACTTCTACTATGTGTTTCCTTTTTTATACTGGTTTGTATGACTTAGATTTAAAAGGAAGCCCAAATCTCTTAAGTCATAACACCCATCAAAAGTGAGCACTGAATGTACTGGCAAGGATTCATTTCTAATTTTTCTACTTAATGGCAATTATATCATTAAATTAATAATGGAAATCCTAAGAAAAAACTATAGCTTATCGGTAAGAATTCTGTGAAAAAACCCCCAGGTTTTCATTGATCCCTATTGCCTTAGAACTTTTTAATTCAATAGTTTTGTGAATCCACCCTCCCTTTCATCAGTCCTCAAAAGGACCTTTGTCCCAAACCATAAATAATACCTTTGATTCCTTTAGGAAAAGGCACAATCACAGTAAGCTGCCTAAAGGGAGACAAAGGGGTGGTAAACTTTGGAAAAATGAAATAAAATATAGTCCTACTCTTATAAAAAATGTTGTTAGGACTCTTGTGTTAACTCAGAACAACACAGTTTCTTCAGCTTTTGTTTGACAAATGGCAAACTAATTCAAAAAGGATCCTATGAAATAATATTAGGAAAGCATTCCTTTAAGAAGTAAGAGAAGACCATGTCATCTTTTAAGGGTATATTTCTAACTGAAAAAATTGGATGACTTTTAAGCTGTATCAAACTGTGATAATCTAGTTTCATCAGAGTGTTGGCTAATCTGTAATGTATCTGTCTTGACATGAAGTCAAATTGATTTAGATACATTAAGGATTTCAGAGCAGTTCCCAAATTCATGTAGGAGTTTAGCTGCAAACTCTTCTTTTTCCTTGATCGTTTGGCAGGCCAAAATTCACAAGTGTTATCAAGATAAATACTCAAGTGAATATTTGTGCAAGTATTTAGCCACAACTGTTTCTTTTGCAAACAAAACTTTGCCATTTATAAATGTTTGCAGAAATGAAAGAAAGAATCCAGTAAGTAATCTGACAAATTCTGTTCTCCTAAAAAAGCTTTGGGATTTTCAGTATGCTTAGAAATCATATAAAATATAGTTTTCTACCTGTGAAAAACATTTAAGAGCAGTGTTCAATTGGACAATAGTTATACAGGTAAAAGAAAGAATGAAATCTTTCTAGATCTGTTGCTCATAGCTCTTCAAGACTGATGACAGACTGGATTTATGAACCTCCCACAACTACTCAGAGATTGGGAGACCAAATTTTAAGCAGTGATCAGGTGCTTAATCATTGATACAGAGTAAGCCCCTTCCCTTATGTGAAGGTGAGATCCCTCAGGACCTGGTACATTCTAAAACTCTGGAAAGCATCTCAATCAGTAGTTTTCAGTCTGTGACCTTAGAGATCTAGGAGTTTTTCTAAGTCTTTAAAAGGTGACTAACAAAATCCTTTCTTATTTTGATGATCGCTCACATTTCCTCTTCACTGGTCCTAACATCCTCTGAAAATATTAGGTGCATCAGATTATGATAGTTATTTCCAATCAGTAATCATATCACATCTGTCCTCATTGTACAGGAACTAATAATTTGCTTGAAAATCAAATAAAGAGGACACTTGAACCATCATTGTTTAGGATGAAATAACTGGTAAGTTAGCTTTAAAACAAACAAAAAGAAAATGCCAAAACTCTGTGGGGGTGAAAAAAATTGTACACTCAAATATATCATCTTTGATTGAAGCCTTCCAGTCCTAGAAAATTGGAGCACATGTCATAGGACTTCTGTTCAGATAATTCCTATTCATTTTGTATGCCTTTTTTAATCTTTCTCAAGAATACTACAAACTCTTAATAACGTTATTATCTGCTAACAGCTGCTTCCTACAGCAGGATGTCTTATTTCTGTTAGTCTATTAGAAACTTTCTTAGCCACAATTTTTCCCACTGCCATGAATGATCTGCCTGTTCCCAGTCAGGCAAATATGAAGATTTTTTGAAGTTCTTGAAGTCTTAAGAAAAAACAGACTACTTTTATTTACCAGTACAGTGTATCTTAATTTTTTTCTTTCTTTAAAACATTATATACTAAATTGCATAATTTATATTTTCAGTTTTTCCTCAGTCAGTCACAGGGTGAATGCTTTTGAAAAGGTCATGAAAAGCAGAATGCTTTTTCACAGAGGCATGTAGTTATAGGACAAGGTGGGATGGTTTTAAACTGAAAGGTTTAAACTGGATTTTAGGAAGAAATTCTTTCCTGTGAGGGTGGTGAGGCACTGGAACGGATTGCCCCATGAAGCTGTGGATTCCCCATCCATCGAAGCATTCAAGGTCAGTCTGGATGGGGCTCTGAGCAACCTGGTCTAGTGTAAGGTGTCCCTGCCCATCTCAAAAAGGTTCCTTCAAACTCAAATAATTCTATAATTCTATGTATAATTTCATCTCTACAATTTCTAGATGAGAATTTTTTTTACAGAAGATTAAAGGTATTGAAAACATTTTCAAATTGAGAAGTGGTTTTGATTGAGTGAAACGAGGGTTTTTTTTCTGGTTTGCATTTTTCCACTGAAAGATTTCCGTTTTTCAGTTCTGAGGCGGGATTTTTACTAGTTTATGCCTTTGTGACTTGAGTATCAACATCTGTGCTTATCTTTAGAAATGTCATTCATCATCCATAGTGTGCACAAATGCTCATTAGGAAAACTGAAGATACAAGAGGAATGTCTAAATAAAGGAAATGGAGTCAAAAACACTCCATTCAAAATAATAAAAATTCAGGAGATTTTCTTTGGCATTTCACTTTTTCTCTAGAAAGTATATTAGATGTTCTTTTATTTCAAATAAAGATTAGCAATTGCTATTAACCATAATAAGACATGAATTAAGTAGTTCAGCTTTTAAACATTTCAACATTTAGAATATCAATAAATTATGATTAATTCTTCCATAACTTACCTGGCAAGTTAAGTTAAAAACTTCATTGTTTCCTTATCTAAATTCACAAATCTCTAAACTAAGAAACAGAAACCACGGGAAATACAATAAAGGGTGGCAGATACTGTATTTAATGGGAATTTTTAGAGGTCAACTGGAATATTAAATCCATATGTTAAGTCCCAATTCTTGCTGAGTAGGGCTTGTAAACTAAATACCTTTGTTTCATATTGTGTCCTTTTAAGTGTAAATAAGGTTCAATTCTGTTAGCGATAAGCTTGTTTTGTGGATTTGCCCCCATTTTACTAATGGTAGGACAAGATGAATCTTTTATCAGCAATTTGGAATGAATGTTTGCCTTTTAAAGATGGCAAAGTGATGTCAAAGTACAGGATCTTGCCTTGCTGGCTGTAGTGAAGAAAGAGTAAGTTGGACTTGCAGCACAGAAGACCCACTAGAGCACCTTGTCTCATGCTCATATCTGCAATTCCTCCTCTGAAGGATCAGAAATCTTCACCAGTGTGAGAATTGTCAGTTCTTCACATGCTAGACTGAGAGGAAACATCCTGTTTTCCCCTTCTCTCATTTTCTATTTAACAAAATATCAGTGCTGATTGAAGAGAGAAAAGAAGACATGCAAACAATGTCTAAATATATTGCTTAGATGTTCAGCTCTTATGTTTGCCCTAAACCTTCACTTACATTTAATAAGATAGAGATAAAAGGGTAGTCCTTCATTATTTTTTTTATGTGTTACCAAGAGTCATTAAATGCTTTTCCTGAACTGAACAAAAAGCATCAATAAAGAACACTTGCAACCAAATTCTGCTGATTTTACTGATGTTCCTTTGTCTCCGGAAGAGACATTATCGAGAATGATATATTGCATTGCACTAAGCTCATTCTCAAGTACTATATGACCTAATTTTTCTCTGTGCTATTAAAACAGAAGAAATTCAGAACAAAATATTTAAAGCCGAATATCTTTTTATGCTCAGACACCTGTATAAATAATTTTGGCTATCTGTTTGACCGTTTTTGTAACACTCTTTGGAATGGTGATTGGATGGTTTCTATTTGTTATAAATCTTCAGACTTCAGTCAGTAAGCAGGTCTTTACTTGGACAACATTACACATTTCTCCTTATGAAAACAGTGTTTTTATTGCTGACTTTGCATGATATAGTCAGAGTCTGAGAGAAGTACATCTGACATGAGAACAATCTCTAATAATGGGAAGTTAATTTTAAAATAAAATCAAAATGGACAAAACTATTAATATTTGTAAAACTCTTCCACAGCATTACAGATATTGCAAAGATTTTTTTAAACTGAAGAAAGAAGCCAGACACTAATTATCTGTGGATCCATAGCAATTTAGTGCAGCTTCTTAGACCAAAATTTATGAAATATGAGACAAAGTTGTTCACCTATGGTTAGTGATATCTCACACCTAGCAGTTAAGTTCCATTTTTATCTCATCTAGTAATACATATTCAACCTGAATCTCTAGACTCCACTTTTCACAGTCTTCTTATCAGCTGAGATTTTGGAGTTTCTTCACAGTGTTTGGTTCAGATTTGTGCAGGGCAAAATTCAAATTCTGCTACAGTTTCATGGCTTTTAGTGAAGACATGAGTTTTGTTAGACATAGTCAACTTTTTCATCAAAGATAGAAAATAGGTGAGAAAAAGAATAAATATGTGTATGGTATGAATTATAGCCCATGCTTAGAAAATCCCCAGAGAGATTGCATTTTAAGTTATTTTAATTGTGGAAAAGAATTTTCAGGAGAGTTTCTGCTTGTCTTACACAGCTCCAGACAGCAAAGCCAAAAACAATCCTCCTGAGAACATTCATCAAATGCCTGAGAATGTCAGCTGTTAAAAAGTTAAGTAGTAAATAAGCAATTAACTTATATTCCTGGCTTAATTAGCATATTTATGAATAAATGTGAATATTCAAGTTAAACATTCAGATAAACTGCACTCCTTAAAAAGAGAATTTTTCTAGCTGATACATGTACTTTTCGTTCACTTTAATTCACACATTTTAAAATCTATGTGGTCTTGAAGATAACATCATCAACCCATTGTACATACTTTTGTAAGCTTCCTCTGAGCTTGTCTTTTACTAAACTGTGTTGGCCATGCCTGACAGGTCTTCCATCATGAATTCAGTCCTCAGATTCCCAAGCAATTTTTGTTGTCTTCTGATGCCCATCTTTTAACCTGTCCTTTGAATATCCTTTCACTGTTGTAGTGACCTGGGCCATATATAGTGTTCAGATAAAAACTTGACACTATGCTACTTGATTTCTGAAAAAGTATCTCTTATTCACATTCTGCTTTTAAGAGGTAAATTTCCTCTCTGCCAGGGAAATCTGACATTTGGGAGAGCCATACAAAGGATACACATCTTATGTATCACACTGAAATTGGATCCCATGATCCTCAATGTTGCAACACTCAAATATGTTTAATGCTGTCTTTCCACAATGTGCAGAGGAAAAAAACTACAAGGATTATCCCAGATAGTACTTATCATTCATTCATGATATTGTATTTAGGCAATGGGGTGATTCCTCACTATATCTTTCATGAACCTCCCCAGCATCCAGTTTCTATTTCAAGGGGAACACTTGGGATTTCAGTTTGGCTTCATATCAAATATAATTTAAGAGGCCAAGTTTTTCTGCTGTTAATACTAATTGTGACAAGTTAATCCACCCTAAAATACTAAGCAGAAATAGCAACATTTAGACATTGAATTTCCTTCTGCTTGTATACCAGAACTATTGAAAGACAGAATATGTACAACATATTTGAGTCTTTAAAATTTGTCTACTTCCTGTAATTTTTTTCATATCTTCTGCCAGGAAAATTTCATTCCATTTTAAAGCACCTTTTTAAATTAGAGGTCTGGTTGATTTCTGAGTTTTCAATTTTTTGGTTGAAATATTTTCAGATGTTACCTGAAATAGATATTAAAGATAATAGTACTAACAAGAGGTGTACTGTACTAGCATGTCAAGATCCCAGCTTGCCATTGTTTTAAGCATTGCAATTACACATGAGTGGAGGTATTTCCTAAGGTTCTTAGACAAAATGAAAATATGATAGTTATCTTTTATGCAGACAACACTAAGAAACAACCCATGTAAGTGACAAGAATCAGAAAAAAAGAATGAAGACAAATTTCCTGAACAGAATTTACTGTTTTTTGAAACTTTTATTTGGTTTGAACTCTTTGTCTTATGTTTCTGTCCACAAGGTGCATAAATTTTGTCCAGATCATTCCTGGGTTTAGTCTATGTGTTTATATGTTCTGCAGAATATTTGTACATAGTTCAAAACCATTATATAAATTACTTCAAAATATCTAGAAATGGTAATCTGTAAGTCACTCGACTGTGATTCTAATTTGATGAATAACACTCAGAAGTTTCACTGAAATCATCTTTCCATCTCAAGTTAAAAGCGTAAATATACATATTTATAAAATAAAAATTGCCATTCAGCAATATTCTTGCAGTTACATTTTCCATTGGTATTCATTGACAGTATTCTAATCATATATTCATTATATGAAGTATTAATTGAGAATATTAATATGAATTCCAATATTCTTTTAATATTCAGCGATCACAGAATATTAATGAAAAAGAACACAATATATCAGAGAATGCACATTAAAGGGAATACCGTTTACTATATGAAAAATATATTTTTGAAACTGTTCTGAAGATATTCGTACATTTCAGAGAACATTCATATCAAAGCCTTCTTTGAGTTCTATTACAATGACATTCAGTGCTTGGTTTTTTGGTACTTAATATAGTTTGAGTTGAACAGTATTGTCAAACCGCCAAGTTATTGAATCTCATGAAACCTCTCACTGACCTCAGTATTTGCAGAAACTGAAGCTAATTCTGCAAATATGATCCCAAAAGAGCTAAAGTTGCAAGGATTAAACATGTGAGCTTACTACTTTAATATTTTAATTATCAACTGAAGTATTTTACAGGAGAAGCTGAGAAGGATAGTGTGCTAAAAGCAGAAGATTTTGAATTAAAATATCTGCAATTCTTAAAGTTGTCCGTATAAATATGTTGAGAACATATGCAGTAACATTGAGTATGCTGCAAATTTAGCTAAAATCAAACTGGAATTTTACATAAAAGCTGGAATTAATCGTTAATTCAAGCAGGAAGACTACAGAGCCCTCAAATCATGCTACTTCATGTTTCAAAGTCGTGGCAAGGCTATAATGTCAGAACTTGAGAGCTGGCAAACTGCACCTGCAATTAATGTCAAATAGTTGTCTAAAGTGTGGAGCAGGCTTGTCTTCAAGAGCAGAAAACCAACATATAACTTATATTTCTTCCATGTGTTAATGTCAAACCCATTAGTATTAAAGCAGCATATGTAATGGGCTGCTGAGAATTTCACCAGCACAGATAAATTGGGTGGATCAATATGTTACTACATCGGCAGTACAAACTGACTTTGAGTTTAGGTAATGGCTGACAAAATGATTCAAGAGGAGTATGTAGAGGAAATAATTGCACCTCCCATTAGAGTAAGCTCCCTGCTTATTCCAATGACGCCACAGAAGTATATAACTGCTGCGAGATTGCTGAGCTGGCAAAAAAAGCAGGGAAAGGAGGAGGCTGAAATACTGGAAGTACTATTCTCCCTTTGCAGTCACAGAGTTGAAGGGGATTTTAAAGATACCAAATATAGTGAGTCAGAAATTCAGCATACTGAGTGTGCACATCTTCGCAGATTTTTCATCCCCAAAGATCTATGAAAATTTTTGAAGATAGCTGCAGTTGTCTGACAAAATCAGTTCAGCACAGGCATTGCACAAAGGTCAGGTATTTTGGTCAGCCTTGTCATAATGTGCAGTTACAGTAACAATTATATATAGCTACCATGCCAGGGGTTACAACTGAGTATGAGAGTGGAAATCCTTTGTGGATATTCCATTCTATGCCCATTAATGTTCTTGCTGTACTATTGATGATTATGAACTCAGCACTGCACAGAGCCCAGTACTTTCTGCTTGGGGAAAACTTCTGTATTTTTGTTGCTTAAAAGAGTACAGTCTCATCCCTAAAGAGCTACCTGACTGAGCCTGTTCCTATACCTGGCTATTTGTCTACCTGATGCACACTGAAAAACATGTCCTATCAATATTTGTGTGATCCCGTGATGGACCAATGGACTGATACAACACCATAAAATTATTCTGCCAATGGTACAAGGAATTCTTGTTTCAGCTGAACCTCTCCCTGCAGCATCAGTCCCACAGCAAGGTATTGAACCATGGTATATATCCAATTCTTTCAGCATTTGAAACCCTGGCAGGATTGTGCTGCTTGTCCCTCAGTCCCCTGACCCTCACATCCAGAGCTCAGTTTCCATGGCATGCTTGGGATTCACCCAGCAGCTTCGTTGGTGTCCAAGTGGATGAACAGCAGAGGTTAACAGCCCAAGAGTAAGGCAAAGTTTGGTATTGCCTCCACAGCATCCCAGATATGGGGGTCTATTCAGTATACAGGGCAAGGTTTTGGGGTGGGTCAACTGTGTAGACACCCGTATCAGAGAAGAAGAGGGAGCAGGTGCTGCAGCAGGCCGGGAGAAGACCATGGAGAGGCAGCTGTTCCCCTGCAGTGCATGAATGATCATATCTGCACATATCCACTCTGCAGCCCCGGGAGGAGCCCAGGCTGTAGCAGGTTCAATCTGAAAGACTGCAGCCTGTGGGAAGGATCTATGCTGGATCAGGGAAAGCGGTGTGAGGAGAAAGAAGAGCAACAGAGAGGATGTGTTGCAGACTAAACCCTGCTGCTGTTCCCTAGCCCCCTGCACTGCTCAGGTGGAAGGAGATAGAATGGCCAGGAGTGAGGATAAGCCCAGGAGGAAGATGGAAAAATGAGGAGGAAGATGTTTAAAGTTTTGGTTTTCTTTTACTATCCTGCTTTGCTATTAAAAATTACATTAATCCCCCAGGTTGTCTGTTTTTTTCATGACAATAATTCCTGAGCAATCTCCCTTTCCTTGTCTTCAACCACAAGATCTTTCATCCTATTTTGCCCTGTCTTTCCAAGGCAGCTAGCCAAGATTAACCCACCACAGAGCACTCAGCAAGAACCAAGTCTCCCACTCAAGTTAGAGCCCATCGGGTGGGTATTTGCATCCTTACAAGTACCTGACTGCTATTTCCCACCTTTCTCATTTTGATCAGCACCATACCCTCTAGCATGACAAAAAAATAACTAAACCTCTGCTATTGAAACACAAATTTTTTTTTCTGGATGAGATATTCACGATTTACAGAATACACATTACTTAATTCTACAAGCACTGTTGATTACAATACTCAATTATTTCAGTAATTCAGTGAATGTCAATAGCACATATGTAACTATGGGTGTATGCATGAACACAAAGATGTTGCTATCCCAATGTGACTATATTAGCAAGTGATATACAGGAATTTATATAAATAACAAATGGTAGTGAAGCTTTATTCATAATGTATTTGGGGTAATACAGTTTGCCTTCAGAAAGACATCAGTCTATGTAAAGCCACAAATAACATATACTGCAAAAGTCTGTTACTCTCTTTTTAGGATAAACAAATTGAAAGAAATATAAAAAACATGCTAAAATACACTTTCAAAAAGAAATGAAACATAAATAGGCAAGAACTCCTGACATATGAGCTGATAAAATGGTAATGTTGCATGTTTCATGATATGTGTTTTAATATAGTGTTTCCTCATATTAACATAAGAATTTGAATTTCTTTAATCATTATTAGATAATGTGTTTATCTATTTTTATGAAAATTGAAAAAATATTGGATGAACAAGAAGCTTTGAAAATTAGAATTAATTGCTTTTATATCTTTTAATGTTGAAGTGGTGAAGGCCTATTCTTGTTCTGTTTAAATTAATGCAATTTTTACTTGTGACTCCTCAAACGGCTGCAAGATAACAATGCTGTGTTTCTATGAGAGAAAGAAAGGTTGGAAATATGAACTAATCTCCTATACTGCGTGAACAAGATAGTTCATAGTCATTACTTCTGGGGATGACAAACCTTACCATTGCCAGGGTAAATTGGTCAATTTATAACTAACTTCTACAGCATTCTGGTCTTGCTATGCTCTGTTTGCTTTAAATGCTCATCCTTCAGTTTTAAGAGCTATAATGCAAGGGAGGATTTTTTTTTTTACAGTCAGTAAAAGCCATCTCAATCACTCAGCTCTATATACATATTTAAATACATATTACTCAA
Organism: Callaeas wilsoni; assembly: GCA_013398955.1. Taxonomy (NCBI): domain Eukaryota; kingdom Metazoa; phylum Chordata; class Aves; order Passeriformes; family Callaeidae; genus Callaeas; species Callaeas wilsoni. Next base: position 133,401 of record VWPU01005588.1, read on the forward strand.
GTCTAACTCCTGCATTAATACAATTGCATGGACCTTTTCCTATAGCACAGTCATAAGCACTTTTTTTTAGTATATTATAGAAGACTGGATAGACGTAAACACTCACATATATTTCTGGCATGCTGCATTGTACTCGAGACAGTTATCATGCATTTTATTTTCTCTCCTTTTATGTTATGCTCCATTAAGGGAGTGGAGCAATGTGAAAACTCTGTACACTATGAAATCAGACACAATCTGCTGAAACTATGTCACTAAATATGCCAAGTGTCAGCTGAGCATGTCAGCTAAGAGTGAATATGCTTAATTATTGGGCAAACTTTTTCCCCCAGATATTTGGTGCAATATCATGGTATATGGACCTGATTTAAAAAAAAAAAAAAAAAAAAAAAGGAATGTTGCTTTTTCATGGTATGTTGGAATTTATGTTTCTCACATGGGTGAGAAAGTGCTTTCCTCAGTGAGCTACTTACCATGGTCAGGGGAGACAAGATTTTATAGAAAGTAAGATATAAGATATAGGAGGTAGAAGAGACTCTCTAAGCCTGAGGGATCAGGATGCTTGGCTGAGAAAACAAGACATAGGCTGGCCAGGCTAATAGCAAAAAAACCTGTTGCAGATTATGGGGAATTTGTTACAATTTACAGTCATGGGTTAGTTACAATCAGACCAAAGGTGCAACAAGGACCGTTTTCAAAGAACAGTGAACAAACAGAGTTACATGTGATTTTTACTTTTTTTTTACCATTTCCACTGTGTAAATGTGGAAATGTGTAGTAGCTTTTAATTGGGTCTGTTTAAAAATCCAGTCTTTTTAGTATCAAGTCTGAGAGAACCTCTCCCTTTTATCATGGAGGATTTGGGATTGGCTTGGTTTTTGTGGGGAGGAGGGGGTGGGGAGGTAACTTGATAAGTCACCTTCATTCCTACTTGGAGAATTTTGAAGAGGAGACAGGCCAGGCAAATCTACCTCAAAGCTCTGGTGCACACCAGGTCTCTTCAAAGTCTTTAGGGCACACAGGTTCAAAGGATGCTTCCAGACAGAGACAAAATGACTCTTTTTCTTGGAGCAGTGAAAACTTGCAATGTGCATCAATTAAGACAATAATTGCAATAATTGCAACAATTATTTTTAATAATGAATATAATTATTAACAATAATTATTAGACAATAATTACACTCCATAACTGAGACCATTCTGTCTCCAAACCAGCAAGAGATAATGAACGTATACTATACATTCTTCCTTTCTTATACAGAAGCGTTGACTGTTTATCTTAGACTGAAACCAATTCTATTTTTGTTGTTTCCAGTGCAAAATAAGATTAATTACTCCCTGTTAAGTGAGGCTGAGACTCTCAACAGCATCTGCATCTTTCCCATTTAGCCTTCTACATGGCAATGATACCTAGACCTAAAAAGCATGGGTATCAATACTGAAAGTAGTAGAGTGGGACACACAAATCTGCTCCTGTTATTTTCTAGACTAGTGAAAGAGCCCTGACACTGTAAATGTGAGAGGGGAGTCCACAGATTCTGATTTGCACTGGGAATGCAATCAGTTGCCTTTCAGTTTCAGTACAGCCAGCTTTTGGTTTCACTTTATAATAGTTGTTACTATATCCAAATTATCACTCTGCCTCAAAACTTTAGGTGGGTATTGTTCAGTGCCTTCCTTTAACTTACTAGCGAGCAGGTTTACCTGGATGTAAGTGAAAGGATAATTGCCCTCCTGGCATAAAGGACATGGCACCACAGAAGATACATGATCAGATGACATCGTAGTCTTGAAATACTTATTCACATCATTGTCAAGAGAAGTTACACTGCAATCAATGGAATAAAACTTACTTTAAATTTTGTGTGACATGGAAATTCTTTCCAAGGAAAAAGAAAATTTATGTATTTAACACCTTTAATTTCAGAAACCCAGAGTAGTGCACTAGTCATTATCGAAACAGTATTTGCTTTACTGAATAAGATCTATCTTCTGAATTATCTGTCCTATCTCTATCTGTAACCAATAGTAACCAAATATTTTGCATAAAAGTTGTCATGCAGCAAGTGGATGCAAGGTAATTTATCAAACATTAATGTTCCATCTTAATCCTGCATATTTAGATGTTTAAATTGTGAATAATGATTTTTTGTCAACCCTGGAAAGCATTTCAATGCATTAAATGTTCTAACCCAACATTCTTCTTAACTGTCAGCAGGTACAAGTTCCATTTCTTCTTGAGGACAAATAAGATCCTCACAAAGTTGATGCCACCTTCCTTTTCAGAAATTAGGAGAACAAATTTCTCTCTGATCTGTATGGCAACCTTGGAATTTAACGCCCTGTAGACACTGGTGCAAACTTCTTGTGTTGTTTGCAGTTTCTTATAATTGCAAGCTAGATAATGACCTACGATAAAAGCTCTCTCTGATTGTTTGCTTGTTTTTTCTTTCTAATATCATCTTCTATGAAATCTCCACTTAAGCTAGATTGAATTTCTATCATGGAGTTGTATAGTGACTAACACTGACTATGTAACTATCCTAAAGTTATGAAGCTGGAAAGGTTGGAATATTTCATTTATTTTAGTATTATTCAGTAAATAACGGTCATTTTCTTGCAGTGCATTGTTTGTTATTATTTGCCTTATGAGTATGACAAATCAAAAAAAGTGAACAAATCAGGTAATGTTTGTCTCATCAGTTTCATCCAACCTTTAGTTAACTCCATAACTAAGAGAGTATGGTTTACAACATGCCAAGAATATAAGCTATTGAAGAGCTAAGGTGACAGATGGGATATAAAAATATTAATAAAATATAATATATTAATAAAATAAACCCTGGTATGAGTTCCAGGTGGGCGCCAGGGGCTGCAGAGGAGGAAAGATATTTGTGCCCCTCTGAACATCAGTGATGAGCTATTCTGAGTCTTCATGATCCCATGCTATGGCACAAGAGGAAAAAATGTACAAACTTTACAGCCCCCTAAAATCCAGAATAGCTGCTCTGGAGTGTACAAAAAGTCCCCAAACGGTGTCATGTACTCCCAATCTCCAGCCAATGTCAACATTGTGTGCCGAGGTGCAGCAATACAGAACTACGTGGTGCACAGCTAAGCAAACAATATGCCTTTTAAAAACATCAGGTGAAATTGTTTCCATTACTCCTGTGGCATGTTAGGCTTTATACCTGGAATTATAGGCAAAAATGCAGAAAATATTGGAATATGAAAATAATAAAAAAAAGAGATAGTATGATTTATGACAATGAAATTTAACCTTGAGTAAAATCTTTGTTGTTTTCAAGACCATGGTGTTTATATGGAAAGATTTTTTTTTTTTTTTTAAGGAGTGATCCATTAAAAATGGAGGTGACGAAGAAAGAAAATGTTCTAGTAGATGTAAATATTATTTCATGGGGAAAAAGCATAATCATAGAATAAAAGAGACTTCAGTTAATAATATTAGAGCCATCCCTTCCTTGGTACTCAGCAATAAAAAGAGCTGTATTTTTCACATGAAGACAGATCAGTAATTTAATTAATCATAATATTCAGAAGGAAGAAAATATGTTTTCAAAATAAACAATGACTATCTAATTAACCTAAAACTATTTTAAGTCTCTTTGTAGTTTTGGAAAAAAAACTAAATTACTTATTAATTAGGTATCAAAAACATTAAGATGATTTTACTTTTAAAAAATTAATAAATTCATTCAGTTATTAACAAAAAAAAATCAACAAAAAACCCCAGAGTTTCAGTAGTCTTAGGAAAAAAAAAAAAAAAAAAACAAGAAAAAATAAAATAGGAAATCTGTGTATGTCTTTAAGGTTTTAAGTGGGTTATTTCTGAATTACTTGAAAGAACTGATCAATATTTCATAGAATCTCGCCACTGTATGTAGTTGTTTAAGTCACTTTGATCAAATTGAATTATGGGTCTTTTATCTCAGTGTGGCAGTCAACATTCCCAATAGATAAATGTTGACAACAGTGATTCTGAGTCTCTAATTATATTGTCCACCAAAAAAAAAGACAGCTTTTTGAATAACAAGTGAAACAGTCATGACCTGGCACTACAAAAATAGTCAGATTTATGGACATTAAATGTAAGGAAAGCACTGAGTCACTGGGAAATGTGCAAATAATAATAAAAATGTTAAGGGGCTCAATACCCGTTGAATGCTATTTCACCGAGGCTCTCAGTAGTTCAGATAAGACAGACAAAACAGCACCATTTAGATATTTTTCATATACTGAGGAAAGAGCAATCTCATTTTCACAGAATCGTTGGATCACTGAGATTGGAAAAGACCTCTAAGATCAGCAGGTGCAACCTTCCACCAACCACCGCAGCGTTCACCGCTCAGCCAGTGCTACACCTACACGTCTTTTAAACCCTTCCAGGGATGGTGACTCCAGCACTTCCCTGGGCAGCCTGTGCCAGTGCTTGACAACCTTCTCAGTGGAGAAAGTTTTGCCAATACCCAATTTAAACCTACCCTGGTGCAACCCGAGGTCATTTGTTACTTGGGAGAGGAGAACACACCCACCTGGCTACAAACCCCAGTCAGGTACTTGTAGACTACTATGGTCTTACCTGAGGCTCCTTTTTTCTAGGCTAAATATCCCAAAATCCCTCAGCTGCTCCTCCCCAGACTTGTGCTCCAGACCCTTTCCCAGCTCCACTGTCCTTCCCCAGACAAGCCCTAAGCCCTCAATATCTTCATTGCAGTGAGGGGCCCAAAACTGAACCCAGCATTCGAGGTGTGGCCCCACCAGTGCGCAGTACAGGGGAACAATCTGTGCCCTGGTCTTCTGGCCGCCCCATTTCTGATGCAAGACAGATGTCATTGGCCTTTTTCACCACCTGGGCACTCAGCTGTTGTAACCACCTCATTGTTACTACAAGTATTGTAATTCCCCCACCAGGTATGTATGGCAAGGCTATCTGCATTTAAGAGTGCAACGTGTTAAAATAGAGTAGGTGCAAAGGACTAAGTAAAAAACCCCAATCTGCTGAAAGGTTGTATTAATTTTAGTTTTGTTGACACATATGCCAATTAAATGCAGTATTTGGTTTCCTATGAAATGCCCTTTACTGAGAGTTGTTAAAATTTAGTGTGACTAATGAATTGTTATTGTAGGAAATGTGAGTTAGAAATTGTTAGAACATAAAATAAGTTTTACCAGCCAAAAGTTAATTTTTCTGAAGATCAAGAGTTTGGGGAGGAAAGCCGATCAAGTTTAAGGTATGAGCATAGTAGTTGAAAGTAACCATTACTGAAGTAAAAATCAATTACGGTAAAGAAAGGTTTGCTACTTTTAAAGCCCCTTTAGATAAGTGCAAGAGGACATTCCCCTTTCATTGTCTGAAGAAGGTCTTTGAAGAAGCTCTCTGATGTTTCAGGAGGACACTGTATTGATCTGTAAATTGGTAAGACTTATGCCACTCCTTTGCAGTCTTTGTTTCCAGAACTTTATTTAAATTTTAAGGAATTATGTCAAATTGTACACTCTTTGTCTAGTTTTAGATATTATTTTTTCATTAAATAGACTTCTTTTTTGCTCTAGATCCATTATTTTTCTGCCCACACAGGTGTAGGACATGCATTTTGCCATATCTTCAAAAACATTGAAGAAAGAATTTTTTAAAAAACTATGAAGATTAATGCTAGTATAAGAACCAAGACCAGTCTGCAAATTACTAAGGACAAATTTGAAATTTCTTATAAGAACTTTGTGTTATCCTTTCTCAGAAGAAAAATAATTTTTGGGAAACCCTGAGTGAGCTTCGTCGCTGGGTTTAAGAAACCATAGTCTAATCCATTATGCCCAAAAAGCAAATGGGTGCATCCACAAATGCTAACACTGAATAGACTTTACAAACTCTACTCAGATGAAATAAGCAGTGGTAGAAGAAAACATTGTAAAGAACAGATAAAAAGTTTTAGTTTATAATTATTCAGTTTAGCTTGTTTCTCAATCTCTGTAGTACCTTTCTTCCATACATTATTTTCTTTGCTAAAATAGCCACGATATAAACTCTTCTTTACATCCTTGACTTCATAGAAGTCAAAGACAGATGTGGATTTCAGTTGCACTGTAGTTTCTGGTCACCTTAAGCAAGATCTAGTCAAGAACCAAATCAAGATTTCTCATTTCAATCCTATGTATTCATGCATTAATTATGATTGTCCCGAAACTTATTAATATAAAATTAACAACTCAGAGAAAAGTTTTACACTGAGAGCCACTTCTCATTTCTATGGTTTTGCTTTTCAGTAAGCAGTCAATTCAGTAATAGCTTAACAAATTCACTAGATCACATAATCATCCTTAGGATTGTTAGCATTTACAAAGAGAGCAATTCCTCCTGTCTGGAGGAATGTACAGCTCCAGAATCCAAGACTGATTATTTTGGAATCAGATAAGAATCAAATGGAACCCTTTGGGAACTGCTGAAATTGATATGTGTGCTGATTGTGCCAGGAAAGATTTTCTTTTCTGTAACAGCTGACACACATCACACGGAACAGAACTGAGTGGCTGACTGTGGGATTACATAGATATAATATATCAAAGACCATTGAAGAACAAAAAAAACAACAACCATGTTTTGGTTTAATTATGTCCCATTTTGCAAAGAAGGATGTTGCTTTCTTTCCTTTGCACAGTTTATACTGAATTTTGCAATTAAGGGCTGTTACTTGCTGATATAAACTGAAAGTAGCTAGGAGCAAGATTTTAATGTTTAGGGGAGGAGAGAATCTCATTACTCTATTTTGAAACACCTAGAGAGTCCCAGTCTATCCTTCTCAAGGTTAGCAAAGATATGTCTAAGCTCATGTCTGACCATGAGATATGAAACAATTTTTTTTTTAATTTAAGTACTACTAATAATAATAGTATTTATACAAACCGGCATGCACAGTCACATTATTCCAACAGAATTAATATACTCACCACACTTACTTTAGCAGCTTAATTTAGGAGCACACTTCTAGTTCTGGAGGTGATTTCTCTGAATGATGTGTGACAAGGGTATTTTTTTTCCTCTGTTTTATTATCATTGCAAATTATTTCTCAAGTAACCTGCACAGATTTCACGAGGAACCCCAAACATATTAGGTGATTATGTAATTAGATCCTTTATTGTAATGAGCATGCCATGGAAAAGAATGAATTAAGGTCATAGAGAATAAATTTAGCTCTGACATTTGCTACTTCAGAGTGCTTGCTTTTACAGCTCTAGTAGTCTATTAATAGCTTTGTTTGTACAAATGTGTAGATGTGGCATGCCACTATGACATTTTCCTCTCACTTGAAAATTCCAGTAGGAGTTGATTTCAACTGCTTTAAAAGTAATGCAGTGCTCCTTTGAAAGACTTCTTTTTCTCAGCTGAAGATGTTAGGTGATTCAAAGATGCTTAAAGCAATAACAGAAAATTCAATAGTTTAGACATCTACAGGCGAGCTTCTTCAGTCCATGTATGAATTACAGAAAGTGGTGACTAGAGCACTCACCTGGGCTGATATCAAAAACATCTGTGAAGCTACTTATGGAATGCAGATTCACTAAGTACTTTTTATCTGAAGGAGAACTGTAGAGAAAACTGGATTTTTTAGGACCTGATTGTATTCAGGCTTCTGATATCTTAATATCTTATTGTTATAAGGCACAGAAGCATTAATTTAGGACTTAAATAACTTCTAAGAGAAAAGAATTGAGGTGGTTTGAGCATATAAACTCTTCTGGCTCTAGATGGCTCCTGAAGTTTTGGTAAGAGATTCTCAAAATACATATAAATCACTCTAAGTCTCCAACTATTTTATGGTTCATTTGGTTTGGTGTTGGTTTTAAGTCTATAGTTTGCATAATGAACCAAAATATAGCAAATAAATTATTTTCAGTTTGGGATGCAGAAATGTATGTGTTGACTTTATAAATTGAAGGACTTGACATGTATTTCACTACGAACAACCTTTGATACAAGAAAGTTTTCTTATGTATTTTTTTTTTCCCAAAATAGGTGATTTTCTTGTCTTAAAGCCAGGTTTATGTCTCAGTTACTTTAGATTCCAGAAGGAGAATTCTTGTTTGTCTGACTGTCTTTTTTTTTTGTATGCAAATGGACTATATTTTAGCAATAGGTAGGATTCAGGTTTGCATCTTAATTGGTGACTTAGAATGCCCAGCATTATCCTTCAGCAAAGTCAGCCTTTCATATTGAAATTCTTGAATGTCACAAGGACTGAGAATAGATGGAGAACTATTATTATGTTTATTTTAAACTGTCCTAGAGTTTCAATAACTCTCTCCAGAGGAGGTGAGGAGCATAGCATTTACCCACTTGTATAGATGTTATTTTATATGTTGTGCTTCAAATGTTCTAATTTGTAATACTGAAAGAGAGACTGTGTGATCTCTTTTAGCTGAGGAGGAAGTGTTCTTGCAAACAGAATATCAATAGATATCTAGAAACATGAATATATGTTTACATTTGTGTGTTTGGATATATAGACAGGCACATACGCAGAAAAATAAGGCATAAAGGGATTATGTATTTCCTAATGCACAGACAAGATCACAAGGAGTTTAGAAACTATTAGGCTAAGCAGCAGTGGGTTCAACCCCCCAGTAAAATATCGGAAGAGCCTTTGCTGGTCTGTCAGGCACCACTCAGGCAGGAAGGAGCCCTCTGTGTTGGCAGCTTGCTGTCTTGCAAATCCTCTCAGGCTGATGCTTTTCCACGTTTTTGCTTTAGTGTTTTAAGCCCGTGCATTTCATTGGTTTTCCACCTTGAATTTTTTAGGTACTAATGATCTCTACCTCTACAGTTCTGTCAACATTTCTTATCTTGCATGGCCCTCGCTGATCTATCTTAAAATGTAGCAAATTTTTCTGGTCTCTGAGCCATGGTATCAATGCTGGGCCTTGTATCTTTAAAAGACACATGAAGAGTTCCCTGTTTGGGGTGAGAAGAAATCACAGTGATTAAGGAGGGGAAGGATTATATGGGTATTCTGACCACAAATTTCATTATAGTGAAATCAGTTAGCTTTAGCAAAAAAGCATTAAACATTTCCATTAGAAATAAAATGTAGTGAGGATGGAAAAGGAAATATGTCTTTCTCCTATAATAAGGAACGTTGAAACAGTCCAATAATTTTTGAAGATTGCAGGAGGCAGCTACTGCTAAATGTTTTATTAGTCTTGGCACCAGACAGAAAAGAACTAGCCTTGGCACATAAGATTTTATCAAATCCCATAATTCTCCACTTTACATTTCTCTTGTATATGAGCTTAAGTAGTAACATCTTAGAAGGCTTGCAAATGTCTGGCAGCAACAGATGTAGAACTGGAGTATGACAATGTTAAGTGAAATGCATATGGAAACATCTTTTCCTTCACATAAGCATGTGATTTTCTATGTATAGCACATCTAGAACAATAATAGTTTATTTTAAACCTTCTGATCTTAACACTTGTTTTAGAAGAAGCGGCACTGTTATTCTCAGCTTACAGATGGGAAAACTAAAATCACAGAGCCAGAATAAAAGTGAGAAAATATAGCACAGAGGCTGCAGGGCAGCTCATAATTTAATTCTCAGTTCAATATTCTGTCTGTGTGGCTTCACTGCACTCTTGTCCACACTTAAAGCCCCTGTAATTTTCCTAAGTATATGATAAAAAGCTGATGCATGCAAGTCAGACCACTGGGTAACATCAGGTGGTAAGCCATGATAAGTTCTATTGTTTGAAAAATACTTCATCCCTAAATTCATCACTAAGGCTCTTAAAATCAAATGAGATCTTAAAATGACATTTCAGTAGGTTTATTGGCAAGGTTAGGTGTTTAAGTTCTTGGTCAAAAGCAGGAGGATTTAGACATGAAATCTCTGCCTTTCTTTCCGCTTTGGTACCATGTCAAGATGCATCCTTCATTTTCCTTGCTTGCAAAAGGAAGATACAAAAGTACTTCCAAATGACTTGATATCTGGACGAAAGTTATGATGGTTTACTGATGTGAATTAAAACCAGGCCTGCTTCAAAAGCTTCTGATATTCCATACTTCCATTGTAGTTATTTTGGTGGGAAGGGAACAAGCTCAGAGAAGTGAACATTAGTTGTTATAGGATAAGGAGCTAGGAGAGTGACACTGATATGATCTCCTCTACATGTTTCCTTGTAATGGCCCAACACCTCTTGAAATGTGAGGAGACACTGTTCTGATATATAGTGCAGAAATAATTGCTTTCTGTGTTCGTCCAGCACCATACATACATACAGTAGTAGGCCTTTAAAAGATTTTTGAAAGATCCTGCAATATGATTTTTTTTTTTGGCAGCAGTGGAGTTGTTGAAATACCTCAGACTGTCTTCTGAAGGTTAATTAATTTTATGCTAAGAAGCTAGTATTTCAGAAGCAGCCATCTAGTGGAAATAGAAAAGTCTTTAATTATCAAACATCGGATATCATACTCAGTAGTTATATGAAGACACACAAACCTGCAGTTTTTATATTATCACACCATATAATTATTTCTTCATATCTTCCACTACTCCATGTTTTCATCCAAAAAAAAATGCAAAACCTTTGTGCTTCTTCAAATTGGATCTTGCTTTTTATTATACTGCTGCTAATACTAGAAGAATACTTCAGAATATATAATTAGCAGAAGGATTCTTTCCTTGGAATGTACCATAAAATAATGAATATTAAAATTTTGCTTCTAAAAAATGACTTTTATATCTATGTTCTTAATTCCGAACATTAAGAAGCAGCATTTTAAGAAAAATTATCTATTTTTAAGCAAATTTCGAGAGAAATGTAAAAATATTTTCCTGTCCATATCCGAAAATGATATTAATACATTACACAGCAGGGATTTTTTAGGACATAAATCACTACAATATTAGAGAACTGTTGATTATATTTAAGCTTAAGTTCTCTCTTAAATTTCAGTTTCATCTTGCTAAACAATGACAAAACATTATTTGAATTGTAAATGATGATTAGGAAAAGCATTTAGGCTTGTGTAGGTTCCTTTAGGGCTGTAGGTAACAAATTCACTGCACAGAGAGAGCATTGGTTAAAAAGAGAAACCAAATTATTGACATCTTGGCATAGGAATGGTCACGTGGGGAGTCAAATCTCCTGAACAGGATGGTCCCCCACAACTTTGTGCAATGGGTGTCTCCATTGCTGACAGCAGCATCTTCAGCTTGATGACATAAGAGTCTCCAAAATGTTGCTTTCCTAATTTCAGAATCTCCAGCTGATCATAGTCCTACAAGACACTCCAGCACATGCACCATCCACCTCGATTATACCACTTACGTGGAAAATATCTCTTAAGCGTCTTTTATGTGTACATAAGACTATTCTTCGAAACTGTTCCTACAGCTACATGAATAATTTCTGCTGTTTATTGTGGTTAACCTTGGCTGAATGCCACATACCTGCTCAGCCACTCTCTCCCTCTCCTAAAGAGGACTGGAGGAAAGAAAACAGGATTGAAAATCTTGTGGGTTGAGATAAGGACAGGAGATCACTTAACAGTTACTGTCAAGGGCTTGGAAAAAAACTGTCATTTGACTTGGGAAAAAAATAATTTCGTTTACTGCCAATTAAAATAGTGCTGGATGGTGAGAAACAAAGACAAAAAACCCCACCCCCATAACAGCTCCTCTCTACTGTTCCTTCCTTCCCACACTCTTCCCCTGCTCCAATGTCATCCTTCCCACAGGCTGCTATCCTTCAGGATAAACCTGTTCCAGCATGGACTCTCCACAGACTGCAATTCCTTCAGGAATATCCATCTGCTGCAGCGTGGGGTCCTCCACAGGCTGCAGTGTGGATCCCTGACCAACTGTGCTCTCTGTCTCTCTAGGAGCTGCAGGGCTGCTTGGCTCACCTCCTGCTCCTCACAGCACCTGAGCACCTGATGGAAATGTCTTATCTACTTACAGTGTGGTCATTTCCACGTCAGGAACTGTCTAGAACTCCTCCAGGATGTAGACCAGCATATTTAAAGTGCTGGGAGATCAGGTGACTGTTTTGAGTGGGTCTTCTCTTTCCAAACAGGCTGTTGCATTGCCTGTTCACACAAGTTGTTGGGGAGTTGTGCCTTTGTTCAAGGAGTCTGCCAGGCTTAAGAACAGCAGATGTGCACAGAGGCCCAAAGAGCCAGCTAAATCCCGAAAAAAATCTTTGGAAGAACCCTGAGTCTCATCCTTACAGCTTGCTTAGCCCTTGGGCCACTGTGCAGGCTCACTGTGAGTGAGATTGCCCACGTGTCACACTACCTCCCAGCGGGAAGTGGCCAGCCCCCCAGCAGCCTCTCGGCATCCCTGCTTCTCCACAGCAGCCTTCATCCCAGCTGAGGGGACCACCAGAAGACACATTAGCGCTGCACACTGGTGACCCACAATAGTTTATGGAAGCAGTCCTGAGTCAAGACCATTTTATAGCTAGCTGCTAACAACACTGGCTCTGTTGATGTCTCTTCCCATTGTAGTTACTCAAATTTTAATTATTGTAAATTGTGATTCCAGTTTATAATCCCTCCTAATGTTCCTCCATTATTGGAAGGGGCAGGGAGAAAAGGGAGCAGCTTGGGTGGATTTAATTTTCTATCTGCGTTTTAAGCCAGCATATTTACAGAACTGGTTGCAAAGCTAATATTTCAATATAATTATTATGTTTAAGAATGTTTTAAAAGCTAGTATCTGAATTTTTTCATCACATCTATCTCATATCAAGCGATGTTAGGACTTGACTTTAACTTTCTGTAGCACTTTTATTTTATATTGAAATAATTTGAGTATGAATATAGTCATTGATTTGGATGTAATATTTGAAATTTAAAGGGTGGATAAAGGAGGAATAAATTCAAAATTCCCTAACCTAAGTATTTAAAACAAGCGACCTCTGTTTCACCGAAACTCACTATGATTTACATTTTATTCTGGGTCAGGCCAGAAGAAACATTTAATTACTTATTCTGCTTCTTAATTAGCTATCTTCCAGATAATATTCCTTTTTTTTACTTCAGCCAAATTAATCTTGAACTTCCAAGATAACCATTTGTTCTTAATAGTTTCAATTTGGACTCTCTCCTTGATCTCATCCAAGTTAAGACAAAATCCATACGTCCTGGGAAGAAAGCTGTTTGAAGTTTGCCCAGTTACAGAAAAATTTGGGCATTCTTAGGCAGAAATATTCTATACAGTCATCATAATTGTCAAAAATTTTCAAGATTAAATATCAAGAAAAATGTTAAAGGTGGTTTTTTTTTGGGGGGGGGCAGGTAGGGATAAATAAGATGTAATTTACATAAGGCTGGTATCAGTTCTTCAGAATAGCTGTAGGCCTGCACTGTGGTGATTTTGCACTCTGTATTCTTGCCTGTCCACTGTCCTTTACTTTGCACAGCAGCATAAGTCGGCATTTCTAAGCACAGACATCTCACAGTCCATCCCTACCCTAGTCTTGATGCTGTTGATGAAGCTTCCAGTTTGCTGACAGTGGCTACTGATTTCTCTGTCAGGAGAGAGTCTCTAATCTGGACAAGGGAATTTTGCTGATGGAGCCAGAAAATTGGTATTGTGTTGCAGAACTTTCTGGTGTATAGGAATTTTTTGCAAAATCTATATAGACTGGTGTCCTGGTTTTGGCTAAGATAAATTGAATTTTCCTCTTAGTAGCTGATACAGTGCTGTGTTTTTGTATTTAGTATGAGAATAATGTTGATAACACACGGATAGTTTGGCTGTTGCTAAATTGTGCTTACCTTAAGTCAAGAACTTTTCCATTTCACGTGCTCTGCCAGGAAGCAGGGACAGAAGAAGCTGGAAGGGAGTATGGCTGGGACACCTGACCCAAAGTGGCCAACGAGATATTCCATAAATAGAACGTCATGTCCCGCATATAAACTGGAAGCAGCTGGATGGGGAACGGGCAGGGCATCAGCGAATGTGTGATGAGTAAATACACTGAGCATCACTCGTTTCTCTTGGGTTTTACTCCCCTCCCTGCCCTCCTACCTCCTTCCCTCTCTCCCTCCTTCTTCCTTTTCTCCTTCTCCTTCTCCTTCTCCTTCTCCTTCTCCTTCTCCTTCTCCTTCTCCTTCTCCTTCTTGTTCTCCTTCTCCTTCTCCTTCTCCTTCTCCTCCTTCTTGTTGTTTTTGTTGCTGTTGTTGTTGTTGCATTTTATTTCAATTATTAAACTCTTTTTATCTCACTCCATGTGCTTTACATTTTCCAATTCTCCTCCCCAGGAGGGAGAGAGTGAGAGGCTGTGTGGTACTTGCAGACACCTAGGTATAAACCAGAACAGTGGGGAACAAAAGATAGCTGGTACCCTGTCTCTGTTGCCAGACGTAGATTTAGAGTCAAGTACCTGCTCCAGTGACTGAAATGGTATTAGCTGGAATTAAATAAAACAAAAGAATCCTGAGTTTCACATGCCTGTGTCCAAAACTGCCGTTGGCTGTGAAATTTTCTTTATTTGCACAGAACAAAAAATGGTGGTTTTTTACTGTGTTTCTTGCCCTTTTGTTAATTTTTTTAAAGGAGCTGATACTTCAACATAAAAAGATCAATGTATTTCTACATTTAAAACCCAGCGAGATTTACAGTGTAAAAAATTAAAGTGCTCTGAACATTGTGTTCAGACAGCAAGTTGTTTCACTCAATGTGTTAACTCTGAAATTTTATTAAAAATAGAAAAGACTCATCAAAACATGCTTCTGAGGCATATGCTTTAGAATCATTGGAAGTAGAGATTTTTTGTCTCTTCTCCTTTTTTATTTTTTTAAATGTATATATTTGTCAATCTTCAAGATAATATTTCCCAGAAGGACTCCAGAAAAGCCAAAGTATACATGTGTTTCTGGGGACATTGTTAAAATTTTGAAAAAGGCAGCAGGACTTTCTGGACTTGGTATGCGTGATTGCAAAAGGAACCAATAAGGCTGAAGGATCTAAAGGTAGACACCAATGCTTTCCATTTTGCATCACTGAGATTTAAATTATTAGGTGTAGAAATACTACAGTTCTTAATTTTGTGATAATTCTTCTCACTAATGGCACAGCTGGAATCTTGCAAAAATTAATAATAAAGATTAGCAGCTTCCTTTTGTGTTATTCATGAAAATTTCAAGGATCAGAGGCTTAGTAATTTCTGGTCAAAATCCAAACAGATACAGAATGCTACTAATCCAGCTGTACATGTAACAGTGAAATGCACCTAATAATTTATGTTTTGTTCTCAGTCAATTTTATTAAAATGCCACTGAAAGCATCCCAATGTAATTCAGTAAAATCAATTCTCAAGTTAGTATAGATTTTGTCAGTTGGATGTACATAGAGTTTCATGCCAGGTCCTTCCATGGAGTTCTGTCAGATAAGTAGAATGACAAGGAATCTTGGAATTACCTATTTTTTCTTTCCATCCCTGGACTTTTTTTAGAGTTGTCATGAAGGAAAGGCTGCACAAACAGCCTGTATCCCTTCATTCTTGCATGGCTGCAGCAATCCCAGATTTTATTCTAAGTGCAGGGAAAAGCTAATGGACTGTAATGCATCTGCTAGAATTTGAAGGCAAGAATTCAGTTTGCAGATCTACAGATGGCAGATCATGTCCTTGTTTACATAGAGGATAATGATTATTTCATTTTCACCAAGGACATGAAATCCTAATGTCATACTAGAATAAGTCTTCATACCTATGCTGAAAGCCAACAAAACATCTGAGTTCACTGCAAATACCTTTTAAATATTAGAGGCAATGTTAATGCAAAGCCATTTCCTGTATCCTCTGCCAGAGGTAAATTTTGATCAGACTATGAAGAAGAGCTGCCATAGACACTTCAAATATTTAGCAATCCATGCCAGCATGCCTGTTGGGATGATTTTGACTCAGTAACTAGTGCTATGTATGATAACCAAGATGTGAAGAACAGGGTGACAATCCTTGATAAGGACAAGTATGAAGAAAAGGAGACATTTTGGGAGTGTGAAAAAGAAGCATGTAAAGTTAACACAGAGTGGGGAGAAAAATGAAAATAGATTTTCACATTCCCTGTGCTTTCAAGATCGTTGCAGTTTTCACCATTACAAATAGAATGGGAAAGAGTGGAAGGCACAATGAACACAAGCTCACTGTGTTTCTAGTCGTAGGCTTCATTCACCCAAACTGTCAAACAGGCTGACACATTCACCAGCATGAAACATATCCTTCTGCTTAAGGTGAGCATATGCAAATTTTTTTCATTATGCAAATTGTTTCCTGAAGTAATTGCATAAATGCCAGACATGGAGGTGTGCAAAATGTGGTAGTTGTATAAGACAACCAACCTCTAAACAGATTGATTTAAATGTTTCTCATTTCTATGTCCTGTTCCATAAGTTATTTAATCATGTGTAGGATTTTCAGTCTTGCATTTTCAAAATGAATTCTGTTTTATTTCAGTCCTTATTGTCACCAAACATAAGAACTTGCTATTCTCTGTGTGAAGAGTCACTAAAGAAGCAGTTCAAGACTCTATTGGGGTCAGTGGGGCTCTGGGAAAACAAGTGGCCTTTTCCTGCCCACTCTACTCAGTCTCCACCTGCATCCACCCATTCAGCCCTCACGACTGCTCTTCACTCAGCAGATCCAAAAGAAACAAGCTAACTGTTAAGATTGAGAGTTTGTTCTATCTTCTGTTGAACTATAACAGAAATATAGAATCATAGATTCACAGAACTGTTAAAGTTGGAAAAGGCCTCCAGGATCATTGATTCCAACTGTTAACCCAGCCCTGCCATGTTCGTGACTAAACACCATCCCCAAGTGCCACATCCACACAATTTTTGAACACTTCCAGTGGTGATTCCACCACTTCCCTAGGGAGCCTGTTCCAATGGCTGATCACACTTTCTGGGAAGAAATTTTCCCTAGTGTCCAATCTAAACCACCCTTGGCATGACTTGAGGCCATTTCCTCTCATCCTGTCACTTGTGGCCTGGGAGAAGAGATTGACTCCTTCTCACTGCAACCTTCCTTCAGGGAGTTATAGAGAGCGAGAAAGTCCCCCTTAAGCCTCCTTTTCTCCAGGCCAAACACCCCCAGCTCCCTCAGCTGCTCCTCCTCAGACTTGTTCTCCAGACCCTTCCCCAGCTCCGTTGCCCTTCTCTGGACACACTCCAGCCCCTCAACGTCCTTCTGGCATTGAGGGCCCCAGAACTGCGCACAGGAATCGAGGTGTAACCTCACCATTGCCGAGCACAGAGGACAATCACTCTCCCAGTCCTGCTGGCCACACTATTGTTGGTAAAAGGCAGGTGCCATTGGCTTTCTTATCCACCTGGGCATGCACTAGAACCTGTTCAGCCACTGTTGACCAGCATCCCCGGTCCTTTTTCCTTATGACAGGTTTCCAGCCACTCTGACCCCAGCCTGCAGCACTGCAGGGATTGCTGTGACCTAAGATCAGGCCCTGGCACTTGGCCTTTCTGAACCTTATGCCACTGGACTCAGATGATCAATCCAAATTAGATGTCCTAATTAGATGTCCTAATCCCCCTGCAGAGCCGTCCTGCTCTCCAGGAGATCAACATTTCCACCATGATACTTGCCCCATTGGTTTTCCCCCTAATTCTTACCCACAAACATTCAACACTATTGTCTCCATCATTAGGCTCCAAAGAAAACACTCCCTGATTTACAGGGCAACTCCATCATTTCTCCTTCCTTACCTGTCCCCTCTGAAGGGTTTCTAGCCATCCCTTGGAGCACTGCAGTTGTGTGAGTCACCGTGTTTCTGTGATAACAACTATGTCAAAATCTTCCTGCTGCACCATGCTTTCCAGTTCCTCCAGCTTGTTGCCTGACCTGTGTGCATTAGTAGATGCCCTTCAGTGGGTTATTGATCCCACTGCTTTTTCAGGGAGAAAAGCTCAAATTCCTGCATGGTTGTTCTCAGAAGCCTCTGTGGTTTCTGACACATCGATAACCCTTGTGTCCTTGCTGCTGCAAATTGCTTTGCAAGTAATACATGCGCACAAAAAGATGCTTTAAAGGACAGTGACACCATAGTTACAAAGAAAGGATTGATATTCTGAGCTTAAATGTCATTTCAGGTTTTGAAAGTTTGATAAATATTGATAATTTTACAGAAAAATTTTCTGAACTGAAGCCCTGTAAATGCCTAAAATGTTTCAGTTTCCCAAATGTCCTTGAGTACCTCAAGTTCTGAACAGACATGACTACGTCCAAACTGCTGGACTGAGTAATGTGCAAGTGCCATAAATATTTCAAGGTTTTTAAATACGGTTCCTAAATTCAAAAAATGACACAATGAATACCATTTGGAACTACTCCATTGATATAAGTATGGCTTCAAGGAAGAAACTTGGAAAATGTCTGAGTCAAAGATGTCAAGATTATGGCAAAAAGCCTCAATGCTGTTTAAAAGGTTTAAATAACTCAGCTGAAGTTGGATAAAAGGATAAGTTTAGACAACAGAAATAAAAACTGTCTGACATTAATAGGTAGAAAAGTTACTGGTAAGTTTGGGGTTGGTACGGAGCATTTTTAGTCCACCTTTAAACAAGTAGAACTGCAGTGACTTCAGTAGTTCTGATTTATGCTAGTATAAATGAGAGAAGAATCTACCCATATGTCTTCCTGCATGCCTGTAATAAATCCTGCAGGCTATTGGTGCTATATAAATAACATAGAAGGATTGGGATAAATTGCCAGACAGAGGCTTACATATAAATATTGTCAGAATTGGGGTTTATGAGGTGATTTTTGTGACATGGCTTACAAATAATGTCGTCACACTCAACTTTTTCACAAATTATTCAGGAACAGGATGAAATAGCTGAAGCCAAAAGAATTTGGGGTTCAAGTGAAACTTCTAAGCAGTTTGTGGCAAAATGCAGTTTTATTTTCAAGTTGTAATTTTTGTATGTATCTTACTGTCCACCTTTTGTTCTTTTACTTGTAATATTGGTTATAATGATATAAAAATGACAACTGCCCCTTGCAGCCTTCAGCTGGGAATATTTCTATTCGAGCAGTCAAAGATTCTTTGCAAATACTGTGTTTGGATGCACTTAAATTTCAGCAGTGGGCTGAGAGTTTGAGTTTTTTTACTTTTGACTCCTTCCATCACCACTAACACCACTCCTGCTTAATTTGGTTCTTAGCTGTGGGAAGATGTCAGTGCCATTTATAGAGCATTTAACTGTGAAGATAAAATCACTAATCTTCAGTATATCCCCAAGAGGCTGCAGTGAGAGTTTTTTATTTCATAGTTTGTTAAACTGTAAATAAATAGGCAAAGATCTGTTGACCTTCAAGAGCAGTTATTAGATTTATACCTCTCTTTTTTGTTACTGTTCTAGACTCAAGACAGCCTGATTTTTATGTCTTTTTCTTTCATGTGTGTATTTATTTAAGTACAATACTTCTGGAAAGCTGACTCAGTGATATGATTTCCAGACAGCAAAAGTTAATTTGAATTTTGGGGCTTCTCCTTAAATCACAACTAACCAGCTTATAGACTAAGAAACAAGCCTTAGCACTCAGACTACAGCTAGCGTAGCCACATGGAAGACCATAAGTCTGGTCCTTAGTATTAATTTATGACCAGCTGTAGATCTAAGTTTTCATGGATTGTCCAATGTCCACAATTTATGAAAACAGCTGTTGTCTCACAGGTTCAATGAAGGTTTATTTTCTTTCTTATTTCAAAGTTTATGTTTATCCTTACTCTTATTTTTAAACATTTTTAAATGTTTGAAAGTTAGGATGGCTTTAGTCCTGTAACATTTTTTATGTTATGATTATTAATAATTGATTCCAAGTAAGAAGAAATTTATAATTAATAGGCTCATTTTACTGTCTGTACATTTTGCTAATACACTTATGTTTTGCTCCAAGGTTTCTGGCATAAGTCTCTATGTATTCTTGATGGTGTGTCTTCAGAACCCCCATTAATGTTAGAGAGATTTATTTCTGCACTGTAAAAGGCATATACTGTGTCTACTTTTAATCCATCTCTCCTAAGTAAACTAATTCCCAGGAATCTGCAGAAGTAGAGGTAGAATAAATTCAAGTTCAAATTTCTTGGATGGTTACCGTGAAGACTGTTCTTCCTTTGGGATGTAAATCTTTTTAACCCACTTTCAATGCAGTTTTGTATTGCTGTTTCTTTCTATAGCTATATCCTATCGTTTTGCCCAAGTTCTCAGTGACACATCTGTAAAAAGATGCAAAGTCTTGTGGAATATTCATGTGACTGATGGATCGGATCCCTGCTTTCAGTCACTTTCTGAAGATTCAAGCTAAACTCCAGCTATTCTCAAAGACCACAAATAAGTTTTGTGGTCTTGTTTCATGTCCTGTCAAGGAAAAGTTAACATTGGTTCACAGTTTACCAGAATAATGATTAATATTTAGCAACACTGAAGGGCTCTGGATTTTACTCAAGATTAAGCAGAGTGAAAAATTTTGAAATTTGATGTATTTATGTAGGATTCACATTCTGCCATCTCAGAATGTATGTGCTTTTATTCCTTCAGAGTACAATTAAAATTCATTCCTACATTTTGAGATTGAGCAAACCCTATCTGGTTAATACATATTCACCCACTTGATGAGAGAGCCTGTGATCCTTCATAAGCTGCTAACCCTGCTCCAAATCTGAAGGGGTGGATATGGATGCAATCAGCTAAGTGGGTCTTTATGCTGCCTGGCATCAGCACAATCAAATTTCGTCATGGAACATAAGCGAAGTGCAGATTTCAGACTAGTAACTGAAAAATAAAAAGTGTTTTGCTGTAGTAACCAGGGAAAGGGACAATTACTGAGAACAAGCCCAGAAAGGGCACAGCACATTAAAATAATCTGAGACAGAAATCACAAAGGTAAGATTTATACATGGTCGAATACAGAAAAACATTTTATTGTTCTTTTGGAGGCCTCAGTAAGAGCTGAGCTGGAATAATTGCCTTATAATGTGCTTATATGCTAACAAAATATATAATTTTCTAGAAAACAGAGATTCTAACTTGAGATATCTGTTTCTGTGATAGCTGTTTAACTGAGAAGGCAGAAACTGGCACCTCTTCAGATATCACTAGGGAGAAAAACTGTGAAACTGTGAAGATACTCTATTACTGTGTGACAAGTTTGAAAGGTAGTCTTTTAAATACAAACAATCTATCAAATTAATTCTTAACGGATTATTGATCATAATGCAAGGAAAGGGTATGATCTCAGTTAATCTTAGTTCTACAGTCTTAGACATCTGGTTTCAGAAGAAAAAGAAACACTTATTCTGAGCCATGATGTGTCTTTTTTTGGTATCCAAGGTGGGAAGGATTTCCTCTGGCTTTCATTTATTAGTTTCACCTTCATCTATTCCATTACTCTCTGCAAGCCCCATTGCGAAAAGGTAAAAGAGACACCAATCTTGGCCATGATTGTGGAGTTCTTCCACAACAGAGAAAAAAACAAGGCGTTTGGGTAAGAAAAATGAGAAATAATAAGAAAATAACAAGGGGAAAAAATAGAAAACAATAAAGAAATAAGGAAAATAAGGAGGAAGAACATATAGTGTTCAGGGAATAGCATAGGAGACCAGATAATTCTTAAAAGAAGAGAGGAAAGCATCCTAATGTGAGTCCTTGATTCTTCTGAAATCCCAGATGTTATGGATATTAACTTAAATATATTAAGCACAAAGCAAATAATTACAATTTTCAGAATGTAAAATGGTTCAGGATTTAAAAGCAGTTTTCTACTGCACCAAAATTAATAGCTTCAAAAGAGACTGAACTGCGTTGGAAGGTTGTTTTCAGGGGCATGTCTTTTATTTTTCTTTTTTTCTGTTCAGTGTGACTCTTTTAGTCCTGTCAGCGTACTCCCATTTGTATCCATTATGCAGATTCCTAACAATTTTTCTTTTTAAATTTAGTATGCATCAGGTGGCTTTCTCAGTGATACTGAAATGTAATAAACAAAAGTGACTCACAAGGTCACTTGGTGCCACTCCTATGTTAATAAGCTCAGTTTTCCCCAATTCCATATGGAAGAATTGCTTCTACTGTGAAGGTGAAGCAAATTCTGAGCGCAGAATCTATGACAATGGTGACCTGTCCTAAGCCTTACAAAATAGGTGAGCACAGTCTTCTCTCTGATAAATGGTTGAATCCAGTTTTACTCTCTATGCAAGTAAATATTTCCCTTCTCATGAGAGCTACCTGCAAAAAAAAAACAACAACAACAAAAAAAAACAAAAACAAAAACAAAAACAAAAACAAAACACCAAAAACCCAAAAAACCCCAACCAACTCATTGTTTTTTAAAAATCCCTCCTTTTTAAAACTATTTTATTGGGGTTTGACCTCCTTCAGTTTAAATGCTACAGTGAGAAATAGAAAATGTTAAATCTGTTAATAATGATTTACTAAGCATGTTCTGATTCTTTACAATTCAGCCTGTTCATTAATTTATATTTATGAATATAAATGTTCACATGTCTGTACACTAAAAAATATTCGCTGTAAAGCAGAAGTGACTGAAAAAAATCAGCTAGAGAAACATCCAGCAAGTGAAACTAGATTTGTTTCTTTCATGAGGAAGAAAGCCCATTTGGAATAGCCCTTCTTTATTCATAAATCAACAGCTGACAATACACAAAAGTAAAGGTGTTTATCTTTGGAAATACAAGGTCATGGAAAAAAATGGAGAAAAGCTGTTCTAATTTTATACTGTCTTATCAAACTGTGGATGTGTTTGTGCTAGTGTTTTGTGTCTTCCAGAAGAAGCAGACAGGTACAGGAGAGTGAAGGAGGATCCTGAAATTTTATTTCATCCCCTGAAGTATAAATTAATACATTGGAGACACAGCAGGATAATTCAAAAATTGAATATTAATTTGGAGAGGAATATCATGCTCAGGATGGAGAGGAAGGGCTAAAGAATTAGCTTCTGTTCCATGTATCAGAGATGCACATGCTTGTTCTCAGGTTATCACAGAGAGAGGCTGAAAATATCTGACAACACCCGACATTGTCAACATTATTATCGGCCGGATGGGACTTTTTGCACACAAATGCAAAGTCATTCAGAACACAGTCTTCAACATAAAAGTAAATGTAAACATCCCTTTGGGGAGACATGCTCTGTGACCCAGGCTGGAATTCAAAGCCTAATCTGAATTCAGCACTTTAGATGCTGTACAAAAATTTCTCTTGCTGGCCCCCCATAAGGGTGAGAATAGGCCAAGTGTCTCAAGTCCTATCTTTAGAGTCATATAGCTATCTCAAAACCCTGCCATGTCTAAAATGAGCTAAAAGTCTTGTGAACTCCTGCTTGCTTACAGGAGAAGTGGAAATAAAGAGATGGAGGAGTTCTAGGTGTGCAACACATCTACCATGGAGGGACCTTCAGCAATGCAGAATAGCAAGTAACTTGGACAAGCACGGCCAGGAGGTGGCAGAGGTCTGAACTTTTAGGACAATAAGGATCATTAACAGAAATGCAAAATAATGGATTTAGGAAAAATTACTTCACTCAACTTGAAAAACTGGCTGATGAGTTCTCTTGGGAAGAGGTTCCAAGATAAAATAATAGTGAAGATGATGATGATGATTGATGATTATGATGATGATCATGACGATAGCAGCAATAATATTTCTTTAAGCAAGTGCCAGTTCCAGTTCCAGAAGTTTCAAATGCAAACAATTCAATTAAGGAAAAATCAAAGGAACAGCAAGAAATCAACTTGGCCAACACACATATTATCTAAATATACTTCAAGTAAAACAGTGAAGATTAGGAAGGACAGAAATACAGAAGAAGTTTATATGACCAAAAGCAAAAAAGTCAAGGTTCTGTTCTGACGTCAGCAAAGGATGTCAAGTGTATGTAATGAAATATTGTCCATGCAAAATGTAGAGAGTGGAGAAACAAAGAGAAATAAAGGATTGTGCTGCCTCTTCCAAGAGAAGGAAAATTATTGGCTAAAGGGTCTGAGTAGGCTGAGGTATTTAATGCCTTTTTGCATCTGTTTTCACCAAAATGGTCGCCTATGATCAGATGGCTGAAACAATTAGAAATAGTGAGGTAAGAATAAGACCTTAAGTTACAGTAAGTAAAGGACAGATTGGAGTGTACTTATATGAATTAGATGTTCTCAGATCATTTGGAGTGGGAACCAAGATGGCTAATGAGATCCTCAAGTCATTAGCAATTACCTTACAGAACTTATGCAAATGAGCAAACCTTCAAATGTCAAAAAAAAAAAATAGTGAGATTATTTTTTTTCCTTTACAACTTCACAATTCACTTCTTCCTCTCAGGTTGCTCTTCTCTAATCCTTCTTCCCAGATCATCAATTGCCCCTCTGCGGAGTGTGTTGAGTGTTAGTATAAATCCAAATGGATCTTAATTAACCAGGTTTAAGACCTGTATCTGTCCAGATGTACAGAAATATTCTTGTGTCTCAACCATCACCAAGTTTCTACTGTTTTGGATTGTGCCGGTTTGGACACAAATCCAGGAGGAAACAACCCGAGAGGGGCGTCTCTCTCTCTCTCTCTCTCTCTCTCCTGCCTGCCAGGCAAGCAGGCCCCGGCAGCACCTCCCCCACAGGTTCGGGAAAATAATTTCTCGAGTGAAAGTGAAAAAAACTATTGATTTTACAAGCAGAGTCCCCTGCTGCCACGGGGCAAAAAGGATATTGAAACCCCCTCCCCTGTCCCCTAAAAGAGGACTATGGATTTTAGAGTCCTTTCTGTAGATAAAACCTGCAGTCCTGAGCTGGGCCGGGCCGGCCAGGCAGGGTCCGACGATCCCCCTTGGAGGGTCCCGCCGAGCAGGTCCAGAGATGGGAGCTGGTCTTGGATGAAAAGCAAGCCAAAAACAGTCCAAAAAGGAAAAGAAGCCGCTGAGGCAGATCACAGTCCCTTCTCTACTGAAAGCCGAAGAAGCTAGAGAGGAAAAGTCCTCCAACCAACAGAAGTTGTCAGATCAGGAGAGAAAAGAATGCAAAACATTCTAGTTGCAAGGTCAAGCTGGCCGCTTTGAAGAGTTCTCTCGGCTTCTCTCTCCCCCCTTTGCAATTTAAAGGTACACTAGAAATCAAGCAGGCGATGAGGAATACAGTATTGTCATAGAATCACCCCAAGACAAGATCATAATCATAATTTAAAGAAGTGATAGAGGTGTAAATATTACATCTACAATAGAGAAAAAAACAGTGTATTCACATTTCAGTTGTTCTGTTCCCTGGGAACAAGTCTCAGTTAATCTGAGCGGCAGCAAATGAGTGGGAGCACAAAGCAGGGTGACACACTGCTACAGAAGGTTAATCTGTGGGTGGGCAGAGAGCTGGGCACAGTTTTGTCTTAAATTGCTGATGCCAGAGCTCATCTGCCAGAGCCTGAAATGACTTCCCAAGGTGCAAAGTAGTGTATTATCAGATTTTGGAATGATTCATTTTTCTGAATTCTTTTAAACATGAATCTGGCTGTAAAGGAAGGCTGATTACTCAGTTCCTCCCTGCACCAAGTTCAGTCTTTTGCCCACAGTTCAATACAGACAGGGAAGTGACTAACTTGTCATTTCTCTTTTACAAACAGCTGCTAGGGTATAATTGGTAAGAGAGAAAATGAACAACCATCTACAATTTCTAAAGTCTTGAGGCTGGGAAAAAAAAAAAGGGGGGGGAAAAAAACCAAAAAACAAAAAACCCAAATCAATCAAGAGGAAACAGGAGAAACTGCAAAGCAATGTAAAATTGGGGGGGAATTGGAAAATCATCTTTTTATAAAGAAAAGGAGAAAAAAATGTTGTAGAGAAACTGGAAAAGAACAAATGCAAGGAAAATAAGATGAGATCTACTACAATGAGCTATCATTGCTTTTTAAAGTTAAATAATTGGGAAAAAATGCCTTTGGTTACATATATGCACAGAAGGAGAGTCACAGCAAAACTAACCAGAAGTTCAGCTGGCAGTTCTTTAAGCACATAAATATATTTTCAGGATCTAGTCACTGCAGTTTGCCTCTCAGTAAGAATTTTAAACTCATACGCAATGTAGTACTGTGGCAGTTGTGTGCCTTATTGCTTACATGTGACCAATCAGCTCACAGGAATGGGAGCTTGGGAACTGTTATGGTGACTGAACAACCACAGTAATGCCCAGGGGGCCACATAGCCCAGACAAAGTGGTTTGGTGGGCTGGCTCCAAAAGTTAAATGCCCCTCTGTGAGGATGGTTTCTCCCACTGAGTTCCTGTGACCTGATGTAGGTTTGGTCTGTCTGATTGACAGTGGACAGACGCTCCTTGTATCTCCTAAGAAAAGGTAGCTAGATCCATCCCACCCTTCCCTTCTTCCTACAGGCCATTGCTATGTCATCCTCACCTCCTTTCTGTACTCCTTTTAAGTGCATCATGAACAGAAGTTCGCTCTCTTCATGTCTGGTCCCCTTCGAGGGAATTTCTACAATAAACCTTTGGAATACGGGCCAAAGAAGCCGCCTCGCTCACTGATCTCTGGCTACGCTTGGGCCATCCATAAGCCCCAGGCACGCTAGGCTACGTGCCTTCCACCGCACGGGCGAGGAAGCTGCTAGCGAGGCACACAAGTGCCACAGAGTGTCCTCCTCTCGTGTTAGACTTCTGGACAAGCAGCAGTTCTCCTGGCCCAGCCAGCGCGCCAGCGTATTAATATAGGGAACCATTGCCTTCTTGGATCATCTTTGCAATAGTGTCTTGTTACTCTTATTACAGCCTTTGAGAGAAATTTTCACAGATGCTCCTGATGACTGGTGCAGCATCATGTAGACAGACTGTCATGAATCAGGTAATTGAATATAACTTGTTCTGTCCTTGGTCAAATCAGATCCTGCTGAAGAATTTTCTCTCTTAGGGATGAAAGAAGGTAAGATTTGGTTGCAATAGTAATTTTGATAGTACCTGAATGCACTTGCATATATTCCATACATGGTACTCTAGTGGGCCAACCCCTGTAGGCAGCTAAACCCACCCAGCTGTGTGCTCCACACCCTGCCACTCATCTGAGGGGATGGGGCAGAGAATTAGAAGGATAAAAATGAGAAAACTCATGGGTTGAATTAAAAACAGTTTAATAGGTAAAGTAAAGGCTGCATGTGCAAGCAAAGCAGGAAATAGAGTTCGTTCACCTCTTCCCATGGGCAGGCAGGTGTTCAGCATCCCCAAAAGAGCAGGGTTCCAGCATCTGTCATGGTGACTTGAGAAGACAAACATCATTACTCTGAAAATGTCCCTCTGCCCTTTCCTTTGTCTCCCAGCTTTTATTCTTGATTATAGTGTCATACAGTATTGGATATTTCTTGGGTCAGTTGGGGCTAGCTGGCACAGCTCTGTCCCCTCCCAGTTTTTTGGCACAGCCCATCCTCCTTGCTGGTGGGGTGATGTGAGAGGCAGAAAAGGCCTTGTTGTTGTGCAAATGCTGCTCTCAATAGAGTGTTGCCAAGCCTGCTTTGATCACAAACACAAAATATAGAACTATACAAGACAGTATGGAGGACATTAACTCTATTCTAGCCAAATGCAGAACCAGTACATATATAGTGTATCAGTGTAGTAAGTTGGTTTATTTTCATTATGTGCAAAATGAAGTAAACTAGCAATTGCAATCTATCTGCTTCACATTGACTTTGGGACAAATGTACAATCATATAGGCATAGTCATTATCCATTTAATATGTTCAGAGAAATAACCCCTTGATGTGATGGTGATGACCTGTAATCAATTTATCATTAAGATTTGATCTTATTTACGCAACTGGACATTGTCCTGAACAACTTGCCCTGGCTGACCATGCTTGAGGTGGTTTAGAATAGATTATTTCCAGAGGTCCCTTTCTCAATCTATGTTCTGTTATCATAACTAGATACAGTTCTCACCTGCAATAAGCCCTTTCTAACAGAAAAGAGAGAAAAGAAAACTTTCTTTTCTCTATTACTTTATGGCTACCCCATCCAAAACCTCACTCTGTAATGTCTTTTGGCCATCTCTCCCTTAACAGCCCAGTAAAAATGTAGGTTTTTAAAGAATTTCTCTTAACCTACTACTTTTTTTTTTCTTTTTTTTTTCTTCAGAATGGGATGAAGGACACAGTAAAACATAAATTTATCAGTTCCAATACAGATCTGAACTTTCCTGAAGTTAAGCTATATTTCAATCTAGGTTTTGACAGATATTTTGGAAGGGGAGGTCTTGGGGGCTAGAGTCAAGCAAGCAAAAAGACAAGGAACGGACTCGTCGAAGACAAATTACTGCTCTGTCCTTTAAGAAAGGCAAAAGAACATCTCTTCAATGTTTTTTATCAATGCCTGGACACGGAACTTGAGTGCACACTAAGGACATTTGCCAACAGCACTAAATTAGGAGGAGCTGTTACTTCCTCAAGGGTAGGGAGTCCTTACAGAGATTTTGACAAATACATGTGCTGGGCAATCCCCAACAATACGAAATTTTAACAAGTGGAAATGCTGGATTCTACACATGGAATGGTGTAATCCTCGGTTATGGCAAAAGTGAGGGACAAGAGGCTGGAGTGCAGTCCTGCAGAGTTCATCTGGGGGTTTGGGTTGGTGGTAAGTTCAGTATGAGCTAACAATGTGTCCCAGTGGCCAAAAGGGCCAAGCTAATCTTGGGGCATATATAAGCATAATTGAGAGAAATGACTGTCCCACTGTACTCAGCATTGGTGCAGCCTCCTCAAGAATTCTGTGCAATCTTGGGCTCCACAATATAAGAATAGAAAAATATCAGAATGTGTCCAAAGAAGCACAACAACAGTAGATATATGGGTTAACTTAAAATAAAAGGTTTAACTCTTTGGTTGTCCTGTGTGGAGTCAGGAGTTGGATGCAGTGGTCAGTACTCCTTCTGTTTAGCATAGTCTGTGGTTGTAGGAAAAAATATTTCACATTTCTAGATTTCAGCATTCATACTTTGGTAGGACACTGGTCTCCAGTCAGAGCTTTGCGAGTTTTCATCTACAGGTCTTCATTATTTGAGGTGTTGAGGCATAAGACAAAGTTATCATGTGATTATCTTCCAGCTAAACCATTTTGACTGACAATACATATAGTTATGAAACATCTCACTTTCAAAATAATATGTATTGTGTGTATAATACGTTATAATACTGAGTTTGCATGTCTGATATGCTTAATTTCAGAAATGGAATATCCATTAATCAATATTGACATTTTTAGTGGCAATGACAACCCATTGAAGTTTGGATCATTTTGCATTGCACCAGAATACATCAAGATATGAAAAGATGTCAAATTTTGTGATTTTTCTTTTTCTTTCTTTAATGAGAAACATAATTCAGTGGTTTTCCTCATGAAGAAAAAGAGTCTTAGCCAATTACTAGAATTAGAAGATTTTAAATTTTCTGTTTACATGGTTTCCACAGAGTCAGACAGGCTTACCCTTTGTGGTTGGGAAGAAAGACAGAAAATAATGTTTGTAACCAGGTATCTAATTCAGTTTATAGTAAAAATTTCTGTGTTTTCTATGTCTGCATCTACATGAGACCTTTCTCCTGCTGAGCCAGAAGTTATGACAGTAAAACAGCATGGGCTTATAAATGAAATAAGTGGTTTTGAGCTGCAAGTAATTCCTTTATCTACAAATTACTTCTAGGCTTAACAAATGCAGATTGTCACATGCTTTCAGTTTGGCTAAAATTAGACTGCTGCCTTAGTAAGTTCTGAGCACCTAAAGATCAACTTCAAAATCTGGCTTACTCAATACTTGGCTTTTCCACAGACATTATTGCAAATATTGTCCCTAAATCTCACATATGATTAGTGATTATCAATGGATATGTCTAGGTAGAGTTTTGCAAAGGGGAGCCTCATATGCTCCATCTACATACTAAAGAAATGCAAGTCTGCTCTATTTCTGAGACAAACCAGAGCCTTGAGAACATAAACTGTCAGGTGCTGGTCCAAGCAAATAATTCTCCTTGGGAGTTTTAGGACTGAGCTGTATGGCACATTCAAAGCCCAGAAACCCCCATGTGCTGGGCTGCATCCAAAGGCCCGTGGGCAGCAGGGCAGGGAGGGGATTCTGCCCCTCTGCCCCGCTCTGCGGAGGCCCCACCTGCAGGGCTGCATCCAGCTCTGGGCTCCCAGCGCAGGAGGGACAGTGACCTGCTGGAGCCAGGCCAGAGGAGGCCACCAAGAGGATCAGAGGGATGGAGCAGCTTTGCTATGAGGAAAGGCTGGGAGAACTGGGATTGTGAAGCCTTGAGAAGAGAAGGCTTTGGGATGACCTAATTGTGGCCTTCCAGTACCTGAAGGGAGCCTAAAAGGAAGATGGAGAGAGACTACTTACAAGGGCCTGAACAAGGGGAAGTGGCTTCAAATTTCTACATTAGATATATGGAAAAAATTCTTCCCTGTGAGGGTGTTGAGGCACTGGCACAGGTTTCCCAGAGAAGCTGTGGCTGCCTCATCCCTGGAAATGTTCAAGGCTGGGTTGGATGGGGCTCGGAGAAACATGGTCTAGTGGAAGATGTTCCTGCCCATGGCAGAGGGTTGGAAGGAGATGATCTCTAAGATCCCTTCCAACCCAAACCACTCTATTATCTTATGATTTTATGATTTTTTGATAGCAAATACTCTAATACAGTGGAGTTAAGGCAGTTAAATATTGTATCAATATTACTTTTATGTTCACAGATATGCTGGTCCGTGTGAATCAGTAGCAAGACTAGCCTACCCCATGTAATGCTAAGTAATGGTTTGTTATTGTGACAAGTTAAAGCTAAAAATATATTGTTAGATACTGTGCTTTATTTATTATTGCATTAATCTAGCCATGTAAATACTTTTTCCTTTCTGCAATTTATTAAGCTTATTCAGTAATTAAATATTAATATAAGAAATGCAAAAGCATAACATTGATTTAGGATCTATTCATAACGTGAATAAGATTCACTCCTGTGCCTCGATTTACTCCATAGTAAGCAGAAGGGATCTTCTCTAAGAAGTGATTTTCAGCCTGAGTCATAGTGAAAGTGTCTTTCCTTACCTCTTAGAGAAGTTACCTTTGTCCACAGTCTATGAAAATGCTACTTTTCTATGTCAAAGACAGCCTGTCCTGTGCTAATCAGACAGCCAGAAACAAAGAAGCTAGTTATCCCTTATCTCCCACTGTGCCAGAGTCTCCTCAAGAGAACATTCAAAGTCTGCTTACTTGTATATTGAGAATGTTCACAATAAATATACCCCAATTCTGTAATCGGTAAGGGAGGTTTTTATGAGAACACTTGAGCACCTATGTGCTTTAACATTTAAGTTCCTTACTGGAATTTAACCTCTCAGTACTTTCAAGGTCAGGGTCTGAGTGCCAGTTGATCCATAAATGCGTTTCAGAAGTTGTAGACCTCAGATGCTCAGCAGGTGGCATGTAACCAGAAGGCTGAATGTTAGACAGCCTTGGACATATTTGTACAGCACAATAACTGGAAGGAGTCTAAATCTACTAGAAACATTTTAATGTTGACACTGCTATCAGTAAGAGCTAAAGAAAACCTTGAAGAGTCACCCTCCTTTAAAGATGTAGAGGCACAAGGATAAACACCTCTGTAGGGGAAAAAATTGAAAACTAGTGCAAAGCAAAGAAAACATACCTCTGGGTTTGGTAATTCCTCCCAAGAAGAGGTCATTTCCAGCAAGGATGTAACAATAGAAATCATATTTTGCACACAAAGACAACTTGCCTGCGGCTATTACTTTATGTAAGTAGGTTTTATGAAATATAAATGCCATGGTTAGATTCCTAAGAGACTGAGAAACCTGTGAGTAACCATCCATTCAATCTTGCCTAGAAAGCCATTCCTTTAAGCAGAGTTGGCAGAAAATGAGTCAATAAAATCTCACTATGTGACATTTAATCTCTGCCATGGACCGCAATCGTGAGATCACTTACAACTCTTTTTTTCCTGATGAGTTACTAGAATAGCTTTGCAGAAGTGTCTTCTTACTTCTTTTGTGTTGGGGAAAGTAATCCTGTGCCAGCTTCATATGGGCTGATGACCTGGCATATCTCTAAAAATATCAGAAACTTGTTGTACAGCACTCTTTGCTGCTTACCACTTTGGAATGATCGGTTATGCTGGATTTCAAATGATTCAACAATAAAACACACACTGTAATTCCAGTTACCTTTTTTTTTTCCCGCAGCTTTTTGGAAGTTAGTGAAAATGTGATTAATTTCAAATATAAGAAAATATGTGCTGTGAAACTTGGGTATTTTCTATTTCAGTGGGAGGGATGTTTTCCTTCACAGGAAGGGAAGACCTGATATGGCTTTGCCAAGCAGGAAGGTAATTATTGTGTGAGTAATTTCAAGGAGACATCACCATCTCCAAAACAGAATAGGGCAAACAAAAGTGCAGTGTCAGGAAGAACTAACCAGCTTGTTTGTATAAATAAATAGTAATTAATGTGGTGAAGAAGTTGTTGAATCTGATTGATAACATGGATGGACTTGGGACATAATGGGACTAAGGTTTCCCCAGGTTAATAGTGTGTTTCAAAAACACGGCAGAGCTTTCAGCTAGGAGTGCTCTGATCACAGACCTGGTCTGTCAGCTGAATTGGGTAGATGGAAAAAAATTGGAGTTGACGACGCACATACACCATTTATGTCTTATGCTGCAAGTTTTCAACTATTTTATTTTGGTCTTGATAAAACCCTGAAAAGTAGGATACTGGATGTTCTTGTAAATAGTGACCACACTTGTAAATCAAAAAATGTACTTTTAACATGTTAAAATTTTCCCATTGTAGATTTAGCCATTGTCATCCAGAAGTCTCTGAAACAAGTTGTAGGTACTTCCCAGGAGTCAGTGCATCAGCAAAAGAAGTTTTGTCGTTAGACATCCTGATCTGAACATTCTATTTCAGAAGTTAGGGCAGTTTAATTGTATAAAGACAGGAGTTTGAGCTTTGTCTGACTCAGCACCGCAAAGAACAAAACATTTTATTATTGAAGGTGTAGCTTCAGAGACTAGATTCCAAATATATGTTTGGAGTTTGGGGTATTTAAAAACTTCCAGGATGTTTTTCCATGTATCCACATGAGTCCTTTTGAAAGCTGCTCTCTCAGTGATGGTAAAGTGAACATAAAGATGGAAAGCTCTGTTACATATGCAAAGCAGGAGGGATGCAACCTGTACCCTGAGAGTCTGAAAGCCGACGTCCTCATGGAATTATGGAGCAGGATTCATACCAGTTAATCTGCTTTATAGTTTATTCCCTGTGACATTAGGCATTTTCAAGTTTTAGGGGAGGATTTTTGACAAATTCTACCCACAACACACAGGGCAGAGAGGTGTGTTTCACTTCCACACATTTACTTATCTAATCCAACACATTTAAGCATCCTAAATTAGCACACTTTGGCATTCTCCTGCTGTTACTGTAAGGAAAGAGAAACTCAAGCCAAATAATACAGCATCTATAAAATCTTTAAAATGAACACCCAAAATTTTGGTTGTACAGATACACTCCATTCACAGAGTATACATTCACTTGTTTCTCCCAAATCTTAATGCTGAGAACTCTTGTCACATGATTTTACTTCAAAACTCATTAAAGATTGTGGAAGCTGGACTGGGTCCTAGGCAACTTTCCAAATTAGTATTACATAATTTAGCTCATTGCTTTGTTTGGGTTTCTTAATTTGCTTTTGTTTTTGCTTATTTGGTTGGTTTTTGTGGATTTTTTTTGGAGGCATGAGAGGTGTGTTGTGCAGGCAAATTACCATCAGTGAGAGATCTTGGTGCTGTGATATTGCACTGAGTGGATACAGTATTAGCTGTTTCTTCATTGCACTACCCTTTGGAGGTGAATATTTTTTTAGACCTGCATTTAAATTTCAATCTGTCTTGGCCATATCTAAGGATAATAAAAAGACTAGAACATTTGACAAATATGAATGTTATTTCATTAATTTTTCATAACTTTAGAAAAGTCCCATGAATGTAAAAAAGGTCCATATACATCCTTTTTTGAGGTAGACCATCACTAGAAATAACATAATGACATTAATTTTCTAATCACTGTCGCATATGTATAAAGCATAGCAAATGATATTGTCGGCAATTTCAGTGAAAATATGTGTCAATTAAATTCACTTGGTATGTATGAGAAACTGCCACTCATATTATAGCACTTGGAAAAATTTAATGTGATCTTAATTGCCCATGCAAATTTGAAAAATATAATCTCTATGTTCTGTACTTAGAAATGATGACATTTATTTAACTCATTAGAATATTTTATTTTTTTTTAAAGATTGATTTTAGGCTGAAAGTACCATAAAAAAAAAATCTTCCTACACATACTGAGAGGTAACAAAGATCTGACATTGCACAACTGTTAGGTTCTAGAGTGCTTCAGTGGTGTTGCACTTGATGTGCAAAGAAGCTTTATGTTACCACAAAGACGCTTGGATTGCATTTTACCATTGGGAAGGATAACATTTCTTGGGGTTCCCTTCCACAGAGACAGCATTTCTTCTTTTAAAACAATAAACTGTTTTTAAGAGTCAGTGGAATAAGCCTGTTCAGGAAAACTGTAATGGTCAAGCACTGCTCGAAGGAAAATGCTTACCTGTCTTTTTGATTACTTGCATGGAAATAATGGACAATCTAAGCATCAAAAAGGCATAGAAAAGAGTAGTTTTGATGTTTCTTTTGCTGACTGGAAACCAGAAATGGCAGGATAAGAGGATCAGAAAGACAGACGTGTTACAAAGATTAGTTTTGAAGAATATTATGCTGTCTACAGTGTGAAATTAAGAACTAAAAGACAAATCCTATTTGTCTCACTCAGAGCAGTTGCTTTCAATCAATAAAGTCACATTAATGTACAGACTTTCAGGATCATGTGTTCACCTTACACTGCTGAGCAGCTGAAATGAATAGCTAAAATGTCAACTGAACACTCAGAAGCCTTATTGGCTTCACATTGAGTTGTAAGTGCTTGTCATTTCCCAGATTCAGATTTTTCATGCATAAAGCTCCCAACAAAATCAATGCTCTCTGTGTGCCTGGACTACAGGGAGCTTCATACTACTATCTTTGATTTGTGGCTGTAGATATTAATGGTTTTATTATGGAGAAGGCAACTTCTATCTATGTCCCACAGTCCTACATTTTTCAGTCCAGGTAACTTCTTGGGCACACTGTAGCTCCTTCCTGCCTGCTCAGCTGGCTTTAAATCCTGTGTTAAAATGGAATGGGCAATGATTAGTGCAGCTCCAAGACAAAGAATATGCAAACCAACCCCTTCGTCCTGCACTGTAGATACTTGCAGAGACACAACACACATTAAGAGCTGCTCAAAACTGAAAAGAAAAAAAAATAAATTCATTTCCATGATATCAGGGCTTTTAGGCAGGCAAGACTGGCCAAATAAGGAATGATATCCTAGGCCACTGAGATTATTTTTCAGAGTTATTTGACACTGGTATACAGTTTCTTGTATACTAGAACACTCCACTTCAACCCAGAGCCTCTGCAGAAGAGAACTGGACGGTTGTTCAAGCTACAAGTTGCTGCCAAAGACTAATAACACTTCATTTTTCAGCTGCAGAAGACTTGGAACTCTATTACTGTTTAAAACTGAAAAGTACTTATGCTGAGGTTTCAGCCTTCCACCCCTCAAGGGGAAAGAAGTGGAAAGGAGGCATCTCAGGCCACATTCCTTTTGTGCAATTTATTGTGCATATTAAGAAAGCACCCAGCTTTGTGTAGTGGGAATTCTCTAAAGTAAAATGTATTGCACTGTTTCCAGTTCAAATGAAACCTCATTATTGTCTATTTTATTCCATATCTGCTTAGCAAAACATTCTGAGTACACAGCTAAATCTTAAATTGCAGAAGAGATCAGTTCTATGGGGATTGATGGAGGCAAAACGCTTTTAGATTAAAGCCGTGCTTGACTCCCCATCCAAGATCAGTAGATGTAGTATTCATTTTAAAATAAAGCAAAATTACAACATTAAAAAGACAGAAAAGTACCCAGAGCTGTGTTTTGGGAAAACTGAGAACTCCTGCAGAGAACATCATTTCACATCAGATCAGTGTGAGATAACAGGGAACATAATGCTGAACAACCAGAAACATCTGAAAGTGAATCCCATTTCAGCAATAACTGTTTCTAATAGGAAAAGGAGGATTGAGAAAGACAACCCTTATTAAGTGGCCTAATGTCTTAATACTGTGGCCTATTAGTTTTCTGACATCTACCCACTGCAGTTCTATTCCACCATATCTCAGATACCGGGGTTTTAAGGTGCCGAACTCGTGTTGCATGATTTAAGCTGCTGTACTGAATGTTCCCCTGACCCTGCTGCTGTCTGAGTCCAGCACACTGGAATTTCCATACAACGCAAGAAATACTATACCAGAAATCTCTTTTCTTGAAGTTCTACATTTTCCATCAGGGTAAATTTGTGTGTAGCAGACAGATATAGATTAATTGCAGAGATGCTATTTCATGTCTATATTATTGTGCTTCTTAGATTTCAGTATAAAATTACTAGACATTACAAAAATTTAATTTGTTTTCATTTATGTTAGCAAAAATGAGCTGAGAAAATACTACTTCTTTAATCAGTTTTGAACAATAAATTTTATTTATGAATGAAAACTTAACCTAGTTGAGGAAAATCTTTTCTTTT
The DNA here is from genome assembly GCA_013398955.1 of Callaeas wilsoni. Classification (NCBI taxonomy): domain Eukaryota; kingdom Metazoa; phylum Chordata; class Aves; order Passeriformes; family Callaeidae; genus Callaeas; species Callaeas wilsoni. The sequence continues at coordinate 170,181 of VWPU01005588.1, forward strand.
TCCCTGACATAAACCTGTACTTTATCATCAGTAATATCAGACGTGAAGATTTTTTTCTGTCACTAGAAATTTTGTAAAGTCCAGAGTATTGCTTAGTAACATACTCAAGGTGAAAACTGGAGTTTCTTTTATCTTTTCATTAAATTTAATCTGATTTTGCTAGTCTTGTCCCAAAAGTATTCTACTAGAATGAGTCTTTGTAGTATAGAGGGATTAGCTAGCACAGGCCATTAAAGTGGTGGCACTAAAAACACAGTGCAATATTTTCAACTACTGAAAATAAGGAAAGGACAAAAATCTTCCTTTATTATACCAGACAAAAAGAGAAGTTCATTATATGTATCTGGATGAAAATATTTATAAGATGATCTAACTACAGCAAATATATTTTTAATCTAAATATTTTTTTCCCCCAAAATCAGGTGATGAACATTAAGTCAAATCAGGGGCCAGTCCTGGGGAAGTTGACTGCTATTTCAGAATAATACTGAACTTTGTTTAGTTTCACATTTAGTTCCTCATAACTTGGCCTAACCCTTTCAAAGCTTCATTGAGGAAGTTATTTATTTAAAAATGATATCTTCAAAATATATCTATCTGTCTGAAACCCAAACAACAAGCTCTTTTATTCATCAGATGTACATCCTGATGAACCTTATTTTGTGCTGCAACAAATATGCAGCAGACACTGTGGTTTTGCTGTTTCATAACTCGTGTATTTCTAGTGAAAAAACTCAATAATATCTTAATTCAGAAAGTATGGATTGCCCTCAGTTGTCTAGAGATATGATGTCCTAAGAAATTTCACTTTGGGAATTATTGTGGTGAATTTGGCATCTTTGTCTCCATAGCATCAGATAGCTGAGAGTGGATTCACTGATCTCTAAAACCATTTTTGTGTTTTGAAATGCTAAACACAGGAGGAATTGTGCCAAGTCTGATTGGTTCTCCAGTTTGTCCTTTGTGAACCAGCTCCTGTTTTGCTATTAGACTCTCATGCTGAGCAGCCAAAGAGGCTCTCAGGGTGTAATGCAACATTGCTCTTTGAATTGCAGGGGGAGATACTGGGAAAATTCCTATTAATCAGAGCCCAAATCAGCACTTTCCTTATTTCTACTGGTGTGCTTTCCTCTCATCTTGTAATTTATTTTCCTGCATCCTCATTGTCAACCAGTAACCCAGATTGAGATAGTATAACAAATACTTCAAAAGACTGCAAGTTTTCAGGCTTTCTATGGATTTTTATTTATATGAAAACCTGAGTATGCATTATTGTGCAGAGTCGAGTAAATCCGCAGATAAGCTTTTATGTTTTATTGTTCGCTTTGTTTCTGAATTGTGCAAAGATTTTCAGGCACATTGTAGAAAATTGTAGATGGTCTCATTACCTAATATATGTGATGGAATTCTGATACCCACAAAAAGGACAATGCTGGAACTCTGGTCTCTAATCCAACTTGCACCAGATTGTTTTCAAAATGGAGTTTTTAACCAAAGCCCTTCAGAATGCTTTAAAAATTATCTCTCCTTGAAAATATTATCTCTAGCTTAATCTTTCCAAAGACTCTAAACTGACTATTTCTCACATATTTTAGAACCACTTTATGCTCTCTCCTTAGCCTTTGCCAACATGCAACATATACCAACAGTGACAGAGCTTTCCAAGCACCAATCTGTACAGGCAGCCTGGGAAGCTCTGCCAAGTAACTCTTACCTTGGAAACACCATGAATTCTAACCTCTAGTGCTGGACTGAAATAGTAAATACTCAACAGTTTGGCCAGGCTCAAATGTTAAACTCTTAAAACCTGTGAGCTCTGAAGCATCAGATTTAAACCTAGTGTGTTAACTCGTGATAAATAACCAACCAACCAACAAAAAATCCTCAAACCGAAAACAAAACAAAATAAAACAAAATCAAACAAAAAAACCCCCCAAACAAAGAAAAAACACAAAAAACCTCCAACCAACCAAGCAAAAAAGAAAACCCTAAAAATCCTAATAATAGTCCAAAGTCTATTCAAAATTCAGAAATCATTGCTACTTCACAGCAGCCATTTAATCAGGTTTTCAGGCAGATGCCATCCAAAAAACTCCCCATTCCTTGCTCATATCACATGGCAACTCCAATCATCCATCTCTGCCAGAATGAACCTCTAATTCTGCATTTAGAATAAGCTTCTGCTTACTGACTTTTCCTGTACAGAGACATGAACATGTGTGTCTATGGAGAGAGATGGCGGAACTGAAAGAGAGATGGCTTCTGGGATCTTGTCAAGTAGAGGGAATGGGGTGATTTAAAAGAAGCCGATTATTAAATTTATAATGCCTTTAGGCCATGCTTCAGTTTTGTGCAGGTGGATATGTTGTTAATTCCTATTATCAGGCAGCAGAAAAAGTGCTTTTTAGAAAGGTTAAGGTAAGCCCAGAAAGATTGATGAAAATCACATTCTATATGTCTGGAAGGTCATTTTGGAAAGAGTAACAACATAACTCTGTCTTGTAATGTTAGAGCTGTAATAAAGCACTGTCTGTATCTAAAAATCCACTTTATAAGGCCTGCAGACAGGCACAAAGTTTCACTAGTGATTCTGAGCTTAAGGCTCAACCGTCCTTGCCTCTTTTTTCATTATTGCCTTCTGCAGCTGGACTGTAAAATAGTCACTCAGTCCCAGAACTGAAACAGGTCACTGAAATCAGAGCAGCTTTCTGCTGCTGGGGGTCATCCCGTGGCTCAGCTTGAGAAGCAGTGTTGCCATGGAGTGCCTTTTTTATTGTTTTAAAAATGGAGCTTTGTTTTTATCCTTTTCCCCTTAAAATATATGCTGTGAAATTCAATAAAAACACATTAAAATAATTTGGTATGGTTAGGAAGTAGGTTGACATCTGTTGCCCCCATCTCTCTCTGGTTCTAGATTTCTCTGCCTTATGTACACATGGCTTTTATGCACATCTTCAGATACAGCTTCCTTTACTCCTCTAATTTACTGTCGGACCACTGAGCTGCTGTCATGTAAATTACTCTGTTCAACAGGAACTGAATGAGAGATGGAGAGGCTGGGTTTCTACATTCCGTTATTATTCATTTGAATGATCTTTCTGTTAAAAAACACCCTGAAACTAGTAGTACCAATTTATAGACATATATATTTCAATAAGGTTAATGGTGGATATTTCAAAGACTAGTAGGGAAACTCTTTAAAATAGCCCATGCCATTAGGTTCTGCAAAGCATTTCCTGACAGGATAGAGAGGAATTACAGATAAACACTTAAAAAATTGGAAACTGGCGGTAGTTTAGCACTGTTCTGTCTATGGGACTGTGATAGATATGTTTTTGACAAGGTATTCTCTGTCATGTGGTTTGGAAAGTTGTTGCATCAGAATAGTGAAGATGTGCCCAGCTGAAAATGAACATCTGCATGTGGTAAATGTTTCATGTTGATCAATGACTGGTATTTTACTAGAAACTTTGCTGCCATAATAAAGCATACACTTAAACAAAACAAAACAAAACAAAACACGCAAAAAACAACAACAAAACCTCAGTATTTTAACCTTTTTAACATAATTTGTTTGTTTTAACAAAACTAATTACCTATATTAGGTGGAACTTGACATTGGCATTGAAGAGAACAGGGAATGGCAAAAAGCCACAAGTTGCTTTGAAATTCAGCTGTATGTACTTGTGGAAGTGACCTTTCAGAACTGATAAAAGCCAGTGCTGAGTGTTTTGAAAAATTCCAGCAGAAATTAACACATCTTGTGTACCAATAAATAAATGTCTAACAAAAAGCCTCGAAACATAAAAATGAGTGTAATGTGTAATATAGAAGCCTCAGACTTAGTCTTTCATATTGCCTAGCATTCTGAACCAAAGACTACTCAAAGATTAATTTGATGTATAAATTATAGAAGGAGGACATTTTTTTTTAAAAAAAAATGTTTATTTTCCCCTCACCCTCAATTTTGAATGAACATTCTGCATTCCTAGACTTCAGAACAAATACACATAATTATTAAGAGCTAAGAGCTATCATGAAGGCCCTGGATCCCACAGGATTTTAAAAAAAAAAAAAATCTGGATTTTTTCTTTAATTTTTGAGTGATGGATCTCTGTAAATAGTTATTTTCTTACTTCATTTCTGGTATCAGAAATTTTGGAACTAATTTTTGACATTTCAAAAATTAAATTTTAAAGTCCTTAATTAAAAAAAAATCTTCAGAACATCAGTACCATGTTTTTTGTTTTATGTTTCCCAAATAAAATGTTTTATTTAAACATATGAATGTACTCACCCGTCCTCACTTGGAAATATCTTTTCTCTTTTCCTTTCCCCTCCAAACTCAAACATGATAAAACACGACAATTAAATTAGACTTCTCCACACTACAGCTTTAATCGTGAATGCCAAAATATGACTAAAATTTTAAAAATAATATATAATTTTGTCTCCTCTTGTACCAAATGATTTAATCTAACTTGATTTCAAAACGTTTTATTGACTGCTTCATAAAGAGAAATAGCGAATTAAATTAACTTTGACATTCACATAACAAGTCATGCTGTTTTCTGAATGCAGTAGCACTAAGAGATATGGGAAAGGCCGGTAGGGACTGCATTTGTATGAGAACAATAAGAAATAATTTCTACTAATACTTCCATTACAGCAAACAGGGAAGAGAAAGGAGTGTGTTAGAGTCAGTCTACAAGAGAGGAATTGATGCTGTGGGAAATTATGATTTACTGAATTTAGGAAAAAAGGTATTTGTCAAACCAACAAATTATATTCTGTGCATCAGCCTACTGCATAAAATACAGTAAAAGCTTCCAATTCTGATGTATCTGTGCTTTTGTCAAGCTACAGTTAGCTCAGCAAATATTTGAGGACCATCTCAGTGGAAGTGTAAAGGCAGATGCTTTGTGAAAAGCAGTGTGTCAGCAGATTTCTAATTTTGAGCAAAAACTAAGAGGAAAGAACAGATGGAGTAGAAGACTTACAATGGTTATAGTGCACAAAATGTAATTTATATTTAAACAATTAAACATTTTGAATGGACTTCCTTAATTAACTTCCAGTGCAAAGCAGTAAGTACTGTAGGAGGAGTTATCAGTAGTTTCCTGTGATTTATGAGCTGTGTATGAAAAGGTAATATTCAGAGAGTAGCATTGTAATAGCTACATGTGCATCTGAGGATAACACTGGCTACACTTCGAAAGAATGAGTAAAAGTGATCTATTAATTCTTGGAGACAGCTCATTGTTCTTGTTGCATAATTTAATTAAACTACCTCCAAATATAATGGAAATCTTGCTAATTGGCTCTAGGAACGTGCTGAGCAAGACTTACACCCTATTGTTAACATTTGGGTTATTTCCTTTGAATACTTTTCTGAGCATGGGATCTACGGAGCAGCTGTATTTGGATTTCTTTGTGGGTTTCTTCTTGCTAATGTACAAAGGGTGAAGTGCTGCATCGTGGTATAGATAATTTACCTCCACAAGTATTACCCTACTTGACACAGCTTTTGCAATAATGTACTTCCACAGTTACAAAACTCAGACTAAGCACTGTAAAATAGCATGCCAGATGTTTTATGGTCCTTGTCCACTGCTTCCTTTCTGTGCTACTTTGGGACTGTCACCTTTCCTGGATGTTGATACTGCCTGGATGGCCCAGCACTCAGCTTGCTTGATGCAATAACTGGTTCATCTAAACTTCTGTGAGACTCCCTGTACTAAACATTTCTGAATATCAGTCTCTGCTGCTCCGTCTACTCCTTTTCCCTCTCTTTGTTTAACTGATGTGTTTCATCATGAGACAAAATCATTCTGGTTCCTCAGTGCTTCAAATGCCACCAAAGCCAGCTGCTTACAATCTCAGCCCTAATTTAGTGTCTACAGGCTGTGCACCCTCCTCTCCAAATGGTCTCATGGACACCCTACTCTGAGAAGTGAGTCTGAGCTCTGAAAGGAAAATGTGCTGAATCGCACCTGTAGGGATGGTGAAGCAGAAATAGACATTTTTGGGATAAGAAATAAGTTATCTTCTCCCTGAATCAGCTGTGGGAATTTGCAAATACAAAATTAGGTACAGCCTAAGCTTGAACCTTTTCCAGGTCATTCACATTGATATAACATTGATATAACACATGCACACACACACACACACATCCTTCCTAGAGCTCTTGGAAAGAACTGAGAGAAATTTCATGATGGAAAGAGTTAAAAAACTGATTTGGGGAGAAAGGGAAAGAATGACAAAAAAGGCAATAAAGAATTTCACCGAAGCCTTGTGTGCCCAAGGGGATGTAATCAATGATTACTGTCCTGGTATTCTCCTTCCTTCTTTTCCTCTACCCTAGCCTGGAAACCTGTGGCACCTAGGCTTTATGTATGCATACATATATGCATAAAAGTGAAACCATTGCGCATGCACACACACACACACACACACACACACTCTCTTATATAAATATATATTATAATTTCTATTTTGATGGTTTAAATACCTATTCATATATGTTTATATTCATGTCTTGCATCTAAATTATAACTAAGCTTCAAGTGTAGTGTGCTAGGACAAACACAACGAACACTGGATCGAAGACAAGAAATGAAAATGTATCTCCCTTAAACAAAAATAAAATTCCGGATATCTGGAGATCTGAACAGTGGCGACATTCCTGTATCAGCAGCAGCTCCTTGTTTTCATGGTGGTCTTGTCTGTAACACACAGATATCTCCACCCATACTGTCTATCACACACAGTTCTATGCACATTAAATTAGTACTCTGAATATTATTCTACTAAGCTGTCAAGGTTACATTCCCAGAGTGATTAGTAGTGAGCTTTAATGATGAATAAAGTTTTACTGATTGGTGTTTACAACCGTGGGGACAGTGGTGTCATTCTGTACTTAGACTTTCAAAACATCAGTTATCTTTTCATGCCTGCACTTTTGGTGGTCCTATTTCCCAATGCCAGTTCTCATTGAATAGCCTTCAAGCTGCAGTTACCTGGCAACAAACATTTTATTCAAATAGTCTAATAACAACCACACTTGTGTTGCAGGATCCTGGAGCATTTGACTGGGGAAAAATATTGATCCATGAGAAGGTAGATGCACATCAAGTTATTTGCTTGTATTAATATCTTTTAGTTAGGACATTGGTACATTATCAAAATTGGTTCAGAGCAATCAGTCCCCTCTTCCACATAATCTGTTCACATTACTGTCATGAGTCCAACCAACCAAGTTGTACACTCCTGAACCTGCCTCATCTCATTATTGCCATTAGCCCCTTGATGAAGGAACAAATCTGGAAGTGCTCTAGGCTTCTGATGTTGGGTATCTCTTCTTCAAATGTTTAAAAAATTATTAGTCACAAGTAGTTTTGCTGAAATATACAAATATGTTTTCATAAATACAAAAACTTTTTAAAAGCGATGATACAAACATTTGCATTATCCAAGATACAATAATTGTGCAGAATACTGCACATAATACATTTTTTAAGAATCAGCTTCTGGTTTCTCAAAATCCAACTCAACATCTATATTTACCTTTCCATATACATAATCTATAATGATGATGAGAATCCTGATTTTAGAGAAGTAGGGTAAAATTCCTATTTTTATGGATTTGTTCATTTGTTACAGGCATCCTTGAGTTCTCCAGCTTTGCAGGAGTCAGTGGAAAATGAATGCCATACAACCTCTGGTTCAGCCACGGACTGACAGCAAGAGCTTGTGCTGGATGCCTTTCCACCAACTGGATCAACATGTTCAGCTTTAAACTTCATGGGGAGAGCAGGAAGAGGGATCATAAAGGGTAATTGGTTTCTCCCTTAAATGTGTATTCAATTACACAGTCGACTACTACCAGCACAGAAACCTCTGTGTTTCATTAGGCATTTCTGAGCTGCAGAATCCCTGCCAGGATGCTCTTCCTTTTCTTATGGTGTGGAATATCCTGCAGCTTTTTTCATAGTTGTCTTGTCCACTGATTATAGGTTTGATTCATGAATATAAGGCTTCCTTTCTTCTTTTTGTTTTCCATTTTTTTTTTTTAATAAATGGCATTAAATAACCAGAGTTTCCTGCAGTTAGTAAATACAGTTTTCTATTGGTTTATGGCTAAGTTTTTTTCCCCTTTTTAACTGCAGGATTTTCTAATTACAACTTCCTCAAAGTATGGTTTATACACAACACAGTTATATCTATTGTCAGAAATTTTCAAATATCCAGAAGTACCACTTCTCTGTTTTTATAAACTTTACCTTAGCTTTCAATAAAATTCTATATTATTTTTAAGTTTTTTGTGCTCTAATTTAAAGACCATCTGCAGTGGACAAAGACCAATATATCTCTGAGAACTTTTGAATCCATTTGCTCCTTACCATTCTTAAGGGCAGTACTTATATGGTTATTTAGTTTATGATAAAATTGGAAGTATTTCGGTGTTATGTCTTCAAGCAACTAAGGTTGGTGACTGAGGAAAAGTTGTTGCAATTTTATTTGAGATGATCAGTGTTTCTGAGCAATTAGGTTTATAGAAATCTGTATTGTGTGTGATTTTAGGAGCTTTTAAAAAATGCAGTATAATAAAACCTATTGCCTTTGGATAAAAAAAGCTAGTATAAAAGGCTTGTGGTTATTGTCCTCTGCCTACAGGGCATAAGCAATGGAGTGAGTGCTGATGAGGTATCTAGGGATGAGACACAGTGAATTCTTCAGATCAGCACACGCTGCTTCCAGAGTTTAGTGTTAGACCATTTTGCACAGCTTGAAGGCAGAGTCTGTCCATCTCACGAGTCTCTTAGGAATGCTTTCCACTTCAGTGAAAATTGTTATGTGTGTGAGAAAGCATAACTTCAAAATACCCCCAAACTCCCCAAAACAGCAACAACAAAGTCTAGTTCTGTTAAATTCTATGTAGCTAAATAAATGTAATTGCAGTATTAAATTCTTAGACAGGCTTGAGTTTGTTTGAAGGCCATTTCTGAAATCCATCCATATTTCTTGATGTACACATTATGTAAGTTCTTATCTGGTACTTTGAATGTTTCAGAGATACAAAATCAATTTTTTCAATATTGTAAAGGAGAGAACATCAGACTTCAGCATAATTAAGTGCTGTACAGTCCATTGATGAAATTGCAGTAGAACTAAACATCAAAATAAAACTTATATAAAAGTTAATAAGCTTAGCGTGCAAGATGTTTTCAAGCATTTAGAGAAATTTCATTACCAGAAGTCATGATCACTATAAAGCCAGCATCCTCATTAAAGACTTTGAGGAGGATATAAGCTTTTCCAAGCAGGTTTCCTCATTATAATTCTTACAGTGCATGCTAGTAGCTTAAACATTTGCCTTATCACAGAAAAGCAGTGAAAACTTTAAAGTGTACATTTAATACTACCATGGATTTACATGGTATCAGGACATTACTTTGTGTGAAAGACCAATGGCCTGAATGAGAAAGTGCATTGACTTTCTCAGGTTTTCATGCATCCAGGAGTGTCATGGGCAGTTGTTAACAACACACCATTTATTTTCTTTTGAAACCTGATGCTGTATATTGGATCTGGCTGGGTTAGAATTAACTTTTTTCACATTATTCTACATTGTGCTGGGGTTCGTATTTGTGGCTAAAGCAGTCTTACTAACTTGTCAAAATTCTAGAATTTGGGGGGACCTAAGTGCAGCCCTCCAGTACCTGAAGGGACCCCACAAGAAAGATGGAGACAGACTTTTTACAAGGGCTCCTTGAGTGAAAGGACGAGGCGAAATGGCTTCAAACTGAGAGACAGTAGGTTTATATTAGATATTAGGAAGAAATTCTTTACTGTGAGGGCGGTGAGGCCCTGGCACAGGTTGCCTAGAGATGCTGTGGAGTTCCACCCCTGGAAGTGTTCAAGGCCAGGTTGGATGGAGCTCTGAGCAGCCTGGTCTAGTGGAAGTTGATAAAGGAATGAGATGAACATTCTGAAGGAAGGAATGATCTTTAAGGTCCCTTCCAACCCAAACCACTCTACTATTTTATGATTTCTGCTACTGCTGAGCAGTGCCAAGACTTTCTCTTTTTCCCACTCTGCCCCCAGAGTTGTCTGGGAATGGGCAAGTGATTGGGAGGGGACACAGCCCAAAGGCACATGCCATAATATTTGACATGCACAGGTAAAGGAAAAGACGGGAGATGTTCTTGTTTATGGTGTTTGTCTGTAATGTGTGCTGAGGCCATGATTTCCAGGGCATGGTTGGTCATCTGCCTGAGGATATAGAGATGCACGCATCAACAGTGTTGGGATTGCAGAATTTTCCTGAAGAGAACAAAATGACTTTATTAGCATCTGATGAATAAGTAGCCCTTTCCAGGATAGTCATGGGTCTGGTTACATTTGTCTCTGGGATACACTGGCAACATCTCAAAATTTTCCTTATTCAGAAGTTGAAGTTTCTGACTTTTAGTTCAAATCCCTACTTGATAATTTGGTTTGTATTGCCAAATATTTAACACCAATCTATGCTCTGGACCTTGACTTCTTGTCACAATTCTTCACTCTCTTATTTGATAATAACAACAGAAAAACTAAATGAATAAGCAAAGTTAACTTTCATCCAAACAAAAAATTGTGGAGGTTTTTCATAAAAGAATCTATGAGATTGAATCTGTAATAGTAAATGCGGCAGACTCCCTGGTGTCAGAAGAACTGATATAAGAAAACAGATGAGCGTGTTATGCTTTGAGTCATCAAAATATTGTTATGGCCAAAAGAGAACATATATATATTTATATATATATAAATAAAGTGAAGTAGCAGTTTAGTTTTAGCCCAATGACTGCTTTTACAGTCTAATAGTGAAACTATTACCCAACTTACAGGATTAATAATAGTCATAAGTAAAATTGATACAGGAAAAAACTATTAAGAACTTTTTAAATCATTATACATTTAAAACAACTAACACCTACTTGTTTTCTCTTGTATTCAGCCTACTCTTCCAATGTCCCTCTGGACATTGAACCTTCTGCCTTAATCAGGAAGACCAGACCCAACCTAACTGAGGCAGCCAGTGGGAAAAGAGGCAACAGAGGAGCAGTCCTTCTGCTCTGAGGAGCTGAGGAAGGATGAGGGAGGGAAGGGGCCAAATTCCCAGAGGAATGTATGGTCTAAAAATCACTGCAATGCCTGAAAGGACAGCAGTTATGATCCAGATCAGAAGCAGAATAGATCTGGTTCTGGAACTCCTTATTTTTTAATTGTAATTCAAGTATAAATTGAAGTCAAAATTTGTGGTAAAGACTTGTGGCTGAAGACTAATTCATAATAGGCCCTAAGAGAGCACAAAAATCTTCAAGCAGCAAAGCTTAATGACATCGAAGGAATGCAAATACAAGTTTATTTGAGTTTTCTCATGAACAGAAATCCCATCAAATAGGCTTGCTTTATCTTTGCATCTATCTCAGAGAAAATATCCAGGGAAAATTTACTCAAGAACAGCTGCTATTATTTTAAATCTGGCTTTATCTAATCCTGAATGATTCTAAATGGCTTTCCATAAGGTAAATTCATTTGAATTAAAGTTACCTCATATCTCATATTTCCTCTCGTATAGCAGAGTAAAAATTCGCCTTTTTTTCTGACATTGAAGCAGCATTTCAAAACAAAGCATTATTTATTTAATGCTCAAAGGCACAAAGTATTTTGGAATACGGATTAAAAAATGTATTTTGGCTACACCTCTGCAAATTCTTCATGCTAGCTTCATCTATCTGACAGAGAAAAGAAAAATCAGTCAAAGCAAAAGCTGCAGAACCCCTTGCTTCCCTTTTGTCTCCCTCCCTCTGCAGATTTGTGCCTGTTCATCAGTGTTGTGCAGACACAAACTGGGCAGGCTCTTCCTGCTTCTTCAAAACTCTGGTCTAACCTCAAGTGGGCGAATTTTTGCATCTCTTTTGGTCCCATTCCAACCTGAAAGAAACCGGAAAAATAAGGTTTATTCCCACTGATGATGGAGGCATCATTTTCTTTGCTGGTTTGAGTAGAGACATTACAAAAGATTGACTTGCATTTCCTCTAGATTGTGTCAATTGTAGTTTCAATTGTTGTTTTATCTGAAGAAAATAGTTAAATGGTTGTACCTATCTCCAAGAGATTCTTACCACATAAGTAAATATAATACAGGCATTTCAGGATTTACCATAAGAGATTAAATTTGTTGTTTAGTGTTGCTTGCCAGTAATAAAAAATTACTGGGAAATAATTTTGGTTTTGTGTTATTTTTTCGTCTCCAGCAAGAAAACTGCAGCATACCCAGGCCCTTGCACAGAGATAGGCTTGACTATACTTAGGATTTCAAACTTTAACCCAAAACTTTCTCTAGAGGATTTTGGGGTATAAACAAACAACCACACCAAGGCTTTGAAAGAGAAGCCTTTTCTATTGCATTTGATCTCTGTCTCCTCATTGCTTTAAAATGTAGCATTTTAATGAATATAGATCTACTTGTAACTGTTTGGGGATTATTGCATGAATAGGATTTTTGATAAATGGCTGGTTTAGTCCCTCTGCAACCTAATTTATCGCTGAAATTCAAAGATTTAGAGTTTCCATCTCTCTAGACAGGAATGATTTCACGCAGGTCACCTCAGTTGTTCTGATGAGAAGTATACTTGTATGTTTCTATTATATTTATATATTTATTAGAGACAGCAAAAAGGTTGAATCAGAACAGATCAGATACACAATCTTTAGAAACTGTACAGGTTGATTCAAAATAATTCTCATCTCTCAAACTCTCTGAAGCAGAACTTTTTCCTTTGGGAAACTGACAACTCTACAAAACCACAGACTTCTAGAAATCTCCTTTTTATCTGACATCCTATAGTTTCCTTACTTCCACAAAATATAAAGGGTCAGACCTTTGAATGTGAAGCCAAGCAAATATCTAACATCTTCAGTACAGCAACACAAATATTTTATAAAAATTAAAGGAATCAAAAGTCTCTCAAGTGACTCTATCTGTGGAAAACAAGTCTGTTTGCTTCCTCAGACGTGGACAGAAACTGGATGACATCTACCAAAAGTGAAGTCAGCCTCTCAGTCTTTATGGCTTTTACTTCTATAATTTTCATTAGGTGTCAGGCAATTCTATTCGGCACTGAAATTCACTTTTAAACTCCTAAACCACTGTACAATTTTGCCATGTGTAGTAGGCCAGAGGAAAAGTTGTTCTTTATTGTCGAGGTTGTAAAGAGGAAGGCATAGGGTTTCTAGGTGATTACCCTGAATTAGGCTATTATGTTATATTATCCCGGTTTTCTAAAATAATGCTGTAAAACAATCCAGTGGTCCTTTCACAGTAATACCATACAAATGCAGAGTGACCATGGGTCTCCAGTATTGAATGTCTCTTCCCTCTCTATGAAATATTGGTCTCCTGTTCTCACGTGTCCATCTTATTTGAATAGAATCCAGTATATTTCATAAACTGGAAACTAGCTCAGTGGAAAAAACAAACAAACAAACAAACCCTAAAACTAAAAAAACAAACTCCAAAGGGGAAATAATCCTTACTTAAAAGAAGGCAAATTAGAAGAAGAAAAAAGAAAAAACACATGAAAAGAGGATCAGATGCCTCTAAGCACCCAATCAGGTACTTATAGAAAGTAGAAGATCAAACCAAAAGCATAATGTCAAGTTTTTAATACATTGTGTTGCCTAGATCAATATTCCTCCTATATTTTTGTGGTTAAAATTAGTTACTGTGTACATAAGGAATTCTCTTTTTAAATGATCTTACCTGTTTTCTCACTGAAGGGCTAAGAAAGGTAAAATTCATAGAGATAGTTTGAAGGCAATATGCCCAAACAATACAGCTTATTGTTTGGAATTGTGGCACAGGGGGTTTGTATTGATCCAAGAAGGCAAATTGTAAGGTAGGCATAACTCTACAGCACTAAAAAATAACCTCAGAGAGAGCTGTGTGTTTTAACCAGCCTTAAAATAACTGGAATGATTATTTTTGGAGAGCTTGTTCACTGCAGAAGATGGGCACAGCCTGAACACCCTCCTTTAGGCAGCTAAAATTAAATGAGAGAAATCTGACCTTGAAAAAGAAAGGCAAGATACAAGGGAGGGCAAAGGGCTCTTTACTCCACTATATTCTGCCAGGATGTGGAGGTTTGGCAATCTGTATATCCTGTTTATAATGAGTCCCAAATCATTGACATAAAAGAAGAAAATAATTCTTTAATATTCAGAACAAGATGAACATAGTAATGTTGCAAAGCCAAAATAGTTCTTCTTTTCTTATGCAGATGAAATGATAAATCTGTAATAGTTTGCTTTGGCTTTCTCTTCAACACACTGTCAAATTGACAGTTTCATTTTAAACATACTGGTTTTTAACAAAACTGTGTTTTCAAATGAAGAATCTTCTAATCCTTTATGACAGAATCACAGAATAATAGAATATTCTGAGTTGGAAGAGACACACAAGGATCACTGTAAACAGCTCCCAACCCTGCACAGGACCATCCCCAAGAGTCACACCATGTGCCTGAGAGCATTGTCCCAACAACTCTTGATTTCTTTGAGGCTTGGTGCAGTGACCACAGCCCTGAGGATCCTGGTTTTTGTTACAATTTCAAATTATCCTTTCTGTATTACCTAGCCAAGTGCTACTGGATGTTTTTGTGTTTTTGTTTGTTTTCTTCTTTCCTTTTTTATATTTTATCTGAGTTTTCTCTAATTTACAATCTAATTTACAAGTATGAAGTATGCCATTAATTAAAGTGCATCATTCTTTCTTCCCCCAACTTCCGTCCCCTAAATTCTGCTATTTATTTTTTAAAAAATTATGGAGAGGAAAAGGAATATTTCACTATCATTAATACCTTTTTACACTAGACATCATTATCCAACATACAGTTTATGCAAGTTTGAGACCAAAGTAAATCCTTCTGGCCAGGAAAATGCAATCTCTTCCTTTGTTTGTTTCTTTCTTATGTTTTTTCTGATTATCAGCTACATATTGGAATTAATTGCATTTCCTTTTGTTAAACCTACATTCACGGATCTCTCTATTGTTATATGGATAGTGAAATTAAATATAAGAATCAACTTCTCCTTTGCTAACAGTTCTTGTGTGTTGCAAACCAAGATAAAAGTATGTTGCAAATAAAGTTCATCTTCAATAAAACTGTTGCAGCAAAAGTGATACTGTTGGGTTAACTGCAGACAAGTGTCTAATTAATTAGAATTTTGAAAGAAATATTGTCTTGTTGAAAAAAAGAGAATTTGGAAGAATTTCTGTGGATACACGATTTTATCCTTCAAATTTCACATGGAGTCACTCTAAGAATTGCTGGGACTGCAGTGATGACATTATGACAATATTAAGACAAAAACCCACTCAAGTTTTTGTAAGTTTACAAGTTGTATAAGAAGAAAACTCATAATATCACTGGAAATATGTTCTTGGGAAGGAAGATTTTTACACATCCCTTGATTTGGGGCAATAGAGCTTGTGCTTAATTTTGGGGTTCATAGATACTGCAAGATCAAGTAAAAAGCATAAAACAAACTGGAACAAAAACCAAGGAAAATTAAATTAAACTAAGTGATGTATGTACGTCTATCTTCTAACAAACTATATCATATGCCTTAACAGTAGATTGCCATAACCAAGAAAGCAAAAAAACCCAAATGCATAAGATTAACATAATTACATATAACAGCCAACTAGACTTTAAAAATATTTAATACTAATAATAAATCCAATAAAAACAGTAATAATGTAAACATAAATTTTAAAAATCCTCCTTGTTTTATAGTGACGTGTTTCCAGTATGACAGGCTGCTTCCAGTAAGTATTTGTTTCACTAAAAATCCCACTTATAATTATCAACCCTGGTTTGTGTTCTAGGAAAGCCTCCATAAAGCTCCAGCTGATTTGGGCTCATAAGCTGCCCATGAGCCCATCTTATTAGTTGTGGTATTTGCTTTAGTCCCTTTTGTGTGTTGCACATATTTGCTTGCTGTTCTGGCTAAACATTTTGGGTTTTCTGAATATCTGGGGTTTCTGACTGCAATTGATACAGCTTGCTACCAAAAAAACCTAAACCAAAGCAACCAATATAGCACCAACAAACCTCAAAAGCTTCACAAAGTTTTTGTCTTCCTTTAGGCATGAGATTGTTTTTGGTTTTTTTTTTAATTCCAAGGTACCAGCCATTTAATGAGATTAGGTTGGACCATAATTTAGCCTTTTAGATTTCTGCATTCTATGTAACAGTAAAATACTCTTTATTACAGTGCAATAAAGATTGTAATTTGGGCATGTATAATGTTGATATTCAGATACTTTTGTCTTTAGCAGATGTTATACAATACACAGGGAAACAAAGTCAAGTCAGCTGGAAAAGAGGAATCAAAGGAATGTATAGAGAAGCCATTACCTGTAGTATTGCAATGACACATAAAAAAAATTCACACAAGGGGAAGAATGGTTGCAAATGACAAACCTAAAAATATTTTGAGCTGAGGCACAATATCATTTTTACATCTGTTTTCATCCTTAAAGCATTAAATATTAATGAAAATACATCTTTGTTTGATGTGATAATTATTGTCATGATCCTTACTTATGAGGCTTGTTCCTTGTCTCTCAAAACTGTATTTTCATTGCTTAGTTTATTGTCCTCCTTTTGGTATCCCTTTGTTGGACCTATTTAATTCCATATATTCCATAATTTCCATTGTGCAATATCTCATAATTGTTCCAGTGTGCTCAAATGGGGGCCAGCCCTTTCCCTGTGTCTTTGAAAGTTTAGTCACTGTTGCTTCCTAGATTTGTACCCAGTTTTCACACAGGAGGTGTGATGGCTGTGTTCAGAAGTGTGTTCAGTTTGTGGTGAGGCTTGCGTTCATTTGGAAGTGGTTGCAGATGGTTGCATTCTATCTTATACATGTTTTGCCTATCCCTAAATACTATCTATAGTCAGGGTCTTCTTAGAGAAATGGTGTTTAGCTGCCACCTATTTCAAAGCTCAGTAACCTTGTAATATGGGAATGAAATGTTCAGTCTTTCCCAAATGGTGCAATAATACCTAAGTGAAGTAAAGATTGTAGGTAGAGGGTGTATATTGACTTCTCTGAGCTAAAGTGGCTGAAAAAGAACAGCTCAGCTTTCAGTCAGAGATATTCTTGAGATTATAATGTATATAATCATACATTCACATAAGTATGTAGGAACAGAAATGTCTGTCCATACCAAGTAAAACACACAGTAGTACACTTCCTTCCCCGCAGGATGTGGTTTCAGTGGTAATTAAAAAGATCATTGAAGTTTCCTTACAAATGTTCTTCCTCCAAGAATTACCCTGTAGGACTCTTCCAGCTTCCTTTTTCTCTCCAAACTGAAATTAACTGGAGGTTTAAAGACTCCACAGTAATTGTTATAATGTTTATGTCCATCAATGATGCTTGTAATGCTGAAGTAATATATTAATGCAGGGAGGAAACTAAGCAAGGTGCTCAGTTTTTATTACAAGTGCTTGAAAAAATAAGTTTTGCATCTCAGAATTACAACTGAGTAAAGAAACACTGGTTTGAGAACTCCCATCCATTCCCTGTTTTACACTGTGCTGCCTGATGCCTTGATGGGCTTACCTAAAAACAGAGACCAGACAAAATTAAGAGGATAAAAAGCAGTTATGTTTGTTGAAGGGCCCTCAGGTACATTTAGGGCAGGCGAAGCTCCCCCGGGGGCTACACTGAAAAGTGGACAACGGATCATGGATTTTCACATTTTTGTGAGTTTGGTCCATTTGCATATTGGGGGTTAATCTTCCAATTACAGCTTCCGGTACTGAAGTAATTTACCCCAAGTTTGCTCCCCCCAACTCGCTTTTGTTTACATTTCTTGGGGCCTGAGACAGTAAAGTGTCCTTGATTCCCAGGCCTAGAGAGGAATTGTTGTGTCCGACCATGATGGCAAAGCAGTAGCTAACACTCTACATGGAGTTTAGAGTTCTACACTAGAGAATTACAGGAATACAAATATATGAAAAACATAAAAGCTAAAATCCTAAGGCATCATGCCACTAGCAGGTGTCTGCAACCGCCTGACAGGTTTTAATTTAGTCACAAGAAATTTATTTGAACATCAATTACATACGCCTTTAAAAGTAGTAGGGAAGTGAAATAAGTTGCATATGGAGAAAAGCCGTGGTTTTGCACCATAAGGTGCTCCCTTCAAAATGCCAGTCTCAGTGCCTTGGCTGTACTTTATCTTTGAACATTTTCATTTGGACTGCTCCTACCCTTTCTGGCTGAATACACCCCTCTCTCTGTGATCAGCCAGCCAACATGCTAATGGAATGTAATTTGCACTGCACATAATTATCTGGATGGGAGACTCCCATGCTTGTGTTCTCTAATGGAGAGCTGGATTATGTGGCTTTATTATTCAAAGCAAATGGGAACATGAGTTACATGCTGTGTAACTGAAATGAGTAGGGCCCACAGGTTCAGCCTGATGCTTGTAAAGTGGCCTGCTATAGTTAACTCACTTGTAAAATAGGATTTATAATGGAAACATTTAAAGTGGGAACACCAACCTATCCCCATCTACCAGTAGCTATGAAAATATTGTCATACGACAGACTGTTAGAACAGAAAAAGGCTCAGCTGTATACATTGCAGCACATATTCTTTCGTGTGCCTAATGCAATAATGCTTTAATAGGTAATTCATTGTTTTTTTAGTATTTCTTGATAGAGGAAATCTAAGAATGTACCCTAGTTTATGCTGACCTATCTACTTTGTACATATTGTCACAGAATTAATAAGTTTTGTACATAATCAATCTTTGAAGGAGTCTCTTGAAACAAATAGTTGCAAAATGAAAGCAGAGTCAGACAGGATGTTTTTCCTTTTAATGATTTCATTAGATGACATGTTGGTAATATCTATCTTTATTTGGTGTCCACATACACTCACAGACTAAAGTAAAAATTATGCTGGAGGAAGAAGTGTTGGTGGAAAAGTGGCCACACAAGGACGGCCTTGCTGGGTTTAAATTTCTGTGAAAATATACTTTGTTTTATTTACACCTCTACTTTTTCAGGGTCGTACCCCTAATCAAATGCTTCTTAAACAAATGCAACTAGTGGTATGAAGTGACTACCGGTATTTGGTATACTGAAAAAGTGTAAATTTAGATTAGAATAGGTATAAGGAACAAAATATTCTGAGGGTGGTGAGACACTGGAACAGGTTGCCCAAATTACTTGTGGATGCCTAGCCACTGGAGGTGCTCTAAGCCGGGTTGGATGAGGCTTGGAGAAACCTGGTCTAGTGGAAGACACACATCTCCAAGGCAGGGGGATTGGAATTAAGCGATCTTTAAGGACCCTTCCAAACCAAACCAAACATGAAAGAGAGAAAATCAAGTCTACAAGTGATGGAAAGATAGAAAAAGTTTTGGAAATTGACTGAATTGGTATGCGAAAAATAGTAGGGAAGAGATGTTTTATAATGAGTGGAAAAAATATTAAGTGGGAAAAGACAAGAGTGAAAAGCACTAGGAAAGGAAAAACAACTTTAAAATTAATATTTCATAATTATTTTTCTTTCACTTGAAATATTTTGTATTTTTCCAAATATTTTGTATTTTTCCAAATTTTAAGTCAAAAGACATCTGCAAAAGGCGTATTATGCCAATGTTGTTACTATTATGCACTCCAAAGCAAAATGAATTTTTGTATGGCAGAAGAGAGCCAGAATATAATTTACAGATTCCCAGAATGTACTAAATCCCTCAGCAATGGACACTGAACAACATTCAGCTGCTTGCCTCATGGCCTTTGCTTTTCTTTTTAAATATTAATCTCTATCAGAGCCCTTTATAAACAGCTGGGTTCCACCTTCTGTTTGAGAGAATAGTGGTGCTCAAATGTGTAGAATCCAATTACATATTTTCCTTACTTTCACCAGATTGTTAAGGTCTGTCTCAAAACTTGAAAAGAAAGATAATGAGTTTAGAAAACTGATTTGTATGACTGACTATAAACTTGCTTCAAGAGATATGGCAATATAAGAAGGATTTGGTTTCTAGTTGGCTAACATCAATCTAATTATGTTTATACCTTAATTTTGTATTTTAGTCAATAAGAAAATTGTTCTTTTTCTACTTCTTTCAAGAGGTGAAGGAAAAATTTCCCCTCCTCTTGCCCAGTGTACAAGTATCTGCAGTGTAAACAATGACTTGCCATGTACAGGATTAAATGCTGAGAATCATATTGGAACTGCAAATTCTTTTATTAATTATGGAAGATGTCACTGCAAAAGTGTTTTATAAATGAATATAATGACATTTTTGGAATGTTCATTACTATTGTTAATGTTGAGAGCCTACTATATGAATTCATCATATAGTAGCTGACTCTATCACAAAAAGAGTATTGAATGCTGAATTTATATCAGTCCTTTCCAGGCAGGAATTGTGCCATAACTGCATTACAGAATATATATGTTAACCTGGAAGGAGGCAAATTAAATTTATGTTTACTTTATGAGGAGGTGAAATATCTATTTGTTTATTTTATCAAAGTGTTGTTAGAAATCACATTTTTATGCATTGTTACAAGTTTTCTGTTTGGTGTTTAACAGGTATAGATAATCCCTTTTGACAAATACAAGGAGGACTAAGTGCTTTAGAGCAAAGCATGTTTTTCTGTTAACAATATTCATATTTTTACACAAAGAAGTCACTGGTGGTTTTATGTGCTGTATAATATAATCATATTGATAAATAATCAGTCCCTGCAATTAATCACGTTTCTTCTCAAACATAGAAAATGTGTATGTGTTTGTTAGCACATGGGCGTTACTGTACCTGAAAGAGGATAAAGACAGGGAAATACATTTATTATGGAAATGACACTTAAATGACATTTCAGCTGAGGTGTAGGTACACTCATTCCTGCACAGTTAATGGACCTATCCATGGTATTTGTGATATGTGATATGGTTGTGCTTTAGAATGTGACCTCATGTTGAAATTTTGGGTAAAGGCATCTAATGATGCAAACTGGATTTTGCAAATGACTTAAAGGTGCTAATCTGTGCGATAAATTTAATTAGAGAAGAAATACCAAATCTTCAGTTTTGACTGAAATCTGGCCTCTATTTGTCTGCACTTAGTAATTTACTTTGTTCAGATTAGCAATTAATTACACCCTTATTTTCTGTGCTATCCTAGCAGCAGAATTCTTCTAACTCCATGCTAACACACTGAGACAATATTGACTCAGGAATAAAAATGTCATTAGTGGATTCTACAGTGTCACTTACTGCTGCTTCCTTGTTTTTCCTGGTGGATTCAGTATATTAAATGATTTTTTTTCCCAAGATTAGTCATATAAACCACTGTTTCTGTTTCTAAGGAGATAAATATTATACAAAATTTTCTGTCAAAGTTTTAATAACCTGAAATTCCTTTCTTTCTGCAATACTTACTTGAAACTACCTCATGTTTTGAAAATATTTTAGTGGCAAACAAGTGTGAAGACACAAGTCCAGCATTTTGTGAAGTTCAAGTAATTTCAGCTGTATAGTTTAAATCCATTAAAACCTTTTTCATCAGAAGGAGTGCTTGAATAGGACAAGACAGGGTTGGAATAAGATCTTGTGGAAACTAGTAGAACATACAACTACCAACTTGCAAAATCCACAGAGTAGAATTGTGGAGTGTAGAGAGCAGGGAGTAATAAAGCAGGAGTTCTGAAAATAATGTTTAAGATAGAATATTGCAAATTTCTGCGCCTAGCCCACTTCTGCTCATTGCAATTACATGGAGTCAAGATTACCACTGCTGAATATGAAGTCTTACATCTGAAAAAACTTCTGAGAGTAAATATGCTGAGAATTTGGAGGGTTTGAACCATTTTTTTCAGTCAAAATTGAGAGACAGCATAGTGGAAAAAAGTTTAGAACTGAATGTGAAAATGGGTGTAGAGTTTAAAGATATATCTTGTCTGAAGAAATACAGCTGGAGAAAGCAGTTTCTCGACTTATCAAACAACCATAATTTGCAATTTATGCCTAAATAGCAGCAAATTGCTTTTAGTCAATATGTAGTTATGTTGTCATTACAGTCTTGAAAAAAGCACTACACAAACCATTTCATGAGGTCAGTTTGAATTGTACTAGAAAACATTAACCTTAACTTGAATTCTAGATGCAAGGAGTAACTTCTGCTTGCATGTTAATAAACAGGAATCACATTTGTTGTTGTTAAATAATACATGATTAAGTCTGTGCTCCTGGATCTGAAAGCAGGTGAGATTTTCCGTTCATAAATTCTCTTACTCACGATGTTCCACTTAGGACCTGGACATCTTTTTTGGTGTTATAATATAATATTTAAAATATCCATAAATGCTCTAGGTAAGTGCTTTGTCCCTCGTTATCATCATAAAGGTCTTTTACAAGTGAGTAGAGCAGATTATGGCTATCATGCACGTTCCTGTAGCCTCCAAGAAGGTGTCCATTCCCTTTTAGGCAGGAGCTGCTGTGTTAATTGCAGCTAACAGGGAGGATATTTTAGGCCAGCTCTAACATAGTTTGATACACAGGACCACCAAACACTTCATGGGGCCATGAAGAGCAAAACTACTCACAGGAATTCAAGATTCAAGTACATCCTATGGCATAGTGACATTAACTGTCATACAGTTTAGCATTTGATTTCCTTTCCTAATTTCTGTGGAGACAACACTTACATAGAATTAACTTGTGTGATTGCAATGCATCTTTTCTTAAAGGTAGTAGCCACTACAGCACACATACTTAATATTTGGACATTTTTTCCCCCCAAATCTTGTGCAGCACTACATTTGTCTCTAGCAAATATTATCAATCATTTTGTCAACAAGTCATTATTTATTGGGCATTCCACCTTCCTTCATGAGCTTCACTTTATCACCTTGATACCATAGTACAGTCCGACTGTACTTTTAGCAAGAGCTGATACTTGGTGTAAAAAGAACTCTATGTGTGTTATCATGGTGACAACAAAAGCTCTGTTTGCGGGTTTTGCACCTTTCTTGTCAGCAAGGGCAAGTTGCATGGAACCATCTATGCCACACAGGGAGCTCATGGAGAAGCTCTGCGTAATTCTTTTAGTGGTCAGCACGGGACAGAGGTGCCATCTAATTGGTTTTCTGATACCATAGCTTTACTCTCATGGGATGCAAAGCAGTGTCTCTCCTGTCAGCACTTGTTGATGAAGCTGTACTTTTCCTCTGATACCACAGTCCCAGGAGTTCCTTTTAATGATGTTAGGAACCTTCGTGGTTTTTATGCCAAAAAAACAGTAACAATTTTAGTTATAATGTCTTCTCCAAAGACAAAAATAAAGAGGAAAAAGGGGATGGGGCATGGAAGACACTGAATTTTATTTATTTCATAAACATGCAGGTGGATATGAATGGAAAGAGTCACTTGAGGTGAAGGCTCAGGGATCTGCACACTGCTCATCTCAGCTGATCCACCCTGAGGCTATGGGGTGACAACACATTCAGGATCACAGGTGACAAGCATCATCAACTCTCACTAGTTTAGCCCATGTATTCTTTCTAAATATGAACAAATAATGTTTTTCCAAATTCTCTTGGGTTTGTAAAGCATTTTTAGTAACATAAATAATGTTCATTCTTGATAGCATGCTTCAATATAGGAATTTTCTACAGATTGTAATTTTCTTAAGCTAGAAAACATAACCTAAAATCAGTACTACGGGAAATGGAGATATGAATAGAAATGCTATGGATTGCATTTCTTTTAATTAGGAAAAATAGTTATCTCAAAATTATTTGTCCAGGATTTTTTTTATCTGTCCTGTAACATGAAATTGACATTAATTTCTCTTAACATTACAGTTTGTTTTCTGGTAGCACAGAATTTGACTGTTAAAGGGTTTGTAGTGTTTAAGTTATTCCCTTCTCTAGTTATTGATCTTTGAAAATTTCCAAGCTTCCTGCTACATAAGACAATTACAGAACTGTGCCATATGCTTTATGCATATGCCAAGCATTTTGGAGAAGTTCTCAGTGTTGTGTTCTCCAGATCTGCACAGAAAGTGCTACTCTGAGACTTGTGCAAATTGTTACAGCTGGAAAAAAAGGTCTCTTAATTATAAAACAATAATAGAGCTGTGTTGGACTTCGTCAGAAAAGCCTGACACAGATGTTTGTGCAATGGAAGCCAGTTATTAATTGATAGAATTAGCCCTGCCCTGCAAGCTGCTCCCAGCATGTGAACCCCATTGATTTCAGCTGGACTCTGCAAGGGCACAGTGCCTTCCGGCCAGATGGACCACTTTGCAGGGTCAGAGATTAACTGTACCGCTTCAGTGAGAAAAAAGTGACACAGGTACACTTCCAGCTTTCAATGCACCCATAACATTATCTCAGTTTTTCACTACCTATTTTGTATTGTTATTGTGTGCAAACTGCCCATTATTTGGTGGGATTTTATTTAGGACATTAAAAGCCAGATTCTCAAATAGTAAGTGTTCCTATGAGGTGAAATGAAATGTAACTAGCTATCAAATTCTCACTGCAAAATAGAATGGATTGAGGATTAAAACCTATATCTCTCTTTTATGCTGTTAAAAACCATGTCACAGTGGTTGGATGGTCAATTTAGTGTCTGCTAAGGCTTTTTCTCTAAAATCAGATTACATCTTCTATGAACTATGAAGAAAGGCACAGTAGATAGTCTGAAAATCTCTGAACTGTCAGAAGCACTCACTGTAGAACCAAGGGTCTTTTGTTTATACTGAAGGTTAGGCTAGCAGCTACGTGGTGAGATTCACTGAGCCCAGTTTAAGGGACAGCATGCAAAGAAGTTTTAGGTTTGAGTTCCAGACAAGAGAATATCACAGTATTCTATTTATACGTCGATGTTCATATTGCAGTAGTCCTTTATTGGTAAGAATCTGGCAATGTGCAAACCACACCGTGCAGATTGACAATTTTATTCTGAAATATGTGGAAAACAGTAACCAGAAAATATCAGCTGTTGTAAACCAGGTACATTTTCCTTAACAGTGAAAAAAAAAAACAACTTAGGAAAAAAACCCCAAACACGTGACACTAAAAAACACCCCAAAACACCCCAGAAAAATAAAACCAAAAATTAAAAACAATACCAATTAAAAATGCATTCTATTATGATCTGATTTGTATGTGAATTATTCTTGACTTTATATTACCATTTTGATTCTGTAAAGTAGAACCTAAAACAGTAGAAAAAGTCAACATCACAAAAATGTTTCAGAAAGATAAGGTGAAACATTTGAACGTATAATATTGTTTAACCATAAAGGAGGTACATTAGATCATTTTATACGGGCTGTTTTTCAGGCATTAAATGGTCATCGATCTATTTCAGTCAAAAGTACATTTCTAATTATGACTTTTAGTTTTACAAAACTTAAATGATCTTCATTTACTTCTTGAGGTCTTGACATCACTGAACTTCCCAATTATTAGAATAACCAATAAGCCCTCTCCTTCTCTAGAGAAAAATAGAATAATGTGGGTTAGGAAGGTCCTCCAAAGATCATATAGTCCAACTCCCCTGCCTGGTGCCTTGATAACGGACAAGCCTGATATCCCCTCTCCTCTCAAGTCTAGTTTAAAGCTCTGTCAATGAACTCAAATAACTTGTGAGGAGAGACTCTCTTCCCACTTTGAGAAAGGTGAATCCTATCTGACATCAGCAGACTCGATGCCTTGTAGGCCATGCCATTATTAAAACCTAAAAATTGTGGTGGTAACACCCGCCACAGGGCTATGCAGTAATAGACTAGGTCCATCTGTGCCTTCCAGTGTCACTGTCTGCAGCTGGAAGGTAGAGAAAAAATCACCTCTGCTCCAGATTCCCTTACCAATCATCCCAAGGACCTGAAGATCTTTTCGATCACACTTGACCACACACTGCAGTTTCACCACTACTACGTGGAAGAGCGATGATGGGTAATAGTCCAAGCCTGTGCCAGGCTATGGAGTTTCCTGGTGATGTCCTTAGCCCTGGCTGCAGGGAGGCAGAAACCTTCCCTAACAGAAGTGTCTGTCTGGATGCTCTGTTCCCCTCAGAAGAAAGTCACATATAACTATAACCTGTCTTTTCTTGCTTATGAGTATGGTTGTGATACAAGGGATGGGCTTTTCTGACTTTGGCAACAACTCTGGTGCAGAGGCACTGTCGTCACTATCATCCATTGACTGACCTTCCCCATCCAGAGCCTCATTCCTGTAGTACAGATGCAGCTAGGAAGGTGAGGTGGGCAAGAGGGTTCACCTGCTGCCCTGAGCATGGACTTTCCTTCATTCACTCCATTCCTATGAGCTCCCACCTTCTTCCTGGTGGGAGGCTGATACTGGATCTCCTTGATGTGAGTTTTCTGGTGGCTGGCCCTGTTCCTCTCTCAGCGAAGGCAGCACATGGTTCTGCCAGCCAAACTCTTTTCAGGATCCCTGGTACTTTTACATTTTATTTCCTCTCATCAATCTACCACCAGAGCAAGCCCTTGCTCTATTTCTATATTTTCTTTGCAAAACAGAAATGCTTTTGGGCTGGAAATCGTCCCACCAACTGCAGTAACATGTATGTTACTCAGTGCTACAAGATTTTATGGGTTTTATTATGTTTGCCTATAGCAACTTGATCTACGTAAAATTTTCCAGCTTTATTAGCTTTTATTCAGCTGAGTTCCTGGTTTTATTGGCAGGTTTCGTGAGTAATCTTGATTTGTATGTCTCGTGATTTAACCAGAAAATATAGTGGATAAGAAGGTAAGGAAATCATCTGCTCTACCCTTTTTTTAAGGTAATATATGAAGCCAATAGTTTTAAATTTCTTTCCACTGATAATGATTCTGAGGTAGAAATCAGAGATTTCTATTAATTTGGGCATACTGACATTTTTTTTGAAGTCAGAAATCCAGAAATCGAAGGCAGTAATTCTTAAGCTGTAAAATTACTGCTCTTCCTCTATATTATTAACTTCCATGACTTTACTTTATAGGCAGAAGATACCTTCCAGACTTTAAGGATTCCTTATGTGACAAAAGTTTCCACATGAACTTCCAGGACCCACACACACTGCATAAGATTTTATTCAGTGGAGGTAATAGTGACATGTTGGACAAGATACTAATAACACAAAGCACCCAGGCATGATCATAATTATGATATACACTAAATTATAGGTTGCCTCAGCATTTTGCTGTGATTTCTTACAGGTATTTGTACTGAGGCTGGCTGGGATAATGATAATTTTTTTTTTTTTCACAAGATCCTGTATCATGCTGTGATTTAGACTTGTGGCTAGAAGAGTGTTGGTAACACACTGATGTTTTGACTCTTGCTGAGCATCTTTTGTACATGTTCTAGGCACTCCTGAACCAGCAGCTGTGCAGGTGTTTAGCTGCTGGTCTAGGTTAGTCCAGAAAAATTGTCTTTGTTAATAATCACTGAATTCAAGTTGTAAGGAATCCCAAGAGGTAATCTTGCCCAGCCTCTGCACAAAGCAGAGCTGGGTCAGAGATCAAACCAGGTCATTCAGGGCTTTGTTCAGATTGTTCTTAAAACTTCCAAAGTTGGAGACTGCACAGCGTCTCTGGCAACCTGCTTCTCTGACTGTTCAAAGGGAAAAGGGGATTTTTTTGTGTCCAGATGGAATATCTTTTTCTCAGTTCATGCCAATTGTTTCAGGTCGACATGACACATTACTCAGTGAAGAGCCTGACTCTGTCTTCTAAACGACCACTCCACAGGCAGCTATTAGGTCTTCTTAATCTGGATCTCATCAAGATTGAACAATCTCCTATCCCACATCCTCTTATTGCATGGTGCATTCCTTAGCCCCTGACCAGCTTGGTGATCCTCCACTGAACTGTCTCCAGTCTGCCACTGTCTCTCTTGTACTGGGGAGGCCTGAACTGGGCAGTGGTCTGTGAAAGAAGAAAAATCATTCATAAACCAAATGGGAGTGTACACCATTTTCTCCTCTAAGTCATTGATACAGATATTAAATAGGATAGGTTCTGTTGTATATCCTGCAGAAACTCCACGTGTTTCTGGCCTCGAGCCAGAGGAATCACTAAGCATTATCCTTTGAGACTGACTAAAGGACCCAACTTGTTTCACATTCATCTAGACCAACACCTGTCTAGACCACAATGTGCCATGCTGCTCACAATGAGGATGTTCTAAGAGACCACGTGAGAAGGCTACTTAAGTACAGACAGGCAACACCCACTGTCCTCCCCTCACCCACAGCTCTTGTTATTTCATCTTAGAAAGCAAACAGGCAAGTCCACCCTTGAAGAAAATAACACAAACCACAAAATATAACTTTGAGATTTCCTTTTGATATATTCTCATGACTTTCCTTGTTGCCAGCTCCCGCGACTACATTATTCAACTGAAAGTAAATATCAGGAATTCACTTTATTGGCTGTATAATTATTTCTAAAAAACTCTTTTGGCTACAGTGGACTAAGGCCAGATGTAGCTTAAGCTTGTGAAAATAGACTTGTTACTTAGGCAAATATTTCCTACATTTTAAACAATATATGCAGCTCCAGTTGCAATACCAGATTATTAATAATTGGGAATCACATGTGATACATAGCAGGGGGTTTGGACTCTGTCTTTGCATTATGTATTGTATTTTATATATGTATTATATTTGCCATAATAAGCCCTGGGAAATTAGTACTTCACTGAGATTTTCTACAGCTTTAACCTTTGAGATAAAGTTGCTATGTCATTACTAAAAGCAAAAAAGTCCTGCATTAAATTCCTTTTGAAGTAATTTTTGCCTCTGAAGAAAAAGTGAAATAATAAATTGATTTTTTCTTCTTCAAAGTTGGACAATATATGGAGAGATTTTTCTAGCATTATTCATTTACTCTAAGGCTTTATATGCAAACTGTGTCTGAAGTTTAACTTTATTTTCTTTTTCAGCATCAAAATTATCATGCTAAAATCTTTCCTGATACCGATTTCCCTTCATCCAACATTTGTCCTTGAGTAACTATTGAAGGAAGTTATGAGGGCTTTTTAATGCAGTAAAAAGCCTCATTGTAACTGCTCCTCACCTTGTTGCACCTTCTTGAATGTGAAGCTGACTGAAAAGGTTTCATCATGCCATCGTGGTTTTTTGGCAATTTTAATTGAAGAAAAGATAATATACAATGCATGTGCCTAACTCAAAGCTGCGCAAGAAGCAGCTTAAGTCACTGCCTACATCTGAATCAGTTCATTTGATGTGTTACATAACAAGCCATACTTGATTCATCAAAGTCTTCACTTTGACAATATTTCATCTGTTTCATTATACATCACATTTAAGGGATTTCTTTTTTGATTCTGCATTCACAAAACACATTGAAGCTAGGTGATTTTGCAGAATGTCTTTAAACTCAGCAACTTTTTTATTACTTGATTTAACCAGAACATACCCCTAGGCTGCAGCAATATTTAGTTTTCAGCCCACATTACATTCATTGAAATTTAAATCTTGTTCCCATCACTAAAGTAATCAGATCTTGTGGATTTTTTCAAGTTTTTGATAGAGGTGGATGATGAGTCATCAACTGCACTATCAAACATCTATTTCCCCAAGCATTTAGACATTTCAAACTTTTATATTACTACTTCAAGTTGTTCATCAGAATCCGTCCATTGGGGACTGTAGGTTTAAGCTAAGTCTTGACTGCTTGCTTCAGGTTCTTTCATGCTCCTTTGCCTGCCCTGTAAACCAACAGATAGATGTATTTAGGATGCTTTTTAGCTCTATAGCCCTGCTAGCAGAGTATTGAGTTCAGTCCTGCTGATACTCAGCCTCAGAACCACAGATACATCATATCTACGCAGGCAATGTGTAAATGTAGCAGGTGTGGCTCTCATTATACAAAACTCAATTCCAATATAGTCTAGGTTTGGTTCCTATTTCCACTGCAAACTGCAGCTTCAATATCCAAACCTCCAGCCACAGTAAAATGATTGTTTTTTAAACTGTGTGCTCTTTTCTAAGGGCATTGTTGTTTTGGGTGGGTTTTTTTTTGAGATTCAGATTTTACAAGAGAATGTAAGATGAATTTGAGGACCCCAAAATAAAAAGAAGCTACAAAACTGTTCTTGTGAAAACAAGGTAACTGAAAATCCAAACCATTTTTTAGATACTAAAACTAAAAAACCAGTTGCATTTACATGTCACTCTATACTCAAGTCAGTAAAATTTTTTCAGCGAAATATGATCTGCAACATTATTTCAACATTCTCTGACCAGCCAGTACTTGTGCTTGTACTAACTTGTGATGGACCATACCCTTGTATTTGTTGAACATCATGAGGTTTACACAGCCCCACCTCTCAAGATTTTCCAGGTCCCTCTGGATGCCGTTCCTTCTTTCCAGCGTGTTAACTGCACCGCACAGTTCCCTGTTGCTGGCAAAGGTGTTAAACATTACCAGTCCCAATACCAGTCCTTGGGGAATGCCACCCATCATTGGTCTCCACTTGCACACCGAGCCATTGACTGCAACTCTCCAGGCAATTGTTTGTCCACTGAGTGTTCCATCCACGAAATCCATGCCTCTCTAATTTAGAGGCAAGGATATTGCACAGGACAGTGTCACCTGCATTTCACAAGTCCAGGTAGGCAATGTTGGTTGGTCTTCCCTTATTCACCAGTACTGTGTCCCTTTAACACTGCGGCCCTGTTACAACCCTCAAGGCCTTTTAACAAAAGCAGTATCCTTTTATAAAATCCTGTAAGATTTATTCTTTCCTCTTGGTTGAAGATGGTTCAAATATATTAATATATATCTAAAAATAATAATACTTTTAAAAGCCCCAACAAACACCAGTGCTTTATTATATTGCATTTTAAAATGGACTGCACTAATTGGCATTTCAAGTTTAAGCAGTACAATAAAGGAAAACCAGTATGGTAACATGCTTTGTTCATTTGCGAGAAATGGAAGTTATTCTAAGATATCTAGGTGACAAGCAGCTAGAGTATCTTATCTTTTTTGTGTCAGAAAAGAGAAAATCTTCAGGACAGAAATGAGCCATTGATTTACTGATGTTGCTGTAGCATAAAAATGGAAAATAATATATAACAGGACCACAGACAGAATGAATGAAAGAAGCAGTGAAAATGAAGAGGCTGAGTGGGATTCATTTTTGGAGCAAATAAGTGGGATACATAGTCTTCCGGCAGAGCATGAAAATATTTGAGCAATCATTTCATGTTAGAGAACAGAGAAAGAAATGGGGATAGGTATGATTTCACTATAAACACATTTGTTTCTACTGAGCAGTATCTACACAACTGAAAGCACAAAAATAAGTAAAGAGAAACTGAAACCAGAACATCGAGCCTAAAAAAAAAATCGCATAAAGTGAAATAGGCTATTAATCTGCATCCTTTTTCTTGGCTAACTAATATTTTTTAAACAATATTGGTAAAATATTTTAAGTCTTGCTTCTGCAAACTTCACCTATGTTTGTCTTTTGTTTTCATAACCAACTTTATCCCCAGTATTCAAAAGCCAGGAGGCTATTTACTTAAGCAATACTTAAATCATAAGTGTGTAACACACACCAAAATCTTTCACTCACTCTTAGCAGGCAATTTCTTATCAGTAAAGGGAGGCAAAAAAATCAGTTTATGTAATTCTGCATCTACATAGTCCATTTTGTTTCACAAGATGAGGAATATGTGGTAGTCCTGCAGTTCTCTCACTATAGAACCAACATTAAATTATGCACATGGTTATAGGAAATTTTTCATATGGGTAATTAACACATGACTCACAGAAGTCCTTGGACATTGGCTTCCTTCCATTTCAAATGTTAAAAGCATAGAAGTAACTAACAGTTGATGATATGCAGTCACTAGGCCAATTGAAAATTCTCACTACTGGTGAGAATATGATATTGAAGGAAGAAGAAGAATGGAAATTGCTGCTGAATTCTTTAGAGAAAAAAGTGCATGTCTGTATTTCTCTTAGATAAGTGATTATTGGAAATAAATTATAAAATTAAACAAAATATATATATAATGAAAATTACCTTTGAAGTTGACTACATTTTGTTTCTACATAAAATGAAAACAAAAAAACCAAAAAAACAAAACAAAACCAAAAAAAAAAAAAAAGAAAAGCAAAGAAAAAAACCCTTCCTCCCCCTCCCCCCAAAGATTTTTCACTGAATTATAGGAAATGTAGATTTTTTTTTTTTCCAACTGTTTTCCTAAAATTAAGTTTTAAGGAATTCTTTGTATAAGAGGATCACAAAGGCATCCATTTCTATAAAGGAAAAATTACTTTTTATTCAGTGACTTGGAAAGTGAAAAATAATGGAGCACTTGGTTAACAAATTGGCATATATTAAAGCATAGTATTGCAGATAAGAAATGTGTGCATTTAATATTTAGGGTAGGCACTTATTCCAGCACTTGCTCTTTGACAGCACAGTAAGAAAAAGAGGAAAATTAGTTGCTCTCCTTATTTTAGAAGTTCTGGGTTTTTTTCTTTTTCTTTTTTTTTTCCTCTAGTATTTATAAAAAGCTTTTCAGGCATCAGTAAAGAAAAGAAATCATTGTGAATGATGATTCCTAAATACAGAATATTGCAAATACTTGAAGCAAATTCCTAAACACACTCAGAGAAGATTAAGTTGAAAATATATATCTACTGAGTGTAAGGGGAAGAGCCTTATCCTTCCTCTTGAAGGTCTACATCAAGAGGCTTGCTTAATTGTATCAAAGAGTGACTTATTTCTGCAGATAAAACTATCCAAACCGGAATAAATTCATCCTTTAAGATGGCTTACTGAAGCAATGGATATTTACTCCACTCCCCACACCATGACCTTCAAGGAGCTTAAAGCCTTCAGGCATTTTGTATACAAAGTAATCAAGATAAATCTACCTACTGTTCGTAGGATTTAAATTTGTCAAACAGAAATCTGTGAAAGGACTGCCAGAACACATTATCCCATGTGCTCCATACCTTTCTGAGGGGAAATATTTGTAACAACAGTGACATGAAGGTGGGAAGGTTGACTTTTTAACAGTTCAACATGCCTTTGGACAGGGAAATGTCCCTTATATACAGTCTAATGGTAGTAGAATGCTGCCGATAAATCTTCTGAGGAGCTGAAAACAATTCCCACTGAAGCTCTGGAAACTGTGCCTCTTCATCACCACTGAAGTGTTGCCTTCTAGAAGGGCTGAGTAATTAAGAAAGTGCTTGCCAGTTCAGCACGGTGTGGCAGCAGCTGTCCGCTCGCTCAGGTGAGAGAATTGAATTCTGGAGAGCTCTTGATTCACTTTCTCTGGCTTGCTGTAAAAAGGGAAGGCCTATGCTTCATGATCTTCCCTTGGCTTTCCATCACTACCCTACGCAAAGCTTCACCCCAGAGAGTTCTGTTCATCTTTTCCTTCGTTGCTACAGACATTAGGTTGTTGGGATATTGCAAAGTTTCAAATAAAAGGAGTTACAAGGGATCAGAGCAAGCCACACGTTATCTTCTGATAGCTTAGAAACAAAATAGCTATTTTAGGCCCTCTTTCTGGCCATATTATAATAAACTAAATAGAATATTTTCTTATTGCCAAATATCTAAGCAAGCAAAAGAAAGAAAACATGGAAAGTGAGGGCAGTGAGGCATAAGTCTGTATGAAAGAGAATATATTCAGTTGCTAGCAGCAAAACATTTCATTTCAGCTTTATAGGAGATTTTCAGCATGCAGAAAACATGAATTTAGAAGCTAGTTTCTGACTGGGGAAGGAATTTTATTGAAATTTGAACCCTTGCAGACATTTATAAACTCAGACATTATAATTAAAGAAACCATGTTAGTAAGAAATTGCCTGCAGGGCTTTGAAGTCAAGTACCTGGTTTCATATGTTTCCTTCTCTATATTATTTTGATTTTCTCTTTTGTTTTGTCACACTCTCTGATTCTGTCCTTTCTCTTTTACTTCTATTTATCCTTGTGAAGCATATTTGTAATCATTTTGATCTTCAACCTCAGATCCCTTTATTTCCACTGAAGGAATTCTGTCTCATCACTAGAGGTAATACTAAAATAATTTAAAAAAAAAAAAACATTAATTCTGCTTCCCAGTTATATTCTATTATGTAGTTATATCGGTACATCACCTTGTGGTACTGGAAGCCTCAAGGAGCACATGCTTTTTGTTGTACTGTAAATTGTAGTTTTCCATACTGCATTTGTGTATTCCACAGTTACCTCCAAACTACTGTTTCGTGAATTATATTGTTGGTGACGTATTGTTTAAATCATTTTTTTCCTTTAGTATCCAAAATATTTCCCTGTATATGAGGCAAGCAGTACATCTTCAATGCCAGTGTAGAATCTAATCAGGTTTTTTTTTTATACTCACCGTATGATCACTATCCAGAATGATTTCCAGTCAACACAAAAAAATGACTGAAGAGCAAATTTTTTTTTTTTAAATTTTTACATTTGAATCAACCATCAGCCCCTGCTTTCTGTCTTGTTCAGATTTGGTGCCTTAATGAAGAACCATTTCCTTGTCAATAAACCACAGCTTGAATTTTTATCTGGAAAAAATGAGATTGCAGTTCACATAAATTTTGTCCTAGAGAATGGTAGAGCTTGCCTGCTTGTGTTTGCTAGTAGAGCTTGCCTGATTGTTGACTGCTCTGTTTCCCTGTTTTCCTCTCCTTTTTTCTATGGTTGTTGTTAAGTGGAAGCAGCTTTCTCCTACTAGTTTGCTAAATATTATTGATATTAATGTTGACCATAATCGTTTAGTGAAAGGGCAGGTAATTAAACTTTAAAAGCCATTCCCAAAGCATCATTCTCATTATTAAAAGTTTCCCAGGAAAACATCTTTCTATATCTTATTGCTTTTATATTGCTCGCCCAAAGAAGCATAAAATGGCTGCATGCAATATCTTGTAAAAGCTAGCAATTTTCTTCTTCCATCTGCTTCCTTCTTCATTATATGTCCGTTCTTTTATTTTTGCCTTTTCCCTCTGTGTTCATATTTTCCCTCCCATCATCTACTCTTTCTCTTTTCTATTCTAAAAAAGAACAGGACAGAGAGGAATGAAGTTGTCAGAAGCAAATGGATTTTGTGAAATAGCTGTTTTACAGTTCAGTAATATTAAACAGAGACTGACTGTGTTGTACAGGAAAATTTAAGAACATCATTAATCCAAAATAGCTGGTTTTGACTAAAGGGTATTGTGTAATAATGTTCAGTACCTAAAATCCATTAGGTTTCATTCTTTTTCTTTCTACGTTCATCACCCCAGTACAATCATATTTCTCAGTTATCACAACTTTTTCATTGAAAACTTACTTCATGGTTCAGAGACATCAGCTAAGGGTCAAGAAAATTTTTGAAAACATCCTGAAAGAGTCAGTTCAAAAACCATTTTGAAACAAAAGGATGGAAACTGCTGTGGTAATAAAGGTAAAGAACATTTAGGAAATGTTTTCCCTGCATGAGCAAGTTTGGCACTGGATATTTTTATAAGTGCTTAAAGTGAAAAACCCCTAACTTTTTTCACTTCTGCCTGGAGGAGAGCTGATTAGTTAACAATTAACTCTGAACCCCTTTTTGGCCCAGGAGAACTCTATGTATTTGTGGGTTTCAGATAGCTAATGATAATGTTACTGCAATAACAACTACTTTAAAAATGTTTAGTATATGGCTGCTAAAAACCAAACAAAATGGGACACATACAAATTAAAAAAAAAATGAAAAAATGAAAATGCTACTGCAGTTTGCTTGAGAAAATACATACACACAAATACACTTACAGGTTCAGGTCTGACAAATAGAAATGTCAAGGAAGGAATTCACACTGTAGTAATCAGGTTTTTCACATGCTGGCGGTGCTGAAATTGACCATCCCTGCATTCCCCTTTCATCCTCCATCCCTTTGGTATAGGGAGCAGCAGCCACTCCAAACAGGATTAGCAAGAGTTCTGATCTCATCGAGCAAAATATTGCTTTCAAAGGCATACCTTTAACCAAATCTCCCAGTCTCCTTGCCTTCAGGCACTTAGAGATCAAATTTTATAAATATCTATATGTCTATATCTATCAATATATATCTCCATACAGGCTTCACAGTCAGAAAGCCAGTCAGGGCCCAACAACATGCATTAGTCAAGTCAGAATTTCTCAGGAAATAAAAGAAAAGAGAAACATTAATTTAAAAAAAAAAAGCCAGAAAACAACAAAACACCAAATCGAACCAAACCAAACCAACCAACCAACCAACAAACCCCCAAACCAAACCAAACCAACACAAACTAACAAAAAAAACCCCAACAAAACAAAAGAAAACAAACAAACAAACAAAAAAAAAAACAAACCACAAAAATCACAGCGTTTCCTTTTCCTTTATCCAGCACTGTAATAAAGGCGTAAGAACTGAAATCTTCCAAATTCAGACCAGAATTTTTTTGTTTCAACTAGATTAACTACTGGGTCAAGCACTGCAAGGGTGACAGGCATGGAACAAGACCCCCTACCAAACACTGATGTGAGAAGTTCATGTGGCCCAAAGGTTTACCATGACATTTGGATTGTTGAAAACGCGCATCATCATCAATAAAAATATGCAGAAATATGTACTGACACCTTATACTATTGCAAGGGGGAAAAGCTTAAAAAAACCCTTAATAAATAAGGGAGAATCTTGACAAATGTGGGAGTTTAGGTATGATTTTACTTTAAAAATGTGTGGTTTAGCCATTTATTTAAATTGTATTCTAAAATTGGCAAAATTCAATGTTTAACATTTTAACTTGTTTGTTTCTTTCTTCTTCTAGATTTGGATCCACATAGCATTTTGGAAAGGATAAAAACATGTTTTTGAGCCAATATTGACTTTTAAGGGTCTTTTCCTTCTTAAATAATAATTTTTAAAAATATTATGATTTAATTAGCTCAGATCAAGCCCTTATTTTTTGCCTATTAGTACTATTGCAGCAAATTAACTGAAGAAACAAGTTTTTTTTTTTAAAAAAAAACCCAACAAACTAGCAATTTGTGGTGCATCAGTTTCTACTGTAAAGAAGTTGATAGGAGAACTTACAATTTTGTTTTCTTTTTAAAAAGTAGTTTTGGAATTATTCAGCTATTTATTTTCTAAGTATGTCTTTAAGATGTTTTACAAGCTCATGAAAGTCTGAAAAAACAGTGTGGAAAGGATTCCTCTAATCACTTTTGATGAATGCTTGTTTTCATACCTATTAGCTAAGCAATAAATGGGAGCTCGTTCCCTTGCACAGTCATTGCTGGGGGCTTGCAGGAGCCTGTGCTCTATATTTATAACTACCATTGAATTAATTATATACAATTCCTGTTACTAAATTCCTCTTAAACTAGCAGAAGACTATTTGTGCCTCGATCATTATATTCATTGAATTGTCCTTTGTGTAATTTCATCCTGTAAACATCAGTTTAGAATCAATTCCTTTGATTCTGTTTTGAAAGATTTCAGGAGTAGGGAAACACACACTTAGAGCTACTTAGCTCTAGGCAACGATGTCACAACCTATGTGGGAACCAATTATAGCTAATTACAGTTTGACTAACCTTCTGTGCCATTAAAATTCTTGAAGACTCTCCCCAGCTCCTGCTCTACACTAATGCTTTTTCTAATAATGTATCTGGTTTGGGAGAGTTTGCTGATTTAGTTTGATTTGTGCCTTTGATTTTGTTTTGTTTTGATTTATTTTCTTTTTACTTGGAATATCGTATCAACCAGAAGAAAATAGATTTAGGAAATGAAGGAGAATCCAAAACAGATCCAGTACAAACAGTCTGCTAGTGACCTCACAGCAGGAACCAAGTCATTTCACCAGTTTTAAGATATTCCTATTCAACATTTACTTCGGTAATTGATATTCTTTAAGCAAGAATCAAAACCCACAGAAATAAAACCTTCAACACTGTGAGAAGGTTCTGGAGTAATATTGCCTTGCAGCAACTCTGATCACTTCTGGGATATTAAACACAGCACAACTATGGTTCTCCAGCAATTAATGGGAAAAATTTTTTTTTCCAGGAAAAGGAAAGAAAAAAAAATTAACACATCCCAGGAATGTACTAGGAACTGAGTTATTACAAAAGCAATTAGATAGTCTAATGTGCTAAAAATTTTAATTATCAGGAGTTGGAAAATATTTGGGAACATGATGGCCAAAAGGAGCTTGGGACAGTCTGATTGAGAAGGAGAACGCAGAATAAATGTAAGGAAGAAAATAAAGAAGTGAATTAGGAGGAAAAGAAGGGTAGGAAGGCAAGAGAGATGGAGGAAACAAAGAGAGAAAAACAAGGGGGGAGGGAGAGGGGAAGGAAGGAAGGAAGGAAGGAAGGAAGGAAGGAAGGAAGGAAGGAAGGAAGGAAGGAAGGAAGGAAGGAAGGAAGGAAGGAAGGAAGGAAGGAAGGAAGGAAGGAAGGAAGGAAGGAAGGAAGGAAGGAAGGAAATGAGGCAACATTAAGAAACCATGTCATCATGATAAGGCCATAATAAAACAAAAAATGATAAGAAATTATTTAATCTTGTTTATGACTATTTGAATTCCCTCAAAAACTAGATATACACACATTAAAATACTAGGTTTATCATGCAGAATATTAGCACAAACCTATAGGACAAAAATCGGTTTACTCAAAGCCCAAAGAAAGATACAAGTGGAAAGAAATACGAAACATTTTTTGTTGGATAAATCTTACTTAATATTAGCTATCAGAGATGAAAAAGTCTAATCAGAGCTAGATGGAAAATCAGCTCTGCTCATATTTCTAATGAAGAGATATTTATCCTTTTCTCCTAACTGCAGAGGGAGCCCAGATGACCAAAAACTATAGATTAAACAGATTTATGTTTGAAGTATCTATGAATACCATAAATTAGGTCCTATTAAAAGCATTGTCTATAATTACCTAGCTAATAAAAGAAAGACTTTTAAAAGGAAGACAAAGGACATCCTCTTCTGCTCAGTGATGACAGTTGTTGATCCCAAGGAGACAGAACTGATTAAAGCATTTTTTGCTTCCAGGTTCATTGTCATCAGACACTTTAAACAACACATTGCAATGACACAAAGTTTTTTCTTTCAATAGAAGCATAGTGTATTAAAGAGTAGGTAAGACATATGTTTTCAAGTTGGCTGGGTGTGATGAAATTCACTATATCACAGTCTGAAGGTGGGTTAGAGTAATCCCAGAACCATTTGCACTTGTCTTTGAGAGCTCATAGAAAACAGGCAAAGCCAGAAATGCGAAGTTAGTACCCACTAGCAGAGTGAGAGAGTAAGAAAAGGGAAAAAAGGACAAAAAGGGAAATTATTGTTCAGTCAGCTTTATTTCTATTAGCAGAAAAATGCTGGAGGAATCCAAGTGCTTTATAACTGACTAGAAGATAACCAGGAGATCAGTATAGTCCAGTATGGATTTATTATGATCTAAGCTTGTGAAGAAAATCTAATTGCTTTTACAGCAGGAAAATTGGCCTTGGGGTTGCAGAGAATTTGTAAATACTTTGGCATTGCTAAACTTTTTACATTTTCTCAGGTAACGTGCTAAGGAAACATGGTCAAGACAGAATCTCTGCTGAATGAATGTCCTACTGATTAGAAAATTATCATTAAAGAGTGATTCTTTTTTCCCTGTAAAATAAAAATCTGTTTGAGAGCAGTTCTATACTGATTCTGATTTAATTTTTTTTTTAATAAGAAATGAAGACTGGGCATGAAATTTACAATTGACAACAGGCTAGGAGTATTTAAAAGGATGACAGAGGCCAGGTTTAGAATCTAACATGATCATAGCAAATTGAAGAAACAATTTGGAGAGCGAAAAAATGCACTTCAATAGGACAAATGACAAGCACCACACTCAGCAGAAATAATCAACTGCCAAAAATACAAGACAAGAAACAGATGATTAGACATCATTGGTACTGAAAAGAACCCAGGCATTTAATGGGCCACAAACTGAACATGAATCAACAGTGTCACATAATTACCATAAAGAGAAACACGTTCCGGAATATGTAGACTGGATTGATGTCCATGAGGTCGGTGACATACTGTTGGATTCTATTCAGCACCAGTCTGAACTCTGTCAAGAGGAATTTGCCACAGTTCATGAAGGATGTAACCCAGATGAACAGGGTTCACCAAGGAATAATGAACCTTATTAGACCTGCGAAGAACTGACATAGGAAGACAAGTTAAAAAGGAGACAGAGAGAACATGCACTAATAATTAAATGTATAATAAAAGTGTTGCAAAAATAGAGTGGAAAGAAAATCTTTCCTTGATAAAGATCAGATATATCCTTTTGGGTAGATCAGCCTGTGTGGGTATCACATCTAGAGCTATTTTATTTACATTACCAGTGCAAGCTTTCTATAGTACTAAAGCACAGGAATGTATTTTGGAGAAGGTTATAGAAATTCCATTATTCAAAGCTGAAGAAGTAACTGTCAGGAATGGCAGAATTATAGTTGATCTTGTCTTTCAATAACAGGCAATTCCTTATGTTGAAGTATTTCTTTTAATTTTGGTTATGAAGCTTGCAAAATAGTCTCGATTTATTTCTGTGCTTGCTTTCTGCTGATCCAAGGGCATATCTTCAACTTCTTATCATTTGTTTTTGTGGTTTGTTTGGAGAACTCTTTATGATACACTCAGAAGAATTTTTCATAGATAATTGTCCCTTTTATTCAAGAGCTATATAACTAAGAAGATATTTTTAATGGTTTTATGAAAATAAATGAAGGAAAAAATTGATATATGTTACACATGGTATTTTTAAATTGTGTTTTCAGAGTCTACATTAGAGAAGTTTGAAAATGACTATGCTATACTTTAAATACATACCTTTATGTATTTTAACGTCTGGTCTTAATGTTTCATTTCATTGGTTACAACTGGTGAATAATAGAACAGTACTGTTTGAAACTTATCATGAATTTCAGAGGTACACAGAGACAATAGCTCATTATATTTGGCCTCATAATGTTTAATAAACCTCTACTTTTGATGTCAGATTTCCACATGCAGATTTTTTTATTAATCTGTAAAATTCTGTTACTGCCTTTGCAGGCAATTCAAATTCCTGTAGAAGGAAATATATCCACTGTTATAAAAGACTTTTTTAATGGAAGCCTGGGATATACTTCCTTCATTAGGAAAGGAAGAAAAAAGTCTGTGTTACTGGCAATAATTCTTTTGATGTATAAATTTAATAAAGGGGCAGAAGATGTTCAATATAACAAAAAGAAAGAGGTATATAGCAAAATCATCCATGACTGGAACTGGTTTGAGGTGTTCTTCACAACTCTCAGCAATAATACATATTTCCCAAGACTTAATAAGCATCTTTCACCATTAAACTACAACAGGTGGCAGAAAAGTGTGCAAAGCCATCATTCTTTTATAAATGGTGAAAGTGTGAAAAGGATGGCCTGAAGAGACAGAAATCAGTAGCAAGGCAAGTATATAATTCCTTAAAGCATCCTTTAAAATTGTATACTTAAAATAAATGTTTTTCCTAGAAACATTTCACTTTCATTTGCCTCACTTCATAATCTTGCTAGCTCACGTTCAGCCACTGAGCAAGTGCTAATTGTAATCTGGAAGTGTGCTATAAATATGCAACAGTCCTCTCTCTGAAGGACTGGGGATAAATGCTATGTTGTTTTTTCTTCTGAAAATGAATACAAAGCGTTGTTCTTATTATTTGATTTAGGAATGTATGGGCATATTTTTAGTTGTTTGTTCTACAGAGGTCTATTTGAGAACTCTATTTTAGTTTCCCTATGATAGTTTTCAATTTAGCTTCAAGCAGAAGCTGGCAAGCAGAAATAATTTGTATGTTTAGCAAAGTGAAAAAAAAGGCGTTCTGTCAGTAAACTAAAGCCAATAATTCAGTTCTCTCTATACTTGAATGGTAGGAAGTTTAACTAGAGACGTGATCAGTTCAGGTCCAACTTCCTTGAAGAACTCTGACCCATCAAATAAGTCTTGATGGGTCAGCACTGAACAGACATTGCTTGTCTCTGCCTCGTGCAGCTATTAAAGAAAGGAAACAATTGCCTCGACAGGGCTCCTTCCAAATGAAGTCTCTGCAGACTGTACAGTGGTGAGACGAGCACGTTTCCCCACTGCTTCACAGAATCTGAAATGATTGCAGTTAGTCCAAGTAATGTCTGCAGGGGTATTTTTTAGACAGTATTTTAAAATCAAAACCTGTGCCTACTGGGTGACTTATAAAAGGAAAAATCCATTTCAGGGAAGGGACAAACTGCTGTGTGTTCCCCACAGGCTAATTCTTGAAATGGGCTTTTGAAATTCTTTTGCATTTGAAATGAATGACAGTCATTCACCTGTTTGTTTAGCCTGAGTTTCACATTCAGAGAAGTGGATAAGTGCTGTTTGAATGAAGTGCTCCAAAAACTGCCCTTAAAGAGCCCCTAAGGATGTAAAATCTTTCAAACCAGATTTGGGGCATGAGTCCCTACTTGCAGATTATTACAGTTTATGCAGTGAATGTGTCAAGCCAATTCTCAGCAGAAAACTGACTCCTCTTTTCCTGTAGTGTCTACAACAGCCCAGATGTTTATGTACCCAATAACTTAGCACATGCATTGTGACACATGTTAACATGCTGCAACAACAAGATCTAGCTTGGATTTCTCCCTACAAAATATATTTGAAAGACAACCTGTTTATTTGTACTTTGCATGTGAAGTTATGGACGGGATAAAAATTTATCCTGAATGTCTACAACTGCTTGAATTGAATTTGGATTAGAATATGGAATTAATCTCCTACCTGTG
Source organism: Callaeas wilsoni (assembly GCA_013398955.1). Lineage (NCBI taxonomy): Eukaryota > Metazoa > Chordata > Aves > Passeriformes > Callaeidae > Callaeas > Callaeas wilsoni. Next base: position 213,154 of record VWPU01005588.1, read on the forward strand.
AAAAAGAAATGAAAAAAAATTGTGAGAAAACTTCTGATATGAATCATGAGAAGGGCATTCAGATTATGGCCAAGGAACACTAAAGAGTTCATTACTAGAAATTTACACTACAGATGCCTCAAATAGATTTTTAATAGTACACCTTTTTAAAGTGTTCCATTGAGTTTGAATTCTGAACAGAACATATCTTTGACTTTATCTCATACTTTGGCTGCTATTTGCAATAACCAAAATTAAATGTATGGTTGTAGAAATGTCTTTGAAACAGATTTTTCACTGATCAAATAACTCATCACTTAGAAGTTACTTTTTAATGAAGTGGTTTACAGACTTTATCATAAGTCTGTGCATTCTCCTATTAGTAAGATGAAATTGTGTTAATAAAATTATGTGACTTCTTAAAATAAGGGTTAAAAGATATCATCGTACAACAGTCTGGTTTTTGATATTTCTGGTTATTTAAACATAATAATTCACACAACAACGGTCCCCTGGGGTGTGATTAGGGCAAGTTTTGAGAGTTAAAATTATATTTTTCCTGAAACAGCAGCAATATAATTTAAGTGTTCTATCACCAGTAATTTGATTTGCTGTTCATTATAATAAGAGTAATAATAACAAATTCAATTGCTATTAATGGAAATGTCATATGGACTTTCATAAAGGTTTTATTGTAATTCAGTATTAATCAGTGTATCATTAAAATAAAGTGTTATCATCTAATTTGTATTTATTCAAGCATAAAGGAAAAAAATCTATTATGATGTACTGCGCCATTATACAATCTGTTGTTTTAATGAAAAAAAAATTTGCTATATACGTATGTATTTTTCTTACATCATAGTGGAGAAATATTGTACTAGAATGTTCTAATTCTCACCGTATACACCCAAAAATATTGTACTGGTAAGGTTAAATTTCATCAGTTCTTTCCTGTTAAATCATCTCCTCAAAATCTTCAAGGTTAAAGTGTGTTGAAATAGCTTTCAGGGCTGTGGTGCATCCCATCCATAATAAAGGAGTATTTTTATTTGAACAAGTTATCTTTATTAACACAGATAGTTGACTAAGTTACAGATTGATACAGCAGCTTCTAACCTGTATGAGAGGTACATTTCTCTATTCCCATAATTAATAATATAAGTTGTTCTTACTCATATTTTACATTTTACAGCTACAGTTACATAGAAAGAATTGAAAAACTGCAAAAAAGGCCCAGGAATTTCACTGAGTTTGTCATTTTTGTAAAGCATCATTGTGTGTCTATGGTGAACCCTTTAGGGGGAAAAAATCTCAAGGTAATTTCAAATGTATAAATTCTATACTTTATGCATTCAGTGAAGATTGAATCAAAGCTCAAGAGTTATATTCCTATATTTTCTTCCTGTGAGGGTGGTGAGGCACTGGCACAGGTTGTCCAGAGCAGCTGTGGCTGCCGCATCCCTGGAAGTGTTCAAGGCCACTTTGGATGGAGCTCTGAGAAATCTGGTCTAGTGAAAGGCGTCCTTGCCCACGGCAGGGGTTTGGAGCGAGATGATCTTTAACATCTGTTCTATCTTGAACCACTCCATGGTTCTATGAAATTTCCTCTAAAAAATTATAACATTCAGGATTATGTAGCCTTCTGAATTATTTTGGATTTTTGAAGAGTCTGACTTCTGCAGCAGATCCAGAACTTGGGGTTAAGGTATTCCCATCAGTGTAAGGTCTGGGTAGACTTGGGCTCTCTGAAATGAACCAGCAAGAAACCAAAATAAACACAAGTAGAGATCTAGAGCTAGCAAAAGAAAATAGCAAAGGAAGAGATATCTCAAAAAAAGACAACAAAAAAGCACATTTGTACTTTATAGCTTTAGGCTCTGTTACACTTTCCCAGTCACAGTCACAGAAAAGCTTTTACTTAATAGCACTTTTTCATACTCATTTAGGATGTAAAAGCACTTGAGAAAAAAGTGTGTCTCACATCTCTGTCTAAATTATTCTAACCTTCTACAAGCCAATAAAACTTCAATACTTGCCTGGAAACTTCTTCACTTTGAAAATGATTGATGAAATATTGCTTCAGATCAGCCAGAAACCAGGATTGTTACATGGATAGTGAGAATCCTGTGCCTGAAACCCTTCAGGCCATAAATCCATTTCAGTAATGTCTCCTGTGTTATATTTGCCAGATTTTTGTAAAAGCAGAAGGCATCCCCAGAAGAATCATTCAGTAAGAGGGAGCATGAAAGATGACATCTTAAATTTAGGTTCTCAGGGGACCTCTGAAACCCAAATTTATTTTCTCCTACCTTCTTCTCAAAGCAGGATCAGTTACCAACTGAGAGCAGGTTGCTCTAGGTCATCTTGTCCAGCTGAATCCTGACTGTCCAGTGACAGAGAATTCACAGTATTTCTGAGTATCCCATGGCTCACAGAGAAAAAAATTCTCATACCTGGTATTTTCCATGTTCAGCTTGGTGCCTCTCTACTCCTATGAGCCTGTGTGAATATCTGGAGTCACAGAAGCACAGAATCATTTAGACTGGAAAAGATCTCCAAGATCAAGTCAAACCTCTGACTGGTCAACACTTTGTCAAGTAGACCAGAGAATTAAGTGCCATGTCCAGGCATTTCTTGAACACCTCCAGGGATGATGACTCTACCACATGCTCGGGCGGCCCAGTCCAATGTCTAACAATCCCTTCAATGAAGAAATTCCTCCTGATTCCAACCTGAACCTCCTTTGGCGCAGTTTGAGGCCATGTCCTCTTGTCCTGTCACAACTTGCCTGGGAGAAGAGACCAATCTCCATCTGGCTATACCCTCCTTTCAGGAGGATTGTAAAGAGTGAGAAGGTCTCCCCTGAGCCTCCTTTTCTCCAGGCTAAACACCTCCAGCTCCCTCCGTCACTTATCATAGGACTTACTCTCTAACTACTGTTCCATCTTTCTGAATGTTTCTGACTTCGTCTTTGCTGTAACAACCAGCAATCCACCAGGCAGAGAAGGCAGCAGGAAGCTCCCTCCAAGCCGTCTCTTCCTTGGTCTCTACAAGTCCAACTGTCGCTTATAGCATGGGCAGCACTTCATTCTCCCAGGCTCTGCCACTAAGAACAGGTACCAGGGAGCCTGAGAGCAAACCCTGACTCTGAAGAGAAAGTGAAAAAAGACACCTTGAACTTTTTGGTTCCCTCATTTTTCAGTATACACACACATTTGCTGCCAACAGACTCAAAGAAATCTCTTTTGTGTTACAGAACCATAGAATGGTTTGGAACCGACCTTGAAGATCATCTCATTCAAAGCCTCTCTGCCATGGGCATGGACACCTTCCACTAGACGAGCTTTCTCAGAGCCCCATCCAACCTGGCTTTAAACACTTCCAGGGACGGGCATCCACAGGTTTTCTGGGCAACCTGTGCTTGTGCCTTACCACCCTCATGGTAAAGAATTTCTTCCTGATATCTAAGCTAAACCTGCCTACTTTCAGTTTGAAGCCATTCCCCCTTGTCCTGTCACTCCAGGCCCTTGTAAATAGTCTCTCTCCATCTTTCCTGTAAATTGTCTTCAGGTACTGGAGGGCTGCAAGTAGGTCATCCTGAGGTCTTCCCTTTTCCAGACTCAACAATCCCAATTTTCTCAACCTTTTCTAATAGGAGAGGTGCTCATGCCCAGCTGAGCTGCGGTTTTCATAATCCCATAGCTGCATGCCCTGGCAGTATGACTGTTTACTATCTGGATAATTTCTCCTGTCTTTCACCTTTTCTAGAATGCCTTTTTGTCTATGAGCACAGCCAAGATATTCATAGTGAATCAAGGCAAGGTTTTGCCAGGCCTGTTGAGATTCTGCCCATCAGAACAGACTGTTTCTGTGTTCTGGGGAGTCTTTCCATGAAGGAAGATGCTGTGCCTATGCACCTACCTGGGTACAGACCTACTGAGAGATTTCCAGGCACTGATCTGCACAGTAAATGGACCAGGTCTGTATGGTCAACCAGCATTTTATTTACAAACTGGAGCCGTGAGAAGATAGGGAAAGTCACATTCTCTCTGCCCCTTTCTAAGACACTGATATCAGAATTCCTTGCAGATGTGAATTAGGGGTACTTACAGGCTGAACTTTTCATTTTGAGACAAATTCTGCTCATTTATATCAGTAAGCCCCATATGTTTAAGTACTTTCTTCACAGTGAGTAATCAAGTGCTGTTACTAATAAACAGTCATCTTCAGATCACAAATGGGCCTTGGGAAAACTGTTTTAAAGCTATTATTTTTCTCATGGTGCAGCATTAAGTTATATAACCATCATCTTTAGTTCTACTGCCTCCTTATTGATTTAAAGCATGAATTTCAAATGTATATATATTGGTATGTATATATACAATGATATATCTCAGCTGGTGTGCTACTTCATTCCAGTCACCAACTCCAAAGGGAGTTTTTGAATTAATGTAGACCATTAGTAAATCAAAAAAGCAATTCAATACAGCACAGCAGGGAGAAGATTTTTCCACAGCACTGGAAAAATATTTTAAGAAGGACAGTTGTTTGTTAAGAGCTAGAGAATTCAGAAAGACAATTTAACAGAATGGTCTAATAAAGATCAGAATTGTACTGAACAATAATAAAACCCAGAACTGAAACAAAAAAAAAGAAAAAAAATTCAGCAAACATCTCTAAAAACCTATAAAGTAAAATGACATGTTGTCCCAAACCAGGCAGTTGATTATAAGCTTGGTCAAGAAGAGATCTAATAATTTTATGCTGCTCTGTGCCTTCAACCTCAAGATACACCCATGAAAGTATCTAAGCACTGCAGCATACAACTTTTAGTCAGCTGGCTTTGAAGTACATGCTCTTAGAGCCTTGGTTAGACCCTTGACCATTGTTATGGGGCATGCAGGAAACACTCTTGGTATTGTATACAACATTTTCAACATGCTGCCAGTGAAAGATAGAATAAATACTAAAGGATATTTTTTTTAAAATTCCCCATTTTAAAAACTGGATTGCAGCTGGAACTTATCCATTTCAATCAGGACTGTAAAGAGGATTTCCTGTATCCTAGGGAAACACCATCTGGAATCTCTTTTAACAGGAATACTTTTTTTTCTTTTTTTTTCCTTTTTTTTTTCTTTTTTTCTTTTTTAACACAGACTTGCGCAGAACATTGCAATGCTTTGAATTAATTTGGAAGAGAATACCCAAACTTTCCACTTCTCACTAACGGGAAACAACTTCCCATTAATAAGTCTCTCACTGTTTTTTGCAGCATTAAAGGAACTTCTCAGTTCTTTCTTCCCTAAGTTCAGCTTGGAAGCTGGCTGGATTTCAAAGGATGATTTAACCTTCTCACAGTTGTGTTTGCAGCCTCTTGAGAAGGCACATAGCTTACTGTGTACAAAGTAAAACTTGTACTTCATATTCAGAATCATTTTCATAGCCTATACTTCAGTAATCAAAGCAAAACGTGTTTGGAAAGGATTACTGGATATCAGGAAGGGCAGAAGACGTCAAAAGGGCTTTGACTAATTAAAAGGATGAAAAGAGTTAAAAACCCTGTTAGGGATCTGTGCATGGTCCTGAGTAGAGTGGACATCTCTTCTGGAAGCTGATGGCTACTTCGTGCACAGTTCTTCTGGGCCTGGCCAGAACCCCTGCTGGCATTTTCGCTTTACCAACAGCAATGGCAGATGAATGAGTGAATGAAATCTAAAGGTGTACTTTTCAACAAGACAGCTCTTTACATGTACTCCCACAGCATGGCACAGCACTGTTTCTCTCAGTGGAGTCCTAAAGAGACTGAAGAGAAGCAGGTATATTTTTATCTCTTCAATCCCCAGTGTTTCTGGCACAACCTATTCACCATTAATGTCTTTGAGTTATGCTAGAGGAATATGAGCGAAAATACTGACTTGCCAAACATCTGCTGGCTCATACAGGCAGATGAGAGAGACTTTCTGATCCATTGAGACAAAGCATGCAGACAATGATTACAGACAACTTGCCTGTGTACACGACTACCAGAGGTTTCATTTTTGTGTTATGAAAGTGGTTTTTATGCAGTGTCCTGGTCTGAACTGCAACTATAAAGCACTCTCAAGTTTAGGTTTTACGTGGTGGTGTGTTCCTTGAGCTTAATAATTTTTGTTCTTTGTCAAAAAATAAGTTTCATTAAAAAGAATGCAGATAAATCAGAAAGTCTGAGAGCTGACATAACTCAGGAAGAATGGCTATTCTGGATATGGCACTCCATACCTTTGAGGGACAGCACATAGACTGAGATTCTCAGCAGTGATGGTGACCCCCTTGGCTAGCTAATCCTGATGAATTCCAGCTACTCTGAAGTTCTGCTGGAGCCTACAGTGCCCAAAGAGGCACCATTGTTTCAAAGCAGTGAAGTGCAGCTCTGCTTCTCCTTGTCTTTTTTGCTACTCTACCAGCTCCTCCAGTTTTCTCTCTCTCCTTGGTTTTAAGACAAATTACCTGAACTGTTTTAAATAGAAATAATTCTAGCCTAAGCAGGGACATATACCATCAAACAATAAGAAAAATCACCACCCCTGGGACTTCACTTGGTGTTGTTTTCACTTTTTTTCAGTCATCATTATCAGCTCATGAGGGAAGACGTAGTAGGCAAAGAAACTAACAGGTTTCTGATGTTTCTGTCAATTTGTACCCGAAAGCTTTTTCCATCTGACCAGCTGGTTCGTTTCAGCTGGAAATGCATTTTTGCTGCTCTGCTTGAAATCTTAAAAAGTTTGTAGATATGTTTGTGTTTTGTTTTCCTCTCACTGCTTCAGTTCAAGGAATCTAAACACCAGAAGAGGAGATTTTGTTTTAGACCAGATTATCTAGTCTAGGGATTTCTCTAATCTGTAGGAGATAAAAACAAGGGGCTGTTCATTGTCATTCCTCCACCACCCATGACTGTCTCATTTCCTTGCTATAAATCAACACTTTGTCTATTAAAGAATTATGTTACATTTTCCCAACTTCAGTCTGGACAGTGTAACCTTAGATTTCATGTGAGAGAACTCCTGGCCAGAACAGTGGGACAGTTTCCACAATTCTTTGACTGACCTTCAGTGACAATCATGATGATGAAAGTGACGTATCCTTCTCAAAGATGCTACATAATTAATGAACAAAATGTCTAAGTCTGGTGCATATTATCTCATAGTCTTTGATTCCAGTGGGCTGGAGGATAACTCCTTCTCTCCAATGAGAGATTTCTAATTTCCAAGAGCCTTTTTATCAACTCTAGAGCCCAAATTAATTTGATAGTCATGAAAATGTTAGTCTTCCACTTTGAATCACACTCCCTGAAAAAAATCTATACTGATCAGAAAAAATATATGTAGGAAAACCAGCTGGTTAATTTGAAAGTCTACATAAAGTATTCAGAAGTGAGAAATATGAACCTTCCTTCCTTTCCCTGCAGACATTTCACTGACTTTCCATGGAGAAATTCTTATCTGTCAGGAAGGCAATTATCAGATTGTACATTGGGAAAGAAGTCAATTTTCCTTCTTCTTCAATACTCTGGGCAAGTCAACTCCCTATATTTCTTTCCTATCTTTACCAGTTTGGGATTTTTTCACTGGAAGTGTATATCTAGACAGTCCCTAATTCCAACAGAGTGCACTTAAGAAATGGATGACTACTTAGACTGGGGACAGTGATGGATTTGAAATATTCTGTTATCTACTTATCCACCAGTGCAGCAAGTCTCCAGTTCTGGTTCAAAAATAATAAATTCAAAAGCAATTCTTTTGAACCTAAATCTGTGTGCTATACATGTCTTGTTATGATAATTCTGTATGTAATGTTTTCAGAAATAATCTGCTACAAAAAAAGATATTTTCCTTCATCAAAGAACTTTACAGAATTCCTGAGACAACTGACAGACCTTACAAATATATTTAAATTGCTTATCGCTTAAAGACCTGATTCCCTCATCTCCTAGTTTAACAGGGTGAAACAATGGCTTTTGTGGGCATATCACAAAGAGAATACAAAGAAATAGTCAAATAATCTATTGCCTGTTGGTCTATCTTTTGCATGCCAAATTATTTATCACTAATTGCAGTGTGCCTTCTGCCACATATAATGTTTAAATTTTTAAGTAGGATTTTAAATGGAATTGGATCCATAACCCCTAATATATGCAATTCTTCACAGTAACAAGGTGTCTACCAGGAAAAACCTACTAGCAAGAGTTTCAGATCAATGCCAAGCTTTTTGCAGCTGTTTAATAGAATTTGAGAGGCTTTAAAGTCAAGCAAAATATGAAAACATCTTTATCAGACACAGAAATAACTCTATTTAATTTCAACCTCTGAGACAGTGCTAGATCTAAAAGAAGAGTATATCATTGTAGAAATATAGCACAAAATGTAAATTTGGGGGTTCTTTTGGTGTTTAGTTTTTTGCTTTGTGGGCTGGGTTTTTTGGTGGTAGTGATAGCAGTCATGGTGTTTTTTGTATTATTTTGGGGTTTTTTTGAATAGGACTTCACACTATTTTACAAAGGAGTTAAGAATTCCAAAGACCATATTGAAGACATTTTGAAGATTCTCTTTCTTATAAATACCTTAGGTCTCTTTTCACATCCAGCTAAATATTTTGTGATAGACGAAGTACACAAGATCAAGTAGACTCTGTGTTAACATTGTGTGAGTCACTAGCTTCTTGATTTTCATAGCATTTCTCAGTTTTTTCAAAGAGAGCTTGCCAGTGTGGGAAAGGTGAGCAGGAGTTGTTTGTTTAAGGATGAAATTTTATTTCCTGTGAAACAAGGAAAAACAGTAAGGCAGAGGCACTCATTCCTCTTACATTCATGCAAGTAGCACACACATGCTGCAGTAGAGAAACTACACAGATCTCCTAGTTCAAAATGGCACTATTAAAAAATTACACTCATAAAAAGTATGACTAAGGACTCTTTGAAGCTCTACATCTTAGAATTTCTAAAATCAAAGTAAGTAGAATTGCTCTCCAGAGCAATTGTAACAAAGAAAAAACTGTCTTTACCAAAACCTTCTTGCATAGACAGACAATTTTATCTCAAAATTGAGAAAAACCTTCGTTTTCATTCCAAAGCACTTTCTTCTAATGCTTTCACATTGTAACTAATTTATTCTTTTTTTTACAAGGTGTTAAAAACAAACTAAATCCCAAGACTGGCAGCATTAGTAATAGCCTGTTTTGGCTAAAAATCACCATTCTCGGCATTTCCTCTTCTTTAACTTTTAAGACAACATATTTTTCACCAGGGCCATATTTACATAACAGAAGTAAAATCATTAGATGCAAATTGGGTAAGGCTGCTTGATCCAAACGGTTCTGTAGTCAAAAGGAATACTGTCATTCTTGAAGAAACAAAATTCACTCTAGAAAATCTGTCAAAATATAATGAGCATCCACTATCACTAAAGTGTTACATTTTGATTTTACAGTGGGGTGGGAACACAAATTTTTTTGCTAGATTTAGACTTATATTTGCATTTTTCTAGCTATTGAAATAAAGATGATTTTTTTTTCTCTTTGATGGGGTTCCTTTAAATTTGTATAATCTTTTTCCTGATTATACTTTCTGTGCAGCATTTATATTCTTGATACCCCCTATTTAAAGTAAATGGATTAACCATGGGATAAGTAACTAATTGTTATGAATTAGAATGGAAAAATAGAGTCCTTTGAAGGCATTGTCATTTTAATGGCTTCATTTTAGCCTTATCATCATTTAAAATCTATAAATGAAAGAAATACAAAGTATAAGATACAAACAGGCTGACAAGTGCATGACAATAAGAGATACTGAATATTCTATTACTTTTTACTGTATTTCTAAATAGCACTATCAATCAAAGATTATTCTATGCAAGACTGATATCAAATCCAGATACAATAATAGATTTGACAGGTACATTTTTCATACTCTGCTACTTCTTTATTACATACAGTCTGCTTTTTGAAGTCATGACTGGCAGATTCTATTATATATCCACTTATTTGGCCCATGAACAACCACAAAGGATTAATTTTGGCATTCAGTCCGGCTTTTGATTGTGCAAGCTGAATTCAAATTATGTTATCTCTTTGTTTAATGAGAAGTGCAACAAAAAAACAGACCTCAAATTCATGGATTTTTTTCCTTTTTTCCTTTTTCTACTAGAGCTTATTTTTTGGCCAACAAATATGGCAATTTCTTATACATTAGTATTACAGTCCAGTAATTAATCACAGTAAGGCATTCACAATGTACACATGGTACTGTTAAGTACTCTGACAGACAATCTCTCTGCAGCATGACGTGGCCCAGGACTTCTCCTATAGAAAGGCATAAAAAAGGTTGAAATGATTGATAAGGGACCAAGAGGATTTCACCCTTTCCAACAAGTCACCCCTCCACGCGTTCAGAAAGAAAAGAAACAGATTAGCCAACAGAGGAGTGAGTTGGAAAGAAGCTGGCAGTTCAACTGGTCCTAGGAGTACTCAAGTAAATTAATCAACAAATTTTAACATGAGATATAGAGGCAGATGTTAACCTTCTTTAGTGGTGTTTTGTATGTAAGCTAAAACAGCTACACAGATAAAATTGCAGAACATTCAAGCAGGACTTGGTTGTAGTTGGGTGGGGGTTGGTCTCTTCTCCTAGGCAACAACTGACAGAACGAGAGGACACAGCTTCAAGCTGTGCCAGGGGAAGTTTAGGTTAGATGTTAGAAAGAAATTCTTCACTGAAAGAGTGATTGTGAGCTGGAATCGTCTGCCCAGGGAGGTGGTGGAGTCACAGTGTTTAAAAAAAAAACTGGACATGGCACTCTGTGCCATGATTTAGTTGATGAGGAGGTCATAGGTTGGACTAGACCACCTTAAAGGTACTTTCCAACCTAGTTCATTCTGTGATTCTGTGACTTAACTGAAAAATTAATCCATAGCCACAAACAGTACCCAAAGGAAACACTGCACTGGCACACATTTTGGCAAGACTGACTTTATCTTATTTGCTGACTCTTAGAGATGGTGGCTGAAATGTAATATCAAAGGAGAAAAATATCTCAAACACACATGTTTGAGAATGGCATCTTCCATGCAGGGTTAAACACTAAAGTTTAATGCATTAAAATTAGGAGAATGTTCAGTCATCAGGATAATCTAAAAGTAAACATATAAGACCAGTGCTGACATTGTTATAACCAATGAGACACAAAAACTTTTCTTCAAAAGGAAGTATTTGGACAATCATCTGCCATCAGCAGGGAATGACTGCAGGGATTTTATGCAATGCATGGCCAAGGGACAGGACAGAAGAAGAGCTGAATTGTGCCAGAGCCTTGCTCAGGTGTGAGGAAGAACAAAGAAACATAAGGTGATGAAGGCACAGAGTGGATTTCCAAATGTCTGTAACGTCTTAATCAGGTTTACATAGAAGTTAGGCTCTACAGTGCTTATCTGAGCTGAACAGGGTTGCTGAACTTTCTCTCCTGAGCCTTTAGTTAAACTGTGAGGATTTGAATAGCACAAGCATGTTCCCTGAGTGCAGAATACTAATGAAGGCAAAGTCCCATCAGGGAAAAGGTACTGAATTTTTCTTTTCTGTTTAAACATTATACTTCTTTTGTGGAAAACACTCTGGGCCAAGTATGCTGACATAAATACTTGCTTTAGGTCAAAAACTGTCTCTACATAGTTTTACTTTTAGCAATGAACTCTAAATTACTCTTTTCAATCAGTCCCTCCCCAAATTCCATTCATAGCAGATGTTTCAGGAGGAAAATCAGAGCTGTTAGGGCTTCTGCCACTCTTACTATGCCAGAGAGTTTCACAGCAGGAATTTGTAACAGAGAATCCCGTTAATCATCCCCACCAAAACCATGTAATTTCCACTATGGTAGAAGCGTATCCTGGCATGTGAACAGGAACAAACTAAAGCGAGTTCAATATTGTTTCTGGGTCTGTTGAAGAGAGAGCAGAGGCTATCATCCGTGTAATCTGAGCTCCTGAAACACTGAAGGGGAGTCATCCTCACTCGGGAAGCCCTGAAGTGACACTCATGAGGCAGTGTGCTTGATTTCAAATACGCCACTTCACATCAGGGCCTATTATCTTCATCACAACAGAGCTGTAATATAACCATATGACCTCTTTGACATTCATAATAAGGCTGTCTGCATGGTTATATGTTGATCTTTCATCTGAGGCTAAAAGGCACTTAGAGAAAAGAACCATTCATACTGAATTATTTCTTTTTATTTGTTTGGTTTGGTTTTTTACCATAATTTTTTGCTTTAGTTACTGCAGATTCTTAGGCTTTTATTCAATCTTTCTGTGTTCCCAGGTGTGCTACTCCTTCACTGAACTTTTGGAGTCCTGGTTTACCTGAATTATCTATGTACTATATATATTAATATATTTATATAAATACCAGAAGTAATTCTACAAGCTAGTAATCTGAGAAAACAGCAGAAGCTATCCTACACCTTTCTTCTAAGCCTTAAGTAGTTTAGGTACTGGGCTGAGGAGCCAAGTGGTTTTATCTCATCCATTATCCAGTTGCTTGGTCTAGACCCCAGGACATCCAGCTACCTCTACCAGAACAGAGGAAGAGTTTCCACTTACCATTTTCTTCCCCTTTCCACACAGTCATTGCATCCTGTCTAGACTTGGCAAAAGGGCTGTTGGAATTTAATTTTGTACCACTATTTTGTTAAAAAAAAAAAAATATTGCAAAAAGTACTTTCTTTTTTCTGTCTCTTTGGATGTGCAATAGATTTTATTGCACATATTTATTTGCAAGTCCTTTAACTGAATTTACTTATCAGAAGTTATCATGCCTGCATCTTGTTCTGCATTCAGACCAAACCCCTGAAGCTACAGAAGTAAATATCACTGATGTATAATTGGTTTCATTTATGAAAATTCTATCTAATAAAATACAATTATGTTTTGTCTCACAATACTGCCAAGTAAAGGTTAAATTAAGAGAAAACAAGCGAAGCCTGGTTTATTGACATTTAAAACTAGTTACGAATAAACCTCTTGTTCAGCCAACCCTGCAGGGCTCACTACATTTCTGAGATAAGATCCCAAATTTCATATAAAGCAGAGTTTCTCCCGGGATAATGTAGCAGAAACACCTGTGGCACTCATAAGGTTTGAAACCAAGTGAGGTAAACTAAGCCTGTTTGTCTTGAGCACAAGCACATTAAGGAAGGGTAATCTGTGACTGCATAGAAGAATTCTACAGCATTGTAACAGTGCTAAGAATTTTGGACATACTCCTAAACATTAATATATAAAAAATACGTAGCCACAAAGAGGCAAATGGAGATTTGTGTAACTGCAAAATTGGGGTACAGGAAAATATGATCAAGCAGTAAAATCTGCAAGGCAAGATCTAAGAGTTTACAGCAGTTAATAAAAGTGTGTGATGAAACAAAAATGGTCCTGCATGAGGAGTAGGACAGGTGCTGATGGAACCAGAATAAGCAAAAAAGACTTCTGGCAAAAAAAGAGAAAGCCCTGGTCCCAAAAACTAAGATGCATTATGTCAAGAGCAGATGAGCTAATCCCCTGGTCTTCTGGGGAGGGGATGAGGAGCACGAAGGAGATGACAAGGGGAGATCACTGGCCAAGGCAACAAGAACCATCAGCACTGACTCCTCAGTGTCATCTCCCGGGAGCTGGATAGACGCTCAGGGTGTAAGTGTCGAGGACTGACTGCTTTGAACATGTATTGTTGACAATTGAAAGTGATTAAGAGACAACCATTAGCTCTGTGACGTCAACGACTGACAATCCAGTGCTGATGTGCTGAAAGTGGCCAAACTCATTAATTTTTCAAACACTCCATAACAATCTCCAATTTTCTAACTGATATAAAGGCATATGCATATATGATACACATGCCTGTGTGTATATATATGTATATAATATATATATGTATAATCTTTGTAAAATCATGTGTATAATGTGTTTGTATTACTGTGCATGTGTATCAACCAGCATAGGGCAGCTCAAGTTGAATATTCTAAAACATATCTACAAACACTACAAATATTCTGTCTTTCAGGGCTTGTTGTCAGGTCTAATTTGCTAAAAACCAATGGTTTCAAACAAGCTTTAGAAGTCAAACCTGAGGCACATAGAATCACAGACTACATAGGACTTAATAAAAAAATTCCAAAATTATGTGCGCTAAGATAAAAATTATCCAGAACAGTAGCTGTGCAAATCAGTGTTTTCTACCTGGACTCTCACCAGCAAAAACAATCAAAAAACAACTCTATAAGTTATAGCAAGAGTCTCTGATTGAACATTTATCATGGCAAAAACAGGCACACCATAGGAAAGTGATTTGGAGGTCAGTATACTTCTATCTTACCATAGAAATCACTGATTTTATATTAGATATTATTTATTTTGGTAGTTCACCAGTCTTGGAGTAATTAAATTAAATAATGACCACAAGAGAACTGGATCGATTTCAAATTAATGAATAATGTAATAGTTTCTATTTATTTCTCAAGCCCTCAGCACAATATAAGCATGTCTACTTTGTTTCCTAGAATTCCTTAATATATTTTATTTACAGGAAGAACACACATGACAAAATCATTTAAAAACTCACTACAGGCAAAATTCAAATCCTAGAAAATCTTGTACTCTGCTCTATATGGATTGTTTTAAATCTAGCCACAATTTGGATGCAGATAAATTCAACTTGAAATACAATAACAGGACATATTCTTAAGTGTCCTGAATTTTTGAAATCGTTTGTTAGGTAATATTGTCTCTGAATTGCTTCACAAGTGAAGAAACTTGCAAATTTTAAATCTGTATTTCCGTGGCTTGGTAGAGTTCATAATGATTGATAATACCAAAAAGTGCCATTAAGATGAAGAAGTTCCTATTAGATAGACTGAACTCAGTAGCATAGATTATTTTTATAGCTTCCTAGAAATTCATGGAATATTTGAAAATATGCCTGAGAAAGTAAATCAGCCTGATTAAAAATACAGCAAGAGGAAGTCGAAGCTAGTGAGAAAGGAGTGCATGCTGTGGATGCTGGACCTTTCTCTAGATACTGTCAGGAGAAATACCTGTAGTCTTAAGTCTGATCTTGTTGGAGGAAGCTCAGAGGAGAGAAAAGAACTGAGGTAAGAGCTCTCAGGAAAAGTCTTTTAGTATGTAGCTTATTGGTTGAGTAATTTTACATACAACTCTGTCAGTTTTATTTCTACAAACTTATATAAATATTGCAGTAATTCCTCTTTCCCATGATCAGCAGATATTAGCTTAAATTACATCTGTAAACGTGTCCCCAGAGATCAATGCTTGACTTTATTTTATAATGCTTTTGCAAACACAATACAACAGAGTTTTTTTTAATCTCTATCCCTTCATGGTAAAATAGGCATTCCATGTAATCTCAAAGCAGAAATGAGCAATACTGATAAATAATAGGTTTTGTAATAACTTTCAGTTGTTATATGCTGTAGGAGAGAGGGGGTATGGTTTTCCCTTGTGCCATTTGGAGTTAGCCTGAGAGTGTAAAATTTCTTTTATTGTCGGGGCTAGAATATGTTATATATTACATGTAACTATGGACTAGACCTTAAGACTCATCTTGTATTTATCATCTTGTATTTATCTGCACCCTTACTACAGGCAAAGAAGGAAGAAAAAATCTAGAGCACACGATGCAGAGAAATTATGGCAAAGATGTTCCTTAAGGTCCCTTCCAACCCAAATTGTTCTATGATTCTAATGCAGGGTAAATTTAGATTAAATATTAGGGTGAAATTATTTTCTGTGACTGTGGTGAGGCCTTGGCACAGGTTGCCCAGAGAAGCTGTGGCTGCCCCATCCCTGGAAGTGCTCAAGATGAGGCTGGATGGAACTTTGAGCAACCTGGTCTAGTGGAAGGTGTCCCTGCCCACGGCAGGGCACTAGAACTAAAGGTTCTTTAAGGTCCTTTTCAGTCCAAACCATTCCTTGATTCCATGAAATATAGAGAAAGCCATGAAAATACCTTCATTCTAGTCTTTACTTTACAGTCACAGAAGAGCAAAAAAACCCCAACATTAAAAGCCAAAACCAACCAACCAACAATGACCACAACAACAACAAAAAAACACCCTGCAAAAACTGAAACTCACAAAACAAAACAAGAATAACACATGACATTGCATGATGACCTTGATCCATAGGGCTGAATAGACTCTCTGGAAAAAGAGGAGAGCCTTTTAAATGTTCCAAAACAGATAATAAAGCTCTAACAATTTAAAATTCTAATTTTTAAAAGAAGAATATGTAGTACATATTACATGCTATTGGTCTCTAGAATAAGAATTCACTACATTCAGTTTCATTATTTTATGTCACTTCTAATAGTATTGGATTTTTTTTTATTATTTTTTTTAAAGAATGACAAACATGCTTACACTATCAGTCATATTAGAACTCAGTGGCAGGTAAATGTCTAAATACATTAAAGATTAGTGTTGACTTTTTGACTTCCAGATAGCAGGTCCTCAAACATGTCAAATTAAAGAGGACTGAAGATACCACACATATATAATACTTAAGCAATAATGACAATTAAAAGCAGCCTGTAAAATATATGTATATTTAACTGTATAAACATATGCTGTAAAAATACTGTGTAAGTGAAAGGATGTCAATTTGGACAAAATCCAAGAAGACATAGAAAGTTTGAGATATAAGGAGAATAAGAGAAAGGGGGTGCTGAAATTTGCTTTAAAAGTCATGAATTGCAACACAAGGAGAGAGTAATTTCAAAAGCAGAGTCAGGCATGAATGAATCTAGAATCTGGCCTCTACCTTGAGTTAAAACTTGCAGAGATTTTTTTTAATCTCTGTTATACCTCCTTAAGCATTCAGTTATAATTTAGATACAGCTGCAGTTTTACCTGTTTCAAAATGTAATTTCATAAAGTTCACTTTAAGTAGGTTGTTAAATTTACCTCTGAATCAACTGCTTTGAACTTTCTCAATTCTATTCACCACTGCTGTCCTCAATGCACTCATTTAATTTCATTTTCTGTCACCTTCAAATATAATTAGCAATCTCCCTTTCATGTCTTGCCTTTTTTTTTAACCCTGAGTCTCATTTTGCAATATGGTCTTGCAAATATATGTAACTAAACAATTGCATTTCCTTAATTTTTCCATGTCTCAATCTCTTTTTCTTAGCTATCAGTATCATTTCACACAGTCATCTACACAGCATCAGAGAAAGCAGCTTCTTATAGAAGCAAAACTGTAATTTAAACTTCATCTACAAGATATTTTGGAGCAGATGGGTTTTATTGTGTGCCTCCTTGGCCTGAATCTGAATGAATCACTGAATCGTGCAATGACTGGGATGTTTGCAGTAATTGCTTGTTGATTTTCTTCTGACCATTTGAGGCTGAAAGCACTTTTGATTTCTTTATTATACACTGGGGGAAGGTCACTGATTTGATTTGTGATAGTGTTCAATTCTGCTGTTAATGTTTGTGTCAAACATAGGGTAAATGTTTGCTTTATTATGTCTACAAGAGTCCTTATAACTGACATTTAAATTTTAATCAGTGCATTTATCTCAAATTGAAGGTTCTCAAAATGAAATTGTTTTATCCAGGCAAATAGTGAAGTATTTGTAAATTGTGGTAGTCTCAACACTCATTTTAAGAATTTTAGAAGGCAGGAGGACAAAGTACACTTCAACCAAGTAATAACAGTGCAATGTTTTGTCTGAGACTATTAATATACAATGTTCAGTATTAATTTTGGATGAGGTGCAGAATGTCTATACAGATTGCTTTTTGACAAAATACACAATCTGAGAACCATAAATCAGGTTTTTTCTTCTCTGCTATGAGAAATAGAAGCTCTGGGACAATACTGCCCAGATGCCACTTGGCTGCATAGTTCAGCTGCAATTCTCCACAAAAAAAACACAAGCTGGTTTTTGAGAGGCCCATGCCACACACACATTGAGTGCCTTTTTCCATCCCTGTCCTCTCACAGACAAATCCTACTGTAACATTTTCCTTCAAAGTCACTTCTACTCAGTGTTACAATAAAATGTCAATGAACGCTCTACTGCTTCCTAACATGATTCCTGGGTTTGTCCGTGTTCAGTTTGGCAACAAGTTACAAAGCAAAAGCTAACAATCTGTGTGGTTCCTGCATGATACACACCCAGCTTCACCCTAGATTCCTTGGAATATTAAAGCTCAAGCAAACAGGGCTGAAGGGGTCCATAGCCTTTCTCCTACTGCTTATTATTTTGCTTTGTCTTTAACCATCCATGTCATCTTCTCATTGCAACATGTCACTAGTGTGAAGTCCCACCCTTAAGAGACAGGGACCATCCAAGATTCATACGTGTTTGTAGTCAAAAGGAACAACTGAAGTCAAAGGGTCTACTAAAGATTACAAAGTTTTATTAGTAAATTTCACACTTGGCATGGAAATTGGTATAAGTTAGTCCCTGACTGCCTCTATAAGCACACAGCTTTGAGATTTGGATAAAGCAATAGGGTGAAAGGGAGAGAGTCAGGTGAATTAAAGAGGAGGAGAGAGAAAGAAAGGAAGAAAGCACGAAAAATCATCACTCCTGGGTCCAGTGTTGATCCATCTGGGGTGTCTGGGATCCTGTGGTGCCCAAACACCTGGGCTTTGATAAGATAAAGGTATATTTAAAGTAACTTATCTTACTTTATAGATAAGTTTTCCCCACCCTGAAGATGTTTCTCTGTTTCCTAATGCAAATTAGATCTCCTGCATAATCTGTTATTCTAGACCATTCTGGAAAAGAGTCTTTGGTGGTCTTGTTCACCTTGATGTGG
Source organism: Callaeas wilsoni (assembly GCA_013398955.1). Taxonomy (NCBI): domain Eukaryota; kingdom Metazoa; phylum Chordata; class Aves; order Passeriformes; family Callaeidae; genus Callaeas; species Callaeas wilsoni. The sequence continues at coordinate 232,005 of VWPU01005588.1, forward strand.
TCCATGCCCACTTCTCAACCTCACTTCTGCCCTTGCGCTGTGCTGTGCTTTGCTTATCTCCCGGAGCCAGAAAAAGGGTGTTTGTCCCAGAAAAGTGCTGCCCTACCTCCCTACGGCCCCTGCTCCAGCCACATTCTGATCTTTCTTACAGTGTATTGTTGCCAATAATCCTTGGCTGTTGCTACCAACAGTCCTTGGTTGGCTCCACAGCAATCTGGCCATCAGTGTTTGAGACATACACATTAGCATCTTTTAGGCTTTTGCATTCACTGCTAGAAGTGGGAAAGCTCATTTTCAGTGTGACCCTTGTAGCAGTTGCCAATGACAGAAGTGCAGTTGGAGTCTGCACTCTGTAGATTCTTTTGTAAAATAAATAGAAAATACTCCTTCTCCTTTTTTTAGAAAACTGTTTTTTCTCTCTAATCCTTTTCAAAGGCACTCCTTTTTATTTCTGAAAGTAAAAAATCCCACTCTTTGGGAATCCTCAACTGTGTTTCATCTGGTGCGGAAAGTAGAGAACAAAGTGTCACATCAATTTTGCTAAGGGGAGATTTGCTCATATGACTCTTTGAGAAGAGTGGTCTGTTCCATAAGTGTGGATGTGTACATGTACATGTGTACATTGTGTTGCAGAAATTATTAACTCTGGACATACTCAACTGCTCACCTGTACTAGCTTAGATGAAACAGAAGATGTCTTGTAGTGGCCTATTTAGCCTGAATTGGATCAAGGAATGCTCATAGAGTTTGAGAAGAAAACAAGTCTCTAGCTCAATTGACAATTATGTTCTTTCTTGTGTACTACACCTGTACCCAGAGGCTGCAAGACTTCATGCCTTGTTATGAAGTCATTTCTGTGTCACAGTAATTCAAAAGAATCCTTGATGGGAAGTCACGTTTTCACTGCCACAAAGGTTAGACTCAGCCACATGAACATGGAGCAAAAAACGAGAGTCTTTTGACAGAGTCCTTGCACCCTAAGATAAAGCATTTGCTGTCTAAACACCTTTTTTTTTTTAAAATGACTTTGATTTTCTTTCCCAAATCAGTGCACAAACTGTAAAGTGAGCATATGACTCATGCACTTCACAGCACAATCCTGGCATCTTTTCATGAATACAGTTACAATCATAATCTGTTGTCATATATATAATAGAAACATAGAAAAATACTAATGAAAGCATCCAAAAAATATTCAGAAATATGGATAAATGTAAAATCATGCATGCAGCTGTCCTGAGTTAACTTTTCCCCTCAGCTACCTGCAAGAAAGAGATTATTCCCTGTGTGGCTGTCACCTCGGCATCTTAGTGAAAATACCTTTCACTTTCCATTCCCTTTTAGAACTTCTAGAAAAGTTCACAAACATGTATGTTTGATGATAAGAAACATGATACGTTAGTCAGTGTTGCAGACTTTCAAGTTAGTGAATGAATTTTTTTTTCAGTTTTGGCAAAACGGTCTATCGTGTTAGATGTCTCCTGTTTACTAAAGTTCACAAAATTTGTGTGGAAAAAAAGTTAAAGATTCTTCATAATGAAACTGACTTCTGGTACAGAATTTGTCCTGTTTCTAAATATGAAATAGCAAGAATTTTATTAAGTAACCAATGCACCACTTTCAGTTGAGGCAGGGTTATATGACCAAATAGGTTGATCCATGGACTGAAAAAACAACTGGAAGACTGAATTGCTACTGTATGCAAGGTCTTGACTGTTTTAAAATATTTGTCACTGATTTTTAACACCTATTTGAAGGAATTCTGAAAAATGTGAGTAGTAGATGACTAGGTGTGCTATGCACCCCAGACAATGCTTAGAAAAATTAGGAAAAAAACCACACAAATGCCAAAGGAATATATTTTCTGGACATTAAAAAATATATTGTAAAATATTGCACAAAAAGTAGGCATTTTGAAATTAACCAATGAAAGAAAACTGAGAATTGTGTTTAGGCATGTCACATGATTTCACTCAATTGGGCAAAAAGGCTGATAACTAATTTTGTAGAAAAAAGAAATTTTTTTTCCCACTTTAACAATTTAATATGTAACGGAAGGGGGAAAAAAAAACCACTTTAAAAAAGAGCCATCAGATACTCATTTTTCAAACCAAATAAAGGTTAATGAAGAAGAAAGATGAGAAATAGAATCAAATAAGGTTTCAGCTATTGCTTAAGTAATCTAAAACAGATCTAAAACACTTGTTGCCATAACATCAAAGCAAAATTCATCCTAGAATGATCAGTCTACAAGTATAACAGGAAGAGACGTCACTTACGTGGAGGAAATGCAGTAATGCTCTGCCAATTCAGGAACTTTTAAACAAATTTGTTTTAAAGGCACAGGTGATGTAAAAATATAGACAAGTGACATGCAATGAGCAGACTGAGTAGCATTATGGCTCTCAACATGAACCTACACTGAGCCATTTATAAAAACATACACTAACACAAGGAGTTATGGGAAGACTGACAAATTTCATGAGTGAATCCTTGCTGTCAGTGAGTTTGTGGAGGCTGTCTCTATTTAAAACAAATTGCTATTGCATCCACTTAAATCATGTACCTAAAACTATAATGAGAGTAATATGTGAGATTTATATAGTAGTCTTTATTCACAGGTTTCAGACCTTTGGATTAACTAATTTATCAACTGGAGGTGGATTTCTCATCAAGAAATGAATGAAACATGATCTTTTCCAAGGATTTTGATGCAAAACAGCTGGCTTAGAGAAAATTTGCAAATATGGATAGGTATAATTTAGGAACTCTAGCCTCATGGTTCCATTTCATAGGATAGAAAGGCCTGAAGCTTTTTCATGGGTTCTTGGTTTGTTTAGAGCCATTATGAAAAGCATCCACTAAATGTGAAAAACCCATTCCAGAATTAGACAAAACAAAATTTAAACCACTCTTCATGATTCATGACTAGTGCCAAAACCAGTCACCGTGTTGCTGGGAGGAAAGCATATGGCAGAAGCATGAGTCTCCTTTCTTCTTCTCTTGATGATAATGCTGCACTCACAATTTAGCTGTAAAAACAGTTTTGTTTTCCTATCCAAATTGAACTGCATTTCCAAATCATCTGGTCTGTCTTCTCCATGATCACTGGCAAAGGGAAAACTACTCAAAGCCAACAAAATTAGCTCTAATCATACGTTCTTTAATCCCAGCAAAGTAATTCTTCTCCCATTGCACTACCTAATACATCTTGTTCCTGTTTTGTACAGCAAGAAAAGTGAATCAGGAACTTTGTTGGCCATCAGTGTGTGTGGGACAGCACGGAGTCTGCTCACACCTTCAGCCTGAGAACAGACCCATTCACAGGTAAGAGAGGAATAATCTTTTACCAGACAAGCAGCAGTCACCCCTCAGCGGCAAATTAGTCTCTGAACAGCTGGGACAAATGGTTGTCCTAGAGTTAGGAGAGGTCCTCAAAACACCGCTCTTAAACTAAAATTAGTAAATTAAATTTTGCATTCCAAGAAAACTGAGAAACTGTGCAAACCCAGTTACAGTGAATCACTAGCTCCAAAGCTATTACATTATTACGTGCTGTGAGAGAGAGAGAGTGTGTGTGTCTGTGTGTGTGTGTGTGTGCGTGTGAAAGGTTGTTTCCAGTCAGCTGTAGGAAGCTATTGAGTCTTATTCACAGAATTTTTGAAATCTGGATCAGAATGAATGCCTGCCGAAGCCTTTTATCAAAGACAGGAAACTCCCACTCATCACCCAGCCAGCTGCTGTTATCAGCTCATTTGCTGCTTCCTCTTTCCCCTTCAGGAGACTTCTTGGGAGCAGAGTGCACACTTTGTCTGTATGAGGAGAAATAGATTGAAATAGAACAAAAGATTAAGTAAGCATGAGGTTGGTTTTGTTGTTTGATTAATTAAAAAGAGCGAAAATGCTGGAAAGCATACTGTATTTTATCGTGCATTGTTTCTGCCAAGCACTTCTACCACTGTTTCAGCATTGCTCCTTGAGCCTGGCAACAGGCATGGCAGCAGGAAATACCAACAGTTTCCATTGGGAAAGGGCAAGTGTTAATCCTAGCCTCCAGAGCCCCTTGGAAATAAAATAATAATAATAATAGATAATAATTTTTTTTTAACAAAGCAATGCTTGTCTCTCCAGGACTAAAGAGAGCATCTAATTTCTTTTATCATGAATTTTTAGGAAGAAAACTTTAGAAGGGATGAAAATATAATCAATAAAAGGTTACATTTTCACTGAGGCAGGTAAATAGAAAATAACAAAAATAACCATCTGTATGTGATTATCTTTGTCTCAATAAATTTCAGGAGGGTACTTCATTGAGATCACTTACAGCTAAAGACTAAACAAGTGAGATCGAATGGTCGCAAAGCATTCCTCCCCCTCACAGCACTCCCATATTAAATAAGCAGTTCATTTAAACATTCTGACAGGATGGTTTTCAATATATTGATTGATTATTGTGATAAAAATGTGATTATGTAAAGTATCTCTTTGTGACAAGTAAATCAGTCATTTTCTTAAGTGTGCACTGTTATAAGAAAACAAAAGCAAATTTTAGCACCACATGTATACACATTTTTCATAGTTATGAAAGACTGATTATTTCTAAAAATCAGAATTTAAAAATTAATCTATAAATTGTTTTTTTAAAAAAATTACTGACAGGGAATATACTGATGGAGCAGGCTTTGACAGGATAAATTCTTTGACAGCTTATGCTGGTTTTCTTCTTAGTTAAGGCGAGATTCCTGACACTGAACTCAAGATAATTAAAAGATACACATCTAGTTGAAACCAGTCTGCTAAGTACCCATAAAATCAACGAAGAAGCAAAGGGGACAGTCATCCTTGTGTAAGACAAGTGTCCAAGGCAGTTTTGTTTAATTGGCTTCAAGAAAACTCTAATCCTCACTGTGTCCTACAGAGAGAAACCAAGTGATTAACTTAGAAAAGACTATAGACAGTGTTTGGGTAGCTTTGATAGTTAGTGGCTTTTAAGAAACACCTGGGTAAAAATATGTAGCTATTTGTGCCTGAAAAATAAATTATCTGTGTTATGGGTATGTGGCTGAGACTGGTGTTGATGGAAGTTGAAGGTATAACATATAAAGATGTTTCATGCTGACCAATATGTTCTAGAGGCAAGCTGAAGGAGAATGAAATTGGTTTGGCATAGGTTGTTCCAGCACCAAGAGGCATCAGTGGCTTAGGCTTAGGAGGTGACTAGAACATGGCACTGTCCAATGTCGAGAATCCACCTGTAAATTTCTGTATTCATATATGACAGCACAAACACCGTCTTGGAGCAAAGAGGACAAGCCTGTTCCTTTCAGCATGGCAACTTAATCCTAGAGATAATTTGGAATAATGCAGTGGCAGAAAAGGGACAAATTTTTATCCCTACCAATTTCCAGAGGCAATAAACAAAATCATAGACTCATGAAGGTTGGGAAAGACCTGTAAGATCATTGAGGCCAACATGTTTACCAACACCATCATAACAACTAAACCATAGCACTTAGCCACATCATGTCGTTTCTTGGACACTTCTAGGGATAGCAACTCCATCACATCCCTGGGCAGCCCATTCCAGTGCTTGATAACTTTCAGTGAAGAAATTCTTCCTGTGAATTTATTCCACATGAACTCTTCATGTGAATGTTTCTAAAGGTTTAAGGATTTCCAAAGTCAAATTAGAGTGCCTGCACACTTTCTCTTGTTAAAATGTAACTATACTTAGCTATCAAACTCAGAGATGTGAAAAAAACTTTGAAAATAATGAAATAATCACACAAGAGCTTTAAACAAAATCAGAATTTCCATTCTATAAAAACCGAGATGATCACTAATTATTTATGGTTCCTTTTGCAGAACTATCCAGCTGCTCATTTTAAAGTTTGTGGTGGACAGCACAGCTGCACTTTGCAATACATGATATAAAAGGAAGAAATCTAGCTTGACTCAAATATTTAAATTTCCTTTTCAGCTTTGCCAATGTCATTGGTGTTAGAGTTTGCTTTTGTCCCCATGGCTAAATATCCCTATTTCCATCTGCAGTTCAAAATCATAAACTACTTCTCTCAACTTCCTTCATGTCAAACCTCCATTTTAACCAGCTGCAGAAATATCTAATGCTTCAAAATAAAACCGTTTTGATGTTAAAAACATTGTTGAGTAGAACAGAACAAGGGATATTTCCAATGCTGCAGTAATTCAGAGGTCACTGGACGAGCGTTAGAAAGGAATCAAGCCTGTCACAGCACAGTGATATCGTTTTCTTTTTAATAAGTTTGTTGCATTAGGAAATAACATGGCATGTGTTGACACAAGTCTTGACACATTAACCAGAAGGTGTTACGGTCCTCTGTATGCCTTGTGTGACTTGACATAATATTTGAATAGTGAGACACAATATGCTGTCAGGAATTTTTCTGTCAGCCTGGCGTATGTTAGCTCTGTGTAATTGCACCAAAGCACTTCTTACCTTTTGAAATCGCCAGGTTTATACCACTGTCTGCCACTTTATAAATCCACACATATATACATGTATATTTGTATGTGTATGTAAACCTGTGATAGATGGTTAAAGTACAGTGTCTACTATTTAAAAATGTAGGGTTTCTAATATAGGCAAAAATACCTGGTATTAACTGTGAGTTAACGTCTGCAGGCTACCAGATGCCCACCAAGCCACTATGTCACCCTTGCTCAGGTCCTCTCGCCAGGACCAGAGGAGAAAATACAATGAAAAAGCTCTTGGAAAAGGTAAGGAAAGGGAGATTGCTCACTAATTATTGCCATAAGAAAACCAGACCTGAACTGGGGAAATTAATTCAATTAAATTCATTTTGAAACAGCGTAGGGTAGTTAAAAACAAAATTAAACCCACCTTCCTCCCAAGTCCCTCTTCTTCCCCTACTTCCTCCTATTGCCCCAAGTGGCACAGGGGGATGAGCAGTGAAGGTAATGGTCAGAAATTCCCCTTTTACTGTTGGGTTCAGCTCTGGCCAGCAGCAGGTCTGTCTTGGAACTGTCTGGAACTGGCTTTGTCTGACATTGGTGCCTTCTCACAGCACTCACCCCTGCAGCATCCCTGCTACCAAAACCTGTAGTGCAATAAAGTCGCTCTGCCAGATTTAATTACTTTTGACCTGGAGAAAGAGACAGTAAGAAGAAAAAAGTTTAGTCCCTGAAATTATCCATCCAGTATTTAATTTCTTCTCTAAAATAGCAAACAAGTAAACAACTGAACTTTTGGTACCTAGACAATAACACAAACAATAAACCATCACTCTGTCATCAAGCAGTAATGAAGTTCAGACCTAATTGATATTCGGTGGGCTAATATTGCACAATAAATATTGTACATCCAGTCTCCCAGCCAAATATGGATGTTGTGTATGTGCATGTTAGGCCACTCTGAAATTCAAGCACCATAATTTTATTAGTTGAGAAATTTTCCTTGGGCAGGACCATGACTTTAACAAGACATAATAAATAAAACACCTTATCTTAGATAACCTTAGGTATAACATCTCATCTATCTTCTGAGCTTAGTGTTATTGCATGTTTTTTTCATTGATCATTAATTTGGACAGTAATTTTTAAACAAGCTCTGCCTGAATATTGTAGAAAAACCTGGTCATCTTAATGAAATTTGTACTGAACTTACCTGTCCTGTAAATTCATTTGAGACAAGTTCTTTCCCTAATCACCCTATATAACTATTCATCATCCTTAGTGTAAAAGTATTTGAGGAAATACTAAAATAAAAATGTCCTCAAACTGGATTTAATCAACCATACTAAGCAGCAAAGTGTAGTGGTTTTGGTTCACAAATACTGAGAAGCAATGAGAAATAATTTCAGGAAAAAAAGTGTTCTTTCATTTTTAAGAACTTTGGTGCTTATCAACACTTCATGAACTTTCAGAATGAATTTTTATGGTCAGCTAGAAGACTACAATTCCAATGAGTACTCTGGTAACATTTCTAAAAGCCCAAAATACATTCAGATCATGTAAGCTGACCTGACACCTGGGGAGAGCACCACAGGATGGAAGGATCTGGATAATAGCATCAGATAATGGTACAGTATTTATATGGTGATCTTTCCATTCTCTTCCTACTACGTGGAGAGAGATTGCTCTCCCATGGCTTCAATGATAGACTCACAGTGCCTCTGCAATCAAGTGCTTTTATTTAAACAGTCTCCTCTCCTCTCCTAAGCTTTGCTGAACCTGTCTGAATTTCACTCTGCTGTAGAATGCCAGTATACAGGGTATCTGTCCTTTACTGCTCTTGAAGCCCTTTGGCCTAAAGGAGTCTGCAAAAGGTTGTGCTTGAATCTCTCTGTAAATCATGGAATATTTTTTTCCTAATATCCAACCTACACGTCTCCTGACACAACTTCATAAAATTCCCTTGGGTCCTGTCACAGTTCACCACAGAGTAAAAATCAGTGCCTGCCTCCACCTCCCTCCATGATGAAGCTGTGGACAGCTATGAGGTCTCCCCTCAGTCTCCTCTTTTCCAGGCTGAGCAAACCAAGTGACCTCAGCTGCTCCTTGTATGGCTTCCTCTCTAGTGAAGTGTCTAGATTTAATTTAGTTTCAAAAAGACTTAGTTTAGGTTAAAAAGAACAGATGACTGAAAAAGGAAATAACAAAGTACATACCAAGTGATACTACAAAAATTTAGATCTTCAGGGAAAGCACTTCCTTACTTTCAAGGATACTCTTTTGTTTGAGTGATTCCAATCAATGCTAATTATACCTCAAACTGAACTAGGGTCTGCTTATGCTGCTGAACTAGAGTCTTACTGCGGTACCCTGCTGCACATGCAGAGCTTACTAGAGAGTAACAGAATGAAACGACAGAAAGCAACAAAAATGAGAAAATTACCATTATTTGACTGTCTGCCAAAGTCACCCTAGCTACTTTGATATGGTTTCTGTTTAAGCGGACTGACAGCTTCCGCTGTTTTCCTCATGAGCTGCAATTTAGAGGTTTGTTGCATGTCAGGTCACCGCACTGATGTTGGATGATATGACATTACACAGGGAGAAATGCCTTGATGTCTCTCAAGACTGGGTCAGTTGACCATGCAGCAAACTCAGGCCAGTTGTGGCAGTCTGTGAGGCTGCCTGTCCTGTCAGGTAAGCCTGTCTGGGCTACCTTTTTAATAGAAATGGCATAAACAATAAAATTTTACCCCAAAAATCTACTGTTAGGTTTCAAAACTCATTTAAAAATATTCTAATATAATGGCCCAGGATATGCAGTACATCAGCTTTATGCTGTTCTATCTTTACACAGTAGATGCAACTGACGTAGTCAAAATGAAGAAATTGCAGCTGTGAGTGTTATTAGTTGTGGATTGTAGGGGTTTGAATCATCAGTTGATTCATCTTTTGGTCACTTTCCCTGATTTCCTCATTGGACCATGGGGAATTTATCAAAGGCTCCTTCCCACAGACAGCTTTAGTAATTTAAGAAATTTGCATCCCTGTGTCAGAAACTGAAATGGTTCATGCCTTATTATGAAGGAGTTTTGCCCATTATAGCAAAAACTGTATAAAGGAGCTACAACCACAGAAGGCCACTGCTCCTTGAAGATGCCTGACTGGAACTTTGGACTGTGAATTAAGCTGCCTCGATAAGATAAAGGTGGCGTTATGTACAATTATCTCAGGTGTAGGGAGAAGTAAACAAGGATGAGGGAAAGGAATGCATCCACAAGAAAGCCAAACGCAGCAGAGTCCCTGGCTGGGTTTGAGGTGAGGGAGACCACAGCCCACAGAGGCCAGGTTTGCACAGACTCCCCCACAACCAAGGTGGGAGGAGGAGGTTTCAGATGTGTGGCATAACCTCTGGTCAGAGGCAGTGAACACCCATCCTCCCTTACAGGAACCGGCCCAGCTGTGAAACCCCCAACCCTGGGAAGGTCACATCCACAGGACATTCATGTGGGAGGCAGCTGAGGGGGTGTCATAATCCATAAAAAACCTCCCGGAGTACTCCCACAACCTATTCCTGAGTCCTAACACCGCAGCATTGCACATGATGCAAAGTGCTGCAACAGATCCAAAGTCTGCTGCAAGAGACTGTGTCAAACTGTCCCCCTAGGAGAAGTACTTGGGAATTCCCACCTGGCCTGAGCATATATTAATCCATTGGGTTCTATGCCTCATCACCAAGAAGACCAGCTGGAGAAGATCATCAGAACTTCATTGGGATCCATGGAGTGGTGATACTTTCTTTAATCCATCTCTTTTACTCTCTTTCTGTCCCCCCACCTCTTTTCTATTTCTTTCTCTTTCTTCTTCCTCTCTCTCTCTGTCTTTCTCTCTTTCTTATTTACCATCAAATAAATGACTTTGGCATATGGTCTTGTTTGCACCTTAATTCAGGGAGAGGCATTTCTAAAAACTTTAAAAACTGGACCATAACACCCTGGCACCTCATTACTTCTCCCAGTCAGCTGTTTCTGTGACCACAGTTGAATTGTCACAAAGTTACTGCAAAATAGATCACTTCTGTTTAAAGTTGAGAACAGATAAAGCTGCTGAATATACAACTGTGCCCTGAGTGCTATCCACCTGTCACTGGATACCACAGGTCCATGGAGAAGAATCATAGAACTGTTTAGGTTGGAAAAGACCTCCAACACCATTGAGTCCAACCTCTGACTGATCTCTACCTCGTCAACTAGACTAGAACACTGAGTGCCACATCCAGGTGTTTCTTGAACACCTCCAGGGATGGTGACTCCACAACCTCTCTGGGCAGTTCAGTCCAATGTTTAACCATCCTTTCCATGAAGAAAATCTTCCAGATGTACAACCTGAACATCCCCTGGAACACTTATGTCCACCCATTGTATCACTTGTTACCTGGGAGAAAAGCCTAGCCCTCACCTGGGGGTGGGGGATTACAACCACTTTTCAGATTGTTGTGGAGAGTGATAACATCTCACCTGAGCCTCCTTTTCTCCAGGCTAAACAACCCCAGATCCCTCAGGTGCTTCTCAGAGGACTTGCAAAACCCAACGATTTTGTTTGTGCAACATCACTCATATCTTCTCAAGATGTGTCCTTAAGGAAAACCATTCTGAAATGAGGGATTTGGCAGCTGGAAGTCTGGAGGTAGAAGGAAACACAGACTTCTTTGTCCAAAAGCAGCACCTCTGTGCAGAAGGATATTTAGAATTGGAATGGTTTGAGTTAGAAAAAAGTTTAAAGATCATCTAGTTCCAAAATTTTAAATTCTTCAAGCCGGTGGGAAAATAAACAACCAAAAAATCCAAAACACAAAGAGGGATATGACTCTTTGTTCTGTTCCTTTATTTTACACTGAGTTTTCATTGGATGGAACTCTTCAGCACGATTTAGAGCTCCCTTTGGTCAATGCTGCAATTTGCAGTAAAGTTCCATTTCCCTCCTTTCCTTGCTTCCCCTTCCCATACATTTCCAGGAGCATGACAGACTCAGCAATGCCCGCACAGACTGAACACACACACACACACACAGAGAGACAAAATATTTCCTGTGCCTTAAATTTCCCATCAATTTTAGTAGCAGAAGGAGTATGTTCATTCAGTTCTGGGGCACTGAACAGAAAGGAATCCGTGGGATCTGGGTAGCTTCACAAATAAATGGCATGTGAAGAACAGGATCAGAAGTTTACATCTGTACAGTTTTCCTAAATACCTTTTTAGACAAATTATATCTATTTACAAACATTTTTGAACGGTTCGTGTTCTTGTGATTTTTAAAAAAATCCTAGCAGCTAGGATGCTTATCCAGTGGCATGGTTTCTGGTAAAGAAAGTTAAAATTGGAAAAAATCCAAAACAATATTATTTGTGTTCTGACCCAAGCCTAAAATGAAGGTTCTTCTGTGAATCCCGTTGCTTGTAAAAGCATACACAAACAAAAGAGTACGGTGTTCCAAGAGACTATTCATGTGGAATGCTAACAAGTAGCAGTAAACCTTAAAAAAAGGAAGTATAAAAATATATTTTAAAGATATTTTCAGAAATGTTATGAGCTTAGGAGAATCAACTCATATACAAACTGTCCATTTTCTGGCACTTTTATCAGAGAGCTTCTGAATTATTGTTGAGTTTTTTTACCTGATATGTCAAATTAATTTTGATTCTGACAAATGGAAAGATGATGCTAAATATATTATTTCAAAAATCAATGTATTCAAACATCATAAACAACTTTTGTACTGCTGCAAAGGATATTAACGAGAGCTACATGGAGAGATTAAAGCATCTTTTTTCTGTGGAGGGTTCTTTAGATTTCTCTTCAATAACTGGAGGTGCATTATTTCAACGCTAAGGGATCAGATCCACACTCGGCCTAAACTGGCACAGTACCACTAACTCCAGCAAAGATTAGCACATTTATTTATGCTTCTTGAGGCTGTGGACAATCACTGTTTATACATCAATTTCCATGGACAGGATTTTATTTCCTTCTCATTCCTCTGAAGCACAGCATTGTGATGCATATATAAGATGCCTAGAATGTGGTCTCTTATGAAGAGGATCTTTTTTCCTGCTTTATTAATCTTCCTCAGGAATGCATACCTGGAGAGAAGAAATGCTTTTCTTCAGCCACAGATACATAAGTCTTTGAAATTTAGTCTTTAGAGAAAACCCTTTTTGTATTGTAGAGTCATACTGTGAGTAACAAAGTCCATAAATAAAAGAGTGCCACAGAACTCACAGGTTATCTGTTTAACAACGACAACTTTGTTCTTCTTGCTAATTTAACACATTTCAGTATGCTAAGATTCCGTGATTTAATCATTCTTAACAATAGATTAAAATGATTCCCACTGAGATTTGAAAAGCAAGAGCAACCAGAACACAGGCCTAAATCAATATGTGCCCTGCAAGAGGGCTGAAAATTAGAAAAGGTTGGATCCTTTATCTTATTGAATGAAAATTAAATTTAAAGTGGTAAGAAGTCTTTAACTTCTACATGTTTCCTGGAATATATTTGCAAAATTAAGGACTATTGACAGCAATGATGATTTAGGCATTCAGTTAGATTAGATTATCCCTTATGGAAATTTTAAAATAAAAGAAAAATAAATCCTTGGATTTATTTTAACTGAGTAAGATGAGGTTCTTCACTAGTTTTATTTAATGCTTTGGCTTTATTATGTACTTCAGTTATATGATTATTAGGATAATTTATCAATAAAATTAAATAATTCTAGAGAAAAACTGAATTTACTGTATAACCCCTCATCAGCTTGTAAAATCTAATTTGAAAATATGTTTTTACTTCTAAGTAAAACATACAGAAGGTGCTAAGAATTTTTTAAATCATTTTGCTAAAATAACTCTTTTGATAGCTCTAAACATTTTGCTGATTCTATCCCCAAAACAGTCTTCCATGGAAACAGGTTAGGGAAAGGAATACGTGTTGGAGGGCTGTGATCACTTACAGCTGACAGATGAAACAGCAAAGTTCTAAAACAGCAAAGGAGCAATTGCCAATCATTCAGCAGGTCAAGACAAGCAGAACTAAAAGCTCTGTAAGGCAGGAGGGAAATTTGTCATCTCTCCTTCTTTCTCCGTGAGATTTATTTAACAGACCCCTGTTTGGCACTTGCTTTCTGGAGCAGCATTTATTGCTGCAGGGTGACTGCAGCCTCTCTTCAGTCCTTGGATCCCGTATCAAAGACATGAACGAGTAGCTACTGCTTTGGGCAAAAGAAAGCTACAGCGTAATAAACATCTGACAAATATTTGTCTGATTTGTCAAAGGATGGCCCTTCCTCCTGCTGTTGCTATTCCTGACGTGAGGATGGGGAAGTTCTATAGGCCAACGCAAGGAAGTCAATGAACTGGGTGAGTACCAACTTTGAAGTTTTGGAGGTGTGAAATAGGCTGAAACCCAATGCAAATTATTCTAACATATTTACAAATGCTTTTTAAATACCAAAAATAAAGGTATTTTACTTTGAAAAATTAAACTTGCATTGAATACATATAAGGTGATTTAACCTTATTATCTTTTCAAAACCGAATTGTTCCATTTACAGATCTAGGGATTTGAATTGGAGAGGGAGGGAAAGCAGTGGGCAGGTAACTGTGGAGATGGTTCATTTCTGCTGACACTATGGTTAGTAGGACATCAATTGGGAAAAATTGGACCTGACACTATTGATGAAACAGGAAATATGACAAAAATTTCCAATATCTCTTTCATTTATTTAATGGATTCATGGACTTTACAGGGCAGAGGGGGACAATTATAATCACATCATCTGCCTGTTTCTATTACATAGGTCATACAACTTTCTTGATTTAACTTCTGTGGATGAAATGAAATATAAATTGTTCTAATATTTTAAAATGTGAATTATTCCTAAACAGAATACGTCTATCTACAACTTCCATATGCCATAATTCATTATAAATGCTATATTTGAGAATCCTCTCAATAATTTTTGTTATATGATTTCCTCTCAACTGTAATCAAATCCCACTTAATGAGTGGGTTAATCAATGAGGAGCTTGTGAATTCTGTTTTTTTTGCTATGGAATGTTTACATATGGACAAATTTCACCTCACTATTGAGCTTTTCTACTTCTTTCTACAAACTTTGTGACTCAGTTTTGAGGAGAAATTCTGAGATGAAATGCCACAGAATTAAAACTAACAAATTAGGAAAACATTTTAAAGTGGATGCAAACTAACAGAACAGAAACTAAAAAAAATCTATCTATGCAAACTGTCAAATTAACAAGAGATCCACTAGTCTAAGGTGCCTGGTGATCTCATTACTCAGTCAGTTTTAAGAAGTAATTCTTTAAATATTGAATTCTCACTCTGGAGATGTCCCATTCCCACAACCTCCTTGACAGAACCATGTGACTGAATGTCACAAAATTGTGTCATTTTTTAGATGACACTGGGGAAAAGTCACCAAGGATCTGCCCAGAAACAAGAGCTAGTGGTTGGCAAGATTGATCCCAGCTGTCTGGGACAATCCAGAGAACCAGGAACAACATGAGGGGATGTGCGGGGACGACCCAGGGCAGAGTAGCAGCAGCAGCACCCAAGAGCTTTTGGTTTGTTGGGTAAGCTTTTGTGGGACACAAGACCCCTAAAGAGCCCCATGGGAATGCCACAATTCCATTGGATCCCAGAATAGTCTGCTTGGCCAAACAGTGGGAAAGAGGAGAAAAACAAGAAATCTCATCCTTGTGAGAGGCTATATGCATAGGTGAGTGTTCGGCTTTGTGCTGGGAATTGCTGCACCTGCAACATCAGTGAACCTTTTAACTGCTCTTGCAGCGATCCTACAATAACTCCATTGCCCTTGACTGGTTTTGATAGAAGGAATTAAAGGTTGGGTGCATTAAAAGCTTAAAGGGATGTCCAGAGCTTGCATTTCCCTCCCTGAAACACCCCCCAAACGCTCCCAAACACGGGCAAGAAGAGGTACAGCTCTGCTATACTATATAAATTAAAAGGGAATGAATAGAATGACATCATACACAAAGCACATGAACAAGCTGGCAGCACATTTAATAGAAATCCAATGTTCCAAAGAGGTTCCAGATATGTTGCACCGCTCCCTGTGAATTCTGAGAAAGAAGAAGAAAAAAGACAAAAAAACCCCTCTGATTTTTAAGGTTTTTTCCAAGAACTGACACTGTGTAGTAACTAAAGCAAAATGACTGTGCCCAAAACCTCTGCAAGCCTGTTGGCAACAGGTTTTGGTTATTTCAACGCCAGGTAAACAACATGTATGGATTACAAGGAAAGGTATAGCTAAGATTGTCAGTAGAGATCCTGGAACCAAGGCATCTCATAGCTGAGCTGCCACATCCGGAAAGGGACACCAATGCCTGTACCAGGCACTTTCGCAAGGACAGAGAATTGGTAAGACATCCCATCACAGAGCAAGGAAAGCTTGAGAGCACAATAGTCTACTCTACTGAACATCCAGCTGTGAAGCACTAGGAGTACTATAGACACAATTCTCTTTGCTAAATTCGTGTTTTGAGCTCCTTGAATCCTTCCCAGTCGTTTAATAAATCGTCTCCAATTTATCAATGTAATTTTTTAACCCTGGGTTTCAGAACAGAAGCAACAGCCACCTAGGGAGAAGTAGCACAATTAATTTCTACTCAATATTCTCGTGTTTTTGTCTCACATTCACCTTTTTAATGTGGAATCGTATTGAGTGTTCATGTTTGGTGTGACTTCTTGCATCTTTTCAAAAGCCTTTTCTTTTCAAGACATTTGTAGCTGCAAAATGTGGCTTCCATTCACACTTCACTAGACCAAAATGTGACTTGTCTGTCTTGCAAATTGTATATTTATACTACACTTACAAAACCACCTACATATCCCTGCTGAATGCTACCTTTTTTTTTTTTTTTGACATTCATTTGAGTGTGTGTGCATTTGTTATAAATTCAATCAATAACAGTTTTGTTTTCCCCCAAGTCATTGATAACAATATTAAATAGCAAAAGGTCAAGAAC
This sequence comes from Callaeas wilsoni, assembly GCA_013398955.1. Lineage (NCBI taxonomy): Eukaryota > Metazoa > Chordata > Aves > Passeriformes > Callaeidae > Callaeas > Callaeas wilsoni. The sequence continues at coordinate 248,524 of VWPU01005588.1, forward strand.
TGTTTCTTAAAGACCTCACAAACATCAGAAAGAAAGGCAGTGTTTACTCAGTATGAACTCTTCTATTGATTTTGTATCACCTGGCTTCCTAATCAAAATATCATCCTGTAGCAAATCAAAACAATTTACAGAAAAGGAAGTGGTAAATTGCACTATTGCTGCTATCAATGACACTTCCATTCAAAAGAAAATTTAATATCCATGTAGAACTCATGAACCCAGGCTGACTAGTATTGTTATCCATGTTGCATTATTTTGATAATTACAAATATTCTTATAATATTTATTGTAAAAATGCCAAACGACCTGGCTGCTGAGCGTTCAGGAGTTCACATACAAGCCTCAGCATGGCAATGATGTTCAATCATCATTAGCACTTTCAGGCAAACAGCAGAAGACGTCAGTCTGTCATCTGAAAGTCGCTCAGGAGTATTATACTTTCCCCTGTCAGCCTTCACTTATGTAGCGAAAACATGGTGTAACACAGGAAAAATTATTACAGTTAATGTAACAATTTTTTATGTATCTGCTAACTACGAGAAGGAACAAAACATAGAGAAGAGAAGGTTCAAGAGGTATCCTATAAACGTATATAAATTCTTGAAGAGAGAGTGTAAAGAGGATGAAACTAGGCTTTATTTAGTGCTGCTCAGTGTCAAGACAAGAGTCAATGGGCACAAAGCGGAACACAGGATGTTCCCTCTAAAAATCAGGAAACTTTTACTCTGCAGATGGCTGAGCACAGGCATAACTTGTTCAAAGAGGAGTCCCTCTCCTTAGAGACACCAAATAATTCCTTGGACACTGTGTGGTAGGCTACTGGCTCTTGGTGGCCCTGCTTGAGCAATGGGCTTGGAACTCCAGAGGTCCCTTTCAATCTCAAGCATTCTGTAATTTTTTTATATACCTTAAAGGAATCAGAGCTGTTCACCTCTTTCAGTGATCAGTGGTATCTCTTGCATCCTGGGAAAATGCCAACACTTCAAGGATTACATATTGTTTAAAATTTGGATCATGATGACATAAATTCTGACACAAAATGAAATATTCCTTGGTACAATTTATTCAGCCAAACCAGAAGTGCCTCAGAGAGCACACTGAATTTCCTAGTGGAGGGGAATGATACCTCGTACTACAGGAACCTTTGCACTGTCGGATTTCTTTTTCCCAGATGCCTCAAGGTATATTCTCTTCCTTCTAATAAGATCAATTTTTATCTAACCAAGTTTATACTTGGTAAACCAAACTATTTAATCTATTGCATTTCAAACAAAATCACTTCTTTTGTAAGATTGTTCACGTACTTTTTTTATGCTTGAGGTGTCTTCCATTGCTCAGTACAACTTATACTTGTTAGGAAATTGATCAAATTGGAAGTATTTAAGAAATAGTCTTAAAAATTATGAAGTTAGAAGGAAAAAATATTAAAAGAATGAGATTATACATGTTAATTCATAAATATTTCTATGATAAGGGGCATAAAAGGATTTGAGAGAAGCAAAGGAAGAAGAAAGAGGAAAAATATGCTGGGAAAGATTAAGACCTGTGTCACAGTAATTTAGAAAGGTAGATAGTGTGACACCATTGAACCTATCAGCTTTTGAATGACTGCATGATAATAGCACAGTCTAATGCTAACCTCTGTATGTGTGAATCAAAATGAAAATTAATTTCTGTACATATTACACCTGCTGAAATTAGCAACCACAGTATAGAAAATGTCAAGAAAATTCAAATTACAAGATTATGGACCTCAATAGGATCAAAATTTTTATTTGAAATGTGCTCTTCTGTATCTGAGAACATAATTTTACTTGAGCAAAATTTAAAAACTAAATCTACTGCATGATATACTCAATATGTATAGATACAAATTTCTTCATATGGAGAATTATTAAGGAAACAATTTCCATCCATCATTTCTTTAAATTATATTCCTCAAAACTGAAAATATATTTTAGTCCTTTAGTATATGTTACTGAGACAAAACTCAGCTTAGCTCAGTTCATGAAGGTGAGGAAACTCCACCGTCCACAAGCAAGTGTAATCTAAAGCTGTTAATTGCCATTAAGAGAGTTCCAAGATTAATTTTTGTACTTATTCAGGAAAGGAGGGAAAGCAGCGTGCAAGCTACTCTTAGATACATACCTTGAGGAATTAACTGAAGTAACATGATATTGGCTGTTTATTTTCTTTCCTTTCAGGTAGAAACATATTCCTCATAGATATGCTGCATAGTTCACAGGGCACTGTCTCAAGAGAGACCTAGGGAGCAGCATCCCTGGAGGTTCTAGTCCAGTGTTCACCTTAGTGAGATCAGGAAGCTATCTGCTGTAGCAGGAGCATCCCATAATCATTGGGTCGAACGTTTTGCCAATCATCCCTCGTCAAACAGACCATGGTACTGAGTGCTACATCCAGTTGTTTCTTGAACACCTCCAGGGATGATGACTTCACCATCTCTTTGGACAGTCCATTTCAAAGCTTAACAACCCTTTCTGGAAAGAAATTCTTTACCTAACCTGAACCTCCTCTGGCACAGATTGAAGGCTGTCACTTGTTACCTTGGAGCAGAGCCTGACCCCCACCTGGCTACACCCAGAGTTGTAGGGAATGATAAGGTCTTCTTCCCTGAGCCTCCTTTTCTCCAAGCTAAACACTCACAGCTTCCTCAGCTGCTCCTCATAGGACTTACCTTCGAGATCCTTCCCAGCTCTGTTGCCTTTTTCTGGACATGTCAGAGAAGGGAGGCCAAAAATTGTGTAAAGCAAGTTTGCAAACCATTCTGTTTCAAAGCTAAATACTGCGAGCTGCTTAAGCTGTGGTACTCATATCTAAAGGACTGCTTGTCAGTCACATTTTGCTTCTTAAACTTTGTTCTCATTTCAGTGTTGAAATTCTAAAATTGTGTTTAGGATGAGCACTAGCATTCAGCAGCTGCAAGTTGTTAACATATGATCTCTTCCTGCTGTAAAAGCAGCATTGCTACAGAAGTGCTTACAAAATGCATAGACTAAATAATTTCAAGAAAACATTCAATACATTCTCCAAATATTAGGGGGGAAATATATTCAAGAAATGATAAAATTACTTCTATATCTATTACACTATTTTACACTAAAAATATTCCCCAAAGCACATTTGTAAATTGCTCACAAGTAGTTATTTGAAAATATCCATTGCTACAGGCAATGATTAATTTTGATCAAATATCTCTTCAGTTACCTAGCAGGAGAATAAGGAAAAAACTGTGCCAAACTTTTCTGAGAGGTGCATATTGAAAAGAAGAAATTGTGCAATGGGCACAGCCTGTGATGCAAGAAATTCGGATAAAACATAGGAATTTTTACAGAGAGTAGTTCGACACTGAACCTTGAGTAAGCTGTGCAGTGACACTGACTGGCAACATCAGCAGGAAACACCTATCTAAGTTACCTAGATACAATGAAATAACTGGAAATTACAGAAAAAAGTGAAGCAATGTTACTGCAACATGATAAAAATGGCAAACAAAGAGAAGATACTCTGAATGATGTGGTTGCAGAAGTAAGTATCATAAAATAAAGGTAAAATAAAAGCAAAAATCGAACAAAGAGATAAAATATAAAGATTAAAAGGAAATTTTAGACAGCTGCAATCAAATTAAAAATATAACAAATTAAGGTAATTAGTGACACAGCTAACTGATTCGGATAGGAGTTAGAATTAATCAAAACAACTACAGAGATTTTCTAAAGATGAGATCTCAGATGAAATACGGTGTGGTCTGGTGACCATTGAAATGACAGCTACATTGGCTGTGTCTTTGGCATGGAACAGAGAAGTCTGCAATGCACAAATCCAGTTGTTTGCTCTGATGGGTATATTGCTGTAGCTACATGACTTCTTTCAGGCTGTTCTTACATAAAGCTGATGTTATAGACTATTCTGTTTTCTCTTAATGTCACTTAACATTAAGCAAAGAATGAAAATATCAATTATATATCCCATTTAAATGGTGTTACCAAGCTGCAAGAAAAACTGAAGTTTGAAGGTTTTCTCTGACTCTCATATGTGGTGATAAAGGCACCTGCATGATTTAAGGAAAGAAGAATGTTTCCAAGACTCCATTTGCAAGTCCTTTTCAATAAAATTGTCTGTAAGGGCCAAAGACTTGCCCTACTACTGCCAATAGAATTCTTGAAATTTTCTTTCCATAGGTGAAAGCCAAGTCTCTGTTGTGCAAAATGAGCTCTCTGTAATGTTATTTCAAAAGATCCTTACATTTGGGCAAATGTGGAGTGCTGCAGAATTTGCATCAGAATTTGTGCAGACTTAGGCATGTTAGAAAATTACACTGCCACTTTTCTTGTTATGTCCTAAATGATTTACTGTCAATACTACTCAGAAATAAACAGTAATAGTTCTCACACCATAATTTAACTGTATACAAAGCTAACTGAATATTTGCATAGTTGATCTATTTCATTTCCACACATTTTTTAGCTGAGACACCATGCCACTGTGTTAAATATCTACTTCAACATAAAATATTGTTGGATTTTCTTTTTTCTGTTTGTTTGGTTGGGGTTTTTTATGAATTTCATATGCCATGCTTCTGAAAAGGTGAGACAATTTTTCATTTCTGTAGTGACTAAACAAATAGACCTGTGGAAAACAGCTCAAGTTTTCTGAGAATTTCTTGAAGCAAATTTGCTATTAAAAGATTGCATTGATTCACAAGAATTCTATTCTGTTCAAGTTCTCCAATATCTTTCACATTTATTTTATTTTCTGTAAAAAGGGTGATTGGAATTGGAATAGAGCTGATTCAAGGTTCATTTTCTCTATCACAAAGTCCCTACAGTAGCTGCTGAAAGCCTCAGCAATGTAAAGGAGTTCATAGGGTACCCATATATCCTTACCCTTGTAACCAATTGCTATCTATTGTATAATGAAGATGTTTTTCCCTACGTCTTTGCTTCTTGGGTTTTACTGATTCACAAAGAAACGTTCACCAAAATACATTGTTCCTCTATGCAGATCTTGACCTTACTCTAAACCTAAATCAACAGCTACTCAGCTTCTGCAGTCACACTAGGCCCAGAACTGCTTTGCTGTTCTGCTCCTACATGAAAACTGTTTTTAATGAATCACTCATCCTTTCTTAGCTGAATCTGTCTCCTGGATGAAAAACACCTCTCTTCATTTCAGCTGCCCCCGAAGCTCTTTGTTGAAGCTTCCTTTCTCCTGCTGAAGTGCCTCCTTCTGTGGAACTTCTTTCTCCTGCACAGATGGATATGTCCTTTCCTAGTGTGAAATGTAGGCCTACTTAAACACCCGGGCAGAGAAATTCCATGACAAACTGTATTCCTTAGATCCATGGTTCATGCTAGAAGTGCTGTAAAAATTAGTTCTAATCCTTAGTATTAGCATAATGCAAACAAAGTTATCTTCACTTGACCCAGTACTATCTTATATAGTATTGTTTCTCTTTTTAAGGTAAATTCTGGACTAAAGATTGTGAGAATGAACAGTAGTGGGGCTTCTGCACTTAATTTCCCTTGAACTAGGACTCTCAGACACTTCTAGTGCCCCATGATTTAAATGTCTTTCTCATTTGCCCTTCTGACTCTCACCTACCAGAAACAAGGGGACAAGAAATACATTGCATGTATGGTGCCCTCCAAGCTAAGCGTACACAATCTCTTTGTCACAGAATGAAGAGCGAAATGTGCCTGTTGCTGAAGAGGTTTTGTTTGTAAGTATTCTTCCTTACCTTGTGAAATCACATGCTATTGAAAAAGAGGGAGGGAAGAAGAAAGGGAACAAAACCCCCTGTATTTCTTAGAACCATAAGATCAGAGAGAAGTACAAGAAATATCTATCCCGTGTTTCAGTTGTCTTCATTTGAAGATACAAAAAAGTCATCAGGAAAATAAATCCAATGAAAAGGGATATAAAAATGGCAAGTAAAGAATAACATATCTAGTATTAGACCACAATGAAAGGCAGAAGCACAGATTATGTGTTAAAAAGCTTCAGATCTGCATGCAATTTCTTTATAACCTTTTGTGCCACTGTTTAAAGGAACAGATTTTCTTGTGATCTTTGCCTAGTATCTTACTAACACAACTACCACAAGGTAAGTTAGGGTTTCAAGATCAATAGTTTCATAGATCCACTCCTCATTTCAAACAAAATTTTAAAAAATAAAAAAATCATAGCTATCATCAATTAAGGAAAAAGAAAATTTGTGTGCAAGTTATTCTGCTATAATGTCAAATTTATTAAGAAAGTTTTCTTCCTTTTCAGTCCCAAATTCATCAAATACATACTCTTTTGAAGAGGATACTTCTTTTTATTCTGACAGCTCATCTGTGGATTTAAAATAATACAGAAATAAAGCTTTCTTGCAGTTCAGAAATTCTCTCATCTCTGTTTGAAATTACGTAACTGCCTCAATCAAAAAACCCTCTGGAAAATATGTGCTGAGAGATTTGTGTGTTTGCAGTTCTGGTGAATAGATCAAATGTGCCACTCTCTATATGTTTTTAAAATCTTCTTTCTTACAAGAGAAGTCATAGCATTCATAGTACCTTTTTTACTGTGAACTAAAAAAAGTAGCACATCTCCAAACAACTCCGTAAGCAACAGTCCCTACACACTGAAAAACACAAACTAGTTTGAATCGGGCCAATTCACAGCTTCTTTATTATATGCCACTTTTTTCCTTTTTTTAAATCCTCATCTACATTCACTTTAATGCTTCTAAATCATCATTGATTGGTGCTGTGAGGACTAGAAAAGGCTAATGAAACTAAATTAACAATCACCTGATAAAAATTGAGATAAAATTAAAATTATTTACCCACTATTGGGGGTTGTTGAAGGCAGTTCCTGCTTTTTCAGAAAATCAGTCTACTCTTAAAGCAGTAATCCAGGAGGAAATTCTGATCCAAAGATATTATTCAATATCCTTTAGGTCATGCTTCAAACTCCTTTATTATTCATGGCAAATGCCTTGCTTGCTTTAGGCTTGATTTGTGGCTGTGCTCCAAGCCCAGAAAAAGCATTCAAGAGTGGAGTGTGAGAGGAGACAGTGTATGAAGGCATCAGACAGGAGAAGAGAAGCTACAGCTGATACAAGGCATACTCAAGAAGCAGAAATGCACTTTCAGGAAAGGCATTCAATGGAAGTGGCGCCAGAGCGTGAGCAAAGGCAGCCAGGAGAGTCTCCATGAAGGAGAGGGCCAGACCATCAGGAGTCTTATTTCAGCAATGGGGGGAGGAAAAGAAAACCTGAAAATTCAGAAATTATAGCAATTATGTAGCCTCAGAATGTCTGTTTGATTTCTCTTAAACCTGCTGAGCTTTCTGTACAGAAACCTCACTTATCTAAGTCAATCAAATCTTGTTCTCAGCTTAGTTAACTGCAAACTTGTGCCTAGATTAGAGCATGCCATTAGGTCTTTGGGACAATAAATCTGCTATATATTTAAACAGCAACTGGCAAAACAAAGTGCCAACCCTCTCCAGTATTGTTAGTGATTATATCCCTGTGCATCTTCTTAAGCACAACCCTATACACCTCTGTATTGCAAAGTGTACCTAGAGGTGACATACTGTCACTGTTTTAAATGTCAAGACTTCTGTATTTCCTTACTAACAAGAGTGATTGCAAGTTCCTCAATGCGTTTGAAATCCACATTGTAGCAGCTACTAAGGTTTTATTATTTATGTTTCTGTTCATACTCAGTGCAGCATATTGATGATTCTGTTACTGTTTCTTTTCTTCTACTGTAGTACAGGAGCTATTTAATAACCCAATGAAGAAAAACACCTAAGAATTACAGAGAATAATTATCTCACTGAAGAACAGTATGAATTCCCTAATAAGTCCTTCCTCTCCCACCTCACTCGTCTCCCTGAAAAATATAATAAAATCTTTTATTCACCTAGGCAGAGTAAAGCAAAGTGGAAAAGCTTTGCTGAAAGCATCTGGATAATGTCTATTATTCTATGAGAATAAGGCTTGTGAAATAGGCACCAGATATATACACCTAAGGTACTCATCTTAACAGAAAGTAGGTCATGGCTAACATAAAAGTGAATGCTTCAAAATAATCATTTTAAGAGGGTGTGACAGCATAAGAAATTAAAATATATCAATTCTAAGCAGTTATAAAAATCCACTTGTAACCAAATGTGTTTCAATAACCTGCTTGTACCTAATATTTTATTTAAAGGTTAGCATTCTCAATATATACCGTAATTTATTTTTCCAAGAGTAAAACAGAGCTGCATATAGAACAGCTGGGGGGAGATTTGTTTATCGTGTCTGTCAATAGATAACCTAAGTATGCAGCCTTTTCCTGGGCATAGACAGGAGGGGAGCTTTTCCTATTTCTGCTTTCAAAAGCTTGTCTAAATCTATGTTCCTTTACAAAGCATTACCGTATAAATATGATCAAGCATGTTTTCAGAACTATAATTTTAAAGAGGAAGGTTGGTAGTTTAAAGTCTGAAGGCACTACATCACTGAATCAACTGAGTAAAGAATCAAACCAATATCTTACAAAAATGAGTCAGCTGAGTCTCTCCGACGTTCAATCCTGTATTTTTACTATTTTCAGGGTACAATTGTACCAGTGAGACAGGAATGTGCTCTGACAGCCAGGAGAGCAATTGCATTCAGGAGTGTATTGGGCACAGCATCACCAACTGGGCAAGGGAGGGGATTGTCCCACTCTGCTCTGCACTGGGATGGCCTCACCTCGAGTGCTGGGGGCAATTTTGGGTACCACAATGAAAGATATAAAGCTGTTAGAGGAGGGATACAGAGGTGGTGAAAAGTCTAGTGGGAATACATCAAAGAACAGCCGAGGGAGCTGGAGTTGTTCAGTCTGGAGGAGACAGAGGGGAGACCTCACTGGGGTCAGCAGCTTCCTCACAAGGGGAAGAGGGGGGCAGGAACTGATCTCTTCTCTGTGATGAACGGTGGCAGGACCCAAGGGAACTGTATGAAGCTCTGTCAGGGAAGGTGTAGGCTGGATATCAGGAAAATGTTTTTTGCCCAGAGGGTGGTTGGGCACTGGAACAGGCTCCCCAGGGAAGAGGTCACAGCACCAAACCTGGCAGAACTCAAGAAGCATTTGGACAATGCTCTCAGGCACATGGTGAGATTCCTGGGGATGTCCTGCGTGGGGCAGGAGTTGGGTTTTGATGACTCTGATGGGTCCCTTCCACCTCAGGATATTTCATACCTCTATGATTCTATGAATGGTAAAGCAATAGTTTTATGTTTTAGTATTGAACATTCCCAAAAGAAATTACCAGGATTACTAAGCAAATATTTTAAAAAATAAAATAAAGAAATCTCAAATTAGGCAACTATATTCCTCATTTGTCATTTAGATATTTCCATCCTGTTTCCATATGTTCTCAGAAAATTTATTAATAGAAACACATATCATAGAAAGAATTGGCTGGGCAATTATTGAAAACAAGCAGAAGTCAGTCAAAGGCTTGTCTTTTATTCACAAAAAACTCAAGGCTGCATGAATATTGTGATGAATCTTATTTTTTATGCCTGATTAATGAGCACTTGTAGAGTTTCTTCATTTTACAGTTTTCACAGAGAAATATCATAACTGACAAACCCTTAGCAGCTTTTGGAAACTACATCCAGCATGTTTATTATAGCTTCCCTTAACCACAACTGTAACATAATTCACTATTTTCTTGTTGACGAGGCTATGATTCATTTCACACATCACTGTTCATTAAAATAATATGTACCTGTGTTCTGGTTTTGCACCACTTCAAAGCTCAACTACCAACAAATTCATGGTCAATTAGTTTGACTGGATGAACAACAGTTGGAAAACTACATAGGTTTCTCACCTTCCCATACTTTGTGTTTATATGAAATTAGAACCTAATAAATCAATTACAATACAGTGAATTAGTTGTAGTTCTCCATTCCTTTCATTTAGTGGAAGAAGACGTCATTTTCTCTTAACTTGGTCACCAAAAAAAAAAAAACCAAGCAAACAAAAAAAACCACCCTTTATGTAGGCTGGTAAATGCTGAAGAAACTCAGAATTAAATCTAATGAGATTTTAAGTTAGTACATATTTCTCTGGGAATCGCAGAAGGGAACTGAAGATCTTTTACTGTGTAAAGCCTATCCTCAAGACTGATCCCTCATGCTCATGTTGTCGCCTTTTTCCTAAACAGCTGTAGTCTTTTTACCAGTAAAAAAATATAAAAGACATTAAAATTGAGAAAAACACAAAATTTCTTATTTCTTGTAGATATATTCTTCTGAAATGTTGACAAGAAAAATAATGATTTGTCACTCATCTTTGTGTCATTTGGTTAACTTGTATGTTTCATACAGAACGAGTGTAATGTTTTTTGGTGTACACAGGTGGAGTTAGTGTTGATTTGCCTCATATTTCAGAGTAAATTTACTTCTGCAATTGGGAATGGTTGCACATGCAAACAAATACTGTACTCAGGGGGGACCTTAGAGTCCAAGACATCTGCTGAGCAACAGCTACACATAAACACTGATCAGTGAACAGAATCTTAAGTCACACAAAGGGCAACAGATGATCCAGAAAGTAAAAAAAAACTGGTTAACAAAACAGCTTGAGCCAAACTCAAACTTTCTCTTGAATTCAGCAATGTACTTCCTACAGGGAATATTTGGCCAGGATGAAATGTGTCTCTTTAAAATGTGCGCCACAGTCATCTGTGATCTTACTCTATGGGTCCTTAGATAGCTCCTCCTCTAAAACCTGTAGATTTTGTAATACATTTTGGAAGGACGTTATTTGACGGAGAAGGTTAACACTAAGGGATCCATCCAGACGTCTTTATACGAGTGGAAAATAGTAAGTTGGCTATTCTTTTCCCTTAAGCCCTGTTGTTCCCAGTCCACATTTTCTGCTCTTCTAAAACATAACAGTGTTCAGAAGACACATTCATATGTTCAAAAGATTCATTCAAATCAAGTTCATTCAAAATCTTACATCCATATATGAAAACTAAGCTTAGTTTATGGGTTACTGGCACAGACTAATGCAAACATAGAAAACAAAACCAAACATAAAAAAAAAAAAAAGAAACAGCCAAAAAATCACAGCCATGATGGTTTAGTTGAACATAAAATAAGCCAAAGTAGCTTTCACATTATTTTAGAGAAGGCGACACAATTTTTTTTTTTTGGTACGCCCTTTACTAGTAATAATTCCTAGGGTTTTTTTCCCACCTTTGTTTTAGCAAACCAGGTTCTGAAGGGATTTTGATACTCTCTGTAAACTCACATTGCCTGTGCACAGAAATCATTACAAACCCAGATTCCTCAGAAGACCTTGTGCTTTAATTTTTCAGCTACTGCCTAGAGCAAGACAGCAGAGACAAGCCAAACATTTAAAAGGGTGATAGTTTCTGACCTTTTTCTTTTTTTTTTTTCCTTTTTTACCATATTAGTGATTAAAGTTACATGAAAAAAAGGTCAAAAATACTATCTCAGAAACTTTCGTTAGAAATGTGTTCTGAGTTAGTTCAAAATTAAATTGTTTGATGGTATACCACAACAGAGGTCGGGCAATTTGAATGTCTTGTTCATGAGCAATTTTTCTACAACACAGAGAGTATCATAACATATTCTATTATGTCACACTGAAAGACAGTAGGTTCAACTAGATATTAGGAAGAAATTCTTTATTTTGAGGGTGGTGAGGCCCTGGCACAGGTTGCCAAGAGCAGCTGTGGCTGCCCCATCCCTGGAAGTGTCCAAGGCCAAGTTGGATAGAGCTCTGAGCAACCTCGTCTAGTAGATGTCCCTGCCCACATCAGGGAGAATGGAATAAGATGACTTTTAAGGTCTGTTTCAACCCAGGCCATTCTATAATTCTATGATTTTTCAAAGAAGAGAATAAACTATCCTCTTACAAACGAAAAAATATGGCTATATATCTTGGGCCCTAGGAGAGAACACTGCTATCTCATGAGTATTCTCCCTGAATCATGCTGGCCAGGATGCTCATTAAAGCTGAACAATTTTTGAAATGAAAAGTGTTTAGATATTTCATTAAAGAAGTCTGAGTTGTAGAAAAACTCTGATTTTCCTTGGATAGGTGTCATGGAAGCAAGACTTCTTTCATGGAAATGTACAATCCTTTAGATGCCATTGAGGTGGGCCTGAATAAGGATTGGAGGTCTAGAGTAAGAAGAAATGCATCACATTAATAAAAAGGAAATTTTTTTTCTGAGGAGTCACAAGGCAAGACTCACTAAGCAAGGACCAGGATTCAAAATGTCAATTTTAACAATGGGAATGGTATTTATGTATTTGTCAGACTTCTTAAGAATTGTATCAAATGTCAATCTGTACACATGGTTGAGAAGACCTGATTTTAATGTAAGTAATTCAGAGAAAACTTTTTCATTATCTGTGCATGTAGACTGACAGTGATGGTTTGGGGATGACTGCACATGCTTTTCAGACCGGGAACTTTGGAAAATGTGACACAAAGGTTATTACAGTCATCACTTACGTTGTCCCATACATTCCCCATACTTCTGTTAGGTATAACCTGCTACAGAATTTGGTGATGAAGTCTAACAGTTGCAGAAAAGGAAGAGAGAACCAAAATCAAAATCTCAACCTTAGATAGACAGAAATGGTTGTCTAACTGTATCATTGTCTCTTGAACAAATGGCCAGATAGTTTTTCTCTTACTGTGCCCAGGACAGTTCTTTAGCCAAATATCTCAACCATAGTCAATCATTAATACAAACTATGAACACAGTTATTGTTTTGTTGCACTCATGTGTCCAGCATAACAACAAAACCTGAAAAAGCTTTTAAAAAGACATGTCATTTAGGTTTCATCTAACTCAGAAACAGAGAATGAGTAATAGCCATAAAATGTCTTCCTAAAAATAAGCTAAAAGCCTGAAGCAATAGTGTAGCAAGAAATGTTCTTACGGTAGCATGGGTTTCTGGGGGACGAAGTAAAGATTTTTAAATATTTCAGGGTGATTCCTCAAGGGAAATACTTCATACTTCTGTAATCTCCAGGGCAAAGTACGAAACATGAACTTACAGGAGAAAAAAAAATTAAATTTAAAGGTTGGTTCATCAGTGCCGAAAAAGTAGATGATAGGTGTTTATACACTTAGTCCAAAGAGACCTTTAATCTTGGATAGTGCATCTGGCAATTTACATATGAATTTAAAGCTTAATTTAAAACTACCAGATTTGATTGGCTTGCTGGCTTCAGATAAAAAAAAAGCCTAATTCTCCAATGCCCATAGAAGCTACTGGCTCTATGCAAGGACACCCTGCCAGGTATGGCTATCATCATTTCAGGTCCTGCCCTTTCACATAGATTAAACTAATAAAATCCAGCTTTGGCAGTGTTCAGGATCTAAGAGGGATAAGATTTTCAGATGGCTTGACTGACAGCATCTCCTGCAGTGCTAAGGGGAAGTGGTGGGCTACTGCAGAGTCTCACAGGCTGTCGGTGCTTTTTGTACTCCTCAGTGTCATTTCTCACACACCCAAATCACAGCTGTCACTGCTACCTTGTCTGCTGTTCTTCTGTCGGTACTGAGCTACGCATCTTTTACTTTGGCTCTGCCATGAAAACTGATGGATAATCCCCCATCTCGCTTACCCTATGAGGAGGTTCACTTGTGTCATTTGAGGAGAGATGACAACTGACACAGCTGTGTCATGAGGAGATAGGGCAGTGAAAGGGGGACCTTGCTGAATGAACAGCCAAAGAGCAAAACAACTTTTAGTCCTGTGCATTATAATAGAAGAAAAGTAGTATTTCCGTACTTGGAAAATGACTGGTTTTAGCTCAAGAACAATTTATCAACAAAATTAAGGCAGAGCACTTGGAATCTTACAAACATGACTGCACATTCTTACAACAGTCATGGAGAGAGAATATAATTCCTAAAGTCATTATTTCATAAATCATAAAATAATAGAACTGCCTCAGTTGTAAGGGATCTTAAAGATTATCTCATTCCAACCCTCTCACCATGGGCAGGGACATTGTCCACTAGCCCATGTTGCTCAGAGCTCTATCCAGCATGGTATTGAACACTTCCAGGCATGGGGCAGCGGCCACAGCTTCTCTGAGCACACTGTTCCAATGTTTCTCCACCCTCACAGTAAAGAATTTCTTCCTAATATCTCATCTAAACCTACCCTCTGGCAGTTTGAAGTCATTTTTCCTTGTCCTGTCACTCCAGGCAGGTGTAAATAGTCTCTCTCCATCTTTCCTGTAGGCTCCTTTCAGCTATTGGCAGGCAGCAATTAAATCACCCCGACGCCTTCTCTCTTCCAGGCCGAACAATCCCAAGTCTCCCACCCTTTCCTCAATGCAGAGCTGATCCATCCCTCTGGTCCCCTTGGTGCCTCCTCTGGCCTGGCTCCAGCAGGTCCCTGTCCTTCTTGTGCTGGGAGCCCAGAGCTGGATGCAGCCCTGCAGGTGGGGTCTCAGCAGAGCGGGGCAGAGGGGCAGAATCCCCTCCCTGCCCTGCTGCCCACGGGGCTTTGGATGCAGCCCAGCACACGGGGGGTTCTGGGCTCCCAGCGCACCCGGCCGGGGCATGTCCAGCTTCTCACCCACCAGCACCTCCAAGTCCTTCTACCAGGGCTCCTCTGGATCTGTTCATCCCCAGCCTGGGTTGATCCCAGGCGTTGTCCTGGCTCAGGTGTCGCACCTTGGTCTGTTACACCTCATGAAATTCCCATGGGCCACTACTTGAGCTTGTCCAGGTCCCTCTGGATCACCCTTTCTGTCACATGTATCACCCACAGCACTCAGCTTGGTGTCATCAGCAAACTCTGTGAGTGTGCACTCAATCCCTTTGTCTGTGTCAATGAATGAAGATATTAAACAACACTGGTTCCAAAACAGACCCCTGAGGGACACCTCAGGTGGCTGATTTCCATCGGGACTCTGAGCTGTTGACTGTGACCCTCTGGATGGCATTGTCTAACCAATTTCTTATCCATCTGACAGTCCACCCATCGAATCCATGTCTGCAACTTAAGAGAAGGATACTGTCAGGGACCACACAAAGCAGCAAAAGTACTTGTGTGATTGTACCTATTCTGAATTCATTTTAATTGATGACTCACCTCCGTCATGTTAAGAATCCATGTGACTGTCAGCAGAAACATAGCTAAATTAGACCAAACTTGTCTCCAAGAGTGGGCAGAGGGAACAAATTCCTGATTATCAGGCTTTGCAGGAACTTGATCGCAACTGTGACTACATGGAGGTGTACAGCAGGAGGGTAATGACGAAGATATGGATTTAAACACTCTTGAGCACAGGAGGAGAGGTAGAAGGCTGCATATTTGTAATACTGTTGGTAAATATATTTTCCATTCTGCTAGAACATTCTGCACCACTTCTGCCAAATTGTATTTATAAATTATTTATTTCTTGCAACTAATATATCAAGATACTGAAATTTTTATATATTCAATAAAACAGTATGTAACCTAAACAGAAGAAATCTGTCGCAACTTAGGTTTTTCTGGTGATTAATTAACAATCATGAGCCAAGGCATTTATTGTAGAAAAGAACACAACCGTACTTCAAAGACTAAAAGTGACCATGATGTCTATACAAATTCTTCCAGTTGTTTCTTATCTTGACGGTTAATAACATATGTCATTTTCCCAGTCTTGGGTTATAAAGGTTTGAGTTTTAGCCACTGAACTTCTCTGTACTTCTTTAGTCTAGTTCATTCAAGTATCCCACTCCATTAGAAATCTTCTAAATTACTGATGAGTCTACTAAATTACTTTTTGAACCTTCTTCTGGATAAACTAGCAAAACAGTAAATGTTAAGAATACATGTAGGTTGGCCAGATGGCTTAAGGGAGATATAACCCCAGCTTCATGTCGCTGATTAGCTCTACTCTGTATAATGTAAATTTTCTAATCAGATGAAGTGGTCCAGAATTGCATAGTTCTCCCATTCAGACATTATCTAAATGCATGCAGCTCAGAATAATCTATGTATCAAATGCATTTCATCTAAAATGCTGTATAATTTTAATAGTCTTTTTCATTACCTCTGAAGCTCTGTTGTCTTCAAAAGATTTTTAAATTAAACTGACTTAAAACCAAGATTATCTCATTTAGTGTCATTTCATCTATAATGGTATCTGGAAATCAATGTTGCCCTTGATTTGTGACCAGTAGGCTACCATGGGAAGTCAAAGTAAAATCAGAAGTGCAATATAGAGTTGGGTTCTTTTAACTGTAGGTTATAATTCTGAGATGTTGTCCATCATGCTTTTGGCAGTTTGGTATCCAAATTCCTGTATGATCATTTGTTAGAACACATCCTTGCCTCATTTTGTGTTTTCACTGACTGATTCAACACTTCTCCAGAAGGAGAATGCCATGTCAGTAGAGAATATGAAGTAACAAATACTGCTGAACTGAGTTAGGGATGTGCATCTAATCCTTAGAAAACAGTGACCTGCCTTTTCCTCAGTCTCCACAGTCAGTTTTCTCAGTTCTATGGGAGGTGTAAATTTTCTGAGAAACAAAGAGGGTTTGTTTACCCAGAATCACCAGGAAATTGCAATCCTGATGAACCCAAGTGCACAGGTAACTAATGTTGTGGTTCAAACATATCTGAGTTGTGGAAAAGCAGATTGTATTCAAAGTGCTGGGAGCAGAGAGGGGTGAAATGGTTAAAAAACATTGGTGTAAAAAAACAGCGGGTACTGTTAATGGTCTCTAAATATGAAGGTCCTAGTGTATGTAACACACAAATGTATATTCCAGTTTACTGAGGGATGTTAAATCCCTCTGTTCAATGAGAAATATATTGTGTTTTTCTTATGCATCTTCTTTGGTTTGTTTGGTTTTACTCCACAATGCCTCCTAAGGTATATTCTTTTAGAGGAGAGGACAAAGAAGGGCAGTTATTATTCATTATTTTATGATTAATAATAGCAGTTTAATGGAGGGAAAAACAACAACAAAAATGAGGTGGAACAATGATTGCTACTTCCTAACCACAAGTTAGCTGGTCTGTACTGGACTTTTAAGAAGCTTTGTCAACAAATACTGCATCATGAATTATTCATTTTATCAGCTCTATTAATTCCATTACAACAGTAAGACATCCCTAGGGACTGAGACTCAATTCTCCTTCTGTCTACTGGCATCACAAGGAAATCTAAAGGAGAGACTGAAAATGGCCCTACCATTCATCACATTTTGTTTGGCATGTTCAGAAGAGCACATTATTTACACATGAAGATTAAATATGCATTTATTTGTCACAAGCAAGGATAAAATGATTAATATGACTTCTGAAAACCAAAAAGAGTGTACAAGGGAAACGACCAATCCAGAATTGTAAAATCACAATTAACTTTTCAGTTATACAACAAAATGATAGTATAATGGGTAATTTTACTGCATAACTGAAGCAATGGTGGGTTTGCATCACAGGCCCTCTTCAGATCAAAGTGTGATAATGCATTAAGACATTATATCAGATAAAAAGCCTCAAGAAATATAACCATATCTTACATTAGTTATTACTTTTTCTTTTATTAAAGTGTATTTTAAAAATATTTGTATTCACCTGCAGTTTGCAAGGTAGGGAGACACCTATCTCAGTATCTGAAAAAATGTGATATCATAACAAGCAAGGACAAGTCATTTGTACAAATAGTCCTAAAGGAAGCCACTGCTTGCTAAAACACCTGTGGAGATCTCTTTTCCAGACACCATGGAAAAGAGAAGTGAAGTGGATGAGGCTGGAGGTGAGAGGCATCAGTTAATGCAGGGATATTTTCTAGATTTGAAAGAGGATATTCTATAATTCAACTGTATTTCTCTGGAGCTATCAAGGAAAACAGGCCTATAAAAAAAACTTTTGGAGAGTGAGGGCAGCAGCAGAGGACTGACCATAAGGGAAGAGCAATGATGTGGTGAGGGCTGCATGGCAGTGTCCTCCACTGCAGATTTCATGCTCAGATCATTGGAGACCACTTTATTCCTCCTACATGGAGCACTGTCGGTGAATACAGTGCTCCTGGTGCCATACTGCTCTGGGCAGATGTGCCAGGTTAAAAAAAAAAAAATCACTGATAATTAACTATATTTAGTTGACTGGCATTATTTCTTTCTCCACACAAAACAAGTTCCCTATCACTAGATAAAGCTAGAGCACAGACTGCAGGCACAACTCGGAAGAGTAATTGTATGATTTAAAAAACATTTTAAAAAAATTACATTTCATTTGTTTCCTTTAAGTCCAGCTTTAAGTTTAGCACAGGAACATGAGTTTAAGAGTATAAATTTAGCACATTGATTTAAGCACAAACAAGTTTCAGAAAAAAAACATTTTAAGGGGTGTGGGTGCCCAGAGGCTCTCAGGGGCTCTTTTGTGGTCTCTCTGAGCCTTCCCTTTGCTCAATCCACAAGGACTGGCACACCGTGGGCAAGAAACCATTATTTCCACACTGGGGCTCTACCACACGTGCCCAGAAAAAGGGTATTGAGATGCTGAAATAGAATTGCCAAAGTTCAGTACTTCAAGACAGTTGTGAGAAGCTGGCAGTGTTAAGAATTCAAGTTTGAAGCTCAAACACCTGGAGCCTAAATATTACCTAAGGCACTGTAGACTAATGGCAGCCACATAAAATGTATCAATGAGGGGCTTCCCTCATTTATGTTAGGAAAGGATTTGCAGTGCTACTTTAATTTGTCCTTCTGAACAGTAGATTACCTGAAATGCAAATATCTTGATCCTTGGACAGTATTCTTCTAATAGGAAATCTCTCAAAACAGATCTCCCCAGTTCCCATTGGGAAATCTGAGCCACAGGTATCTTCTGCAAATTTGGCACAATTCATTCTGGAGATATTGGCCAGAGTAAGTCAATGTTATCAAGTCTTCCCAGCACAGCTGCACTCCTTTGTCTGTGACATAAAGAGAGGAGAGAAGTGAAATGAAGACTTCAGCGGACTATTGTTGTGCTATGGAGAACACCACTTCTGCAGAAAAATCTCTCTTGCCTCCTAGGTCCTCATGTATTTCTACCCTCAGTTAGATGAGCTGCATAATTCAAAAATATGGCTGTACATACACTCAGTTCTCAAAACTGCTGAGAATTATAAGCATAAAGAGCACAGAACCATAGTCATAAAATCCAAGGAAAATGAAGCGTTTCCTAGACCTAGTTACTTGCCTAAATATAATTCATTCAGTATAGTTCATCAACTTTAACTATATCTACTTGTTCACATTATGAAGGTCAAACACAAAAATGGATTTGAACTCCAGGCATTTATATATTACTAGGTACCAATCCCATATATCAATGGCTCGTATAGTGAACAAAAATAAACACTTCACTAACTTGATAGTCTGTGGAACAGACAGTCTGGAAAAGATGTAAATAATTAGTGACACACCATATATGAGAGACCAAGAAGAAGGTCAAGAAATCATACCACAAGAAAGACTCAGACATACATTTAACACAAGAGCTCTCTCTAGGTTATCACGGTTGCATTATTTTATTAGTGTTGTTAAGCAGAGAAGTAATATGACTTGATAAAGCAAAGCAGAGTAGCATATTTTCTTTTCACTGCCTGAGCATTCATTTCAAAGACTTAAATGCAGAAAGTCAAGGGGTTTTTTTGTTCGTGTTTTCTTTCACAACCTTCAAACACCAGGCAGCTTATTATAGAATCACTGTACAGTGGTACAGAGATCAGATATTTTAGGGTAGCCCTGAGAGATGACCCATGCCATTTTTTGTAATGGCAATTTGGTAGAATAGTCAATAGAACATTTATTTTTAACGGTACCACTAGGTTCTGAAATTATGCTCAGCAGGTTGGGTGATCCTGGAGAGACTTCGAAGATAATATTGCAAATTGTGCAATAAAGTATGCTACTTTAATCTCTGTCTTAAGGACAGACAGTCTTTTCAGATAATCTAAGAACCATTGCAGGCTTTCTCTCAGCTAAATGTACAAGGCAACCTGAGCCTGCTTTGCAGGTTTAGCAAAATTTGGCTTGGAAGTCATCCTCAAATGCAGCAGACACAACTCAAACTTTAGCAAAATGTGCTTGTGGTCCAAACATAACTGAGGAAAAGGCTCATTCAGTAAGTTATGACTGTGATTCTGTTGATATTTTTGTACATACATAACTCATGCATATGGATAATCCTCCAGACCCGAACGGCATCATTCATAAAGTCAGCAAATATTGGAATAAAAAGTTCAGTCCTGCTTCTAGGTGCAGGAGATACACGAGTCCTTGGAAGTAATCAGGTGAAGTCATAAGAGTAAAAATATCAGTTTGTAGTAACGAGGTACCAAAAAACATTTATCCTTTTAAGACAATCATGGATTGGGTTTGAAATCCTTGTAAAATATGTGGTAGAGTGTTTTGACCAGCAGTTTTTAGATATGTCATCATCAAGTTCAGTTGCCAGGCTGTCTTTTTCATGATATTGTGCAGTTAATAGCTGATGTTATAACTGGTGATGCTGCAGTATAAGATTAACAGATGTGCAACATTAAATCAACAAAATGAGTTACTTGAACAACACTGAGAAAATTATTTTGGATACAATATACTAATGTGCATCACAGGCATTTCAAGGCCAGAAATGATACATTGTAGGTTGTTATTTGTATGTTTGTTTTATGAGGAAGAGATATTTTCTACTTTACAAGGATTCTGAAATATGAAATTTCTTTTTGTTGTCAAGACAGAGAAGTTCTAAATATGATAATAATTGCTAATATGTGTTTTAGAAGTACGTATGATTAGCATACCTTGCTTGCCTTATTACAAAATGTGTTATGCTCGTGAGTAATTCCTGAAGAGCATTAATACACTATTCCTCATCATTGCATCATCAAGAGTAGAGAGAAAGACTTGTACTTTGATGAAGATAGACAAATCTCACTGAAAGCTGGGAATTTCACCATCAGATTTTTACAAGGAAGAAGATAAAAGAGGAAATTTTCACGTAATTTTTTTTTCCATATTCTGTAATTATACATAGCAAAATTGTAATGGTATTATTACAGAGTATTATTACAGAATGATCCTGAGCAATACAGGACGTGTTGTACAATGCACTAGCGCTCACACTATTTATATGCACGTATTATTTCCACAGTCTTTAAAAAAAAAGAAAAAAGTGCTTTAACTAACTGCGGTTTAGCAGCATTTTTTTTTTTTCTGCACAAAGCAATGTGGTTTGCCCTCTGGCATCTCTCCTCATGGGCTCTAGAATGTAGGGCCAGTGTGAGGGCAGTCTGGGCAAGGAAAGCAGCATCTCATGGGCAGCACTTGCCAGTAGCTTTCTGACAAAACTAATTCTGTAAACTCCAGCTAGACATGCTGAACTTTCACCAAGAGAAGCCATGCTGTTTTCATGATGAGCAACTAAAGCCTTTTGGTTTCCAGCAGGTCAAAGCTGGGACTATCAGTTTTACAGGCACCTCAGAACAAGTTTTATTCATCCAGATTCACTGATATGATCATAACATTTGTTACTGTCAGGATTTCTAAAGTTTCATGCTTACATCCACAAATACCAAAATGCAGTAGTTAGAGAACACTTAGAAATGTCTGGCATCACTGTATTTATTTATTTATTAATTGCATTCTTTTTTAAAGAATAATCTTGCAATATCTGCACTTGAGAGACTTTTTTAGGCTGCCTTTATAGTCAGTAGGAAAGAAAAGAAACTCAAACAATTCTAGGGTACCTTTATTCTTATCCTAAAACCTGTAAGACAAGACAGAAGAACCTCATGCAAAATATATCTCTCACAATTGACCATACAAGAGTCTAGATGATCAGTTTATAATGGTATTGTGGATATTTAAAGATAGATTAATTTAAACCCCAATTTCCAAGCAAAAAAACATCTCTTAGCTAGAAGTTCCAAGTCTTTTACTTATATAGTTGTATTTTCCTGCACAAGAAATTTTCCTGTAAGTTTGTTCCAAAGATGGGGTTTTTTCCCTTGAAATCCTTTACTGTCTTTATTTACTGTAATTTTTTTTTTATTTATTTTTTTTTTCTGTTCAGTTCTGTTCATATTGAAAATTTTGAAAATCTCAGAAATTATAAGAAAGAAATACATGTATTACTTCAAAGAGCCCACAAAACATGATTCCATGCACTCAAAACATGCTTCATTTCTTTGGCAATGAAAATGAAAATCAACCAAGGGCTTTCTAGACCTATAACACTGTAGTCACACCTGAGTTCTGACTTAATTTTGTGAGTTCTGGTTTCCTCAGGGTTGCCACAAGAGTTCCAGAAAGTCCTAGCGGTGTCAGACCTTCTCCAGCCTATCCCATCATTCTGGGTTCTCTCAGCAAAGCAGCTGCAGTGTAAGCCATAATTGCAGCTGGAGAGAACAGGGAAAAGAAGATGAGCTGTCCATACAAATATGGAAACAGGGTTTCCCCAACCTATCACAGGTTTGAGCATATCCTTTTATCCATGTTCCTATGGAGATGGAAATGAACAGTTTGCACTTGCTCAAAAGCACTGGATGAAGAGAAATGGAAAAGCAGGATAATAAATAAGAGAAAACAATGAAGAACAAGAGGGCACAGAAAAACAAAAAAAACCCACCAACCAAACCAAAACTAAAACAGGATTCCATTAAAGAAGATTCAAAGCAAGAATGGGAAATG
Source organism: Callaeas wilsoni (assembly GCA_013398955.1). Lineage (NCBI taxonomy): Eukaryota > Metazoa > Chordata > Aves > Passeriformes > Callaeidae > Callaeas > Callaeas wilsoni. Next base: position 271,273 of record VWPU01005588.1, read on the forward strand.
AACAGTGAAGCAAGATATATTAAGCAATAAATAATACAAAATATATCTTAATATACAAATGTAGAACAATAAAATTAACTGTAGCCAGCAGTGACTCGGAAAATTAGATTAGAAGAAAATGACAGTATGACCGATTTCCCAGCTGAAAATTGTGGTCACTGTAGTGACTTGCCTACCCAAATAACATCAAAGTTTTTATTTATGGCCTTCCATTGATTTCCTGAGAGACCTTTCTTTGAAGACTGTACTTTTTGAAATGAAACAGCATGTAACTCTAGTATTTGCTGACACCAAGATGTCATTCTCACAAATAACACCTCTTTAAGGTGCTGCTTCCATAGTGAGGCAGTGACATGGCATTCCTCCAGTTTCCGAGAGTTAATACCAATGGGTTAAGAGAATGGTTAGCACACAGGCAGTGGCATTAAATTGTCTTAACACTGCACTGACTTAGTGCAGTTTTAGCAGAGTAATGAGTTACAAATAACACTTGTACACATACACCTTTAATTCAGAGTTCAAGAACTACATGAAATGAGTTTTGTGACCTTGATCCAATTGCTAGAAGCCAAAAGTCCAGATCAATAAAACCATGGCCTCAGGAGAGAGTAATTAGCACCCTGGCAGAAAGTGCCATTGCACTTGGCACGCACTGAATGGTCAAAAAGCTACATCTCTTCTGTCTCTTTTCAGAAACATACCACGGGATGAGAATTTTTTACTGCTGTTCCTCAGGTTGAACCTAGGGTTTAGACTAAGCAGAAGAACAAAGTCTTCAGAAATATAGATCAAGCATTTTTCTTGGAAATTAGATCTTTACAAGTAATTAAGTATGTGTCATACTTAGCCCAATTTTAAATTGAGTTATTACCATAATAAGCAGAACATTATATTTTTACTTCTGATTTCCCACATCATTCTCAGAAGGAAAGACCTGCTTCTTACTATATTAATTTTCACTTTGAATTTCTTAATACAAACTAATTATCATCTATCTCTCACCATTCTGTGCAATCTGTCTGTTGACTGTCCAAACAAATACACTGAATGATGGCACTTAATGGGACCTTTGCCCACACCATTTTCTTATGAAATCATAAATATTTCCTGGACTGCATTAACAAGAGCAGGAGCCTTTTCAAGCACACACTTGATAATATTGAACAATTCAAGTAATGCATTAGGAAGTAACATTTTATCCATAAACCATATTATTATTTGCTCTATCCCTTCTATTCATCACCCATTAGATGACGTTGAGCTACTGTGTCCAGTTTGGACCACCAAGTTAAACAAAGGCATCTAGAATCTGAAAAAAGGTAAGACGAGACGTCGAATATGTCAATTCTTGAGTACTTGCCATGTGAGGAGAGGCTGAGGGAGCTGGACTTCTTCATCCTGGAGAAGAGATGGCTACAGGGAAGGAACTGAGACAAATAAAAACAGGGAAGGAGCTGGGAAAAAAAAGACAAAACAAGTATCAATTGAAACAACATGCTTAAGGCTAGGTATAACAATATGTTGGTTGTTTTTTTTTTCTCTCAAGGACAATCAAGTATGGGAATTAACTGTTTTGAACCTCTTTCCTGGAGGTTTTCAAGACCTCCTTAGAGAAAGAAGCCATAAGCAGCCTGGTCTGACCCCAGAGCTGTCCCTGCTGGTTTGGGCAGGAGGTGTGACTACAGACCTCCCAAAGTCCCTTCCCCACTGAGTGACTCCGTCATGCTACAGCTGTAATGTAGGGATGACTAGGACATTAACTTCAAAAGTACAGCATTAAAGTGCTAATTAGTCCACTGACATTAGCTAATGTGAAGAGCTAATGTCAGTGGAGTCAAGCTGTTGCAGTCACTGTGTCGTACTGGTACTGCCATAGCACCATTTCTCTCTGCTGCAGGAGAGGATTCCTAACCTTGTGAACAAGCAATCCTGAGAGAGAAACAAATCACATACATTGTCTGCTTCCTGATTTTCCATCCTCTAATCACATCTTGTTTTACTAGGATAAAATTCTGGTATGAAGAAATGAGTGATGCAGAAAGAAGAACTAGTCTTTGTGCCTAATTCTGCATTTCAGTGTTTCTGCAGGATCTATGTGTTTCCTCTGTTACAACCAAAACCTCATTATGGGTGAAACCAAATTGTTCATCTTCGTAGAGCTAAGAGTATAGTAGCAAAAACGATGCTGTGGTGTTCTAATAGTCAAAATCACGCAAGTAAAAATAAAAGGCCTTATTGATAAAATATCAAAATTGTTATCTGAGTGTTTCTAGTGTCTAGTATCTAGTATATAGCCCCCTTCCTCTGGAGTTACTCCCACCCTTTCCAGTTCCATTGTGTTCAGTTTCACATGTTTCAGTGTCTTCCAAGGTTGAAAGTTTTAGTCTTCTTGAAGGCTGAGGATGTTTAGGATGAGTTATGAGTATCCAGAGGTCTTCACTGAGAGGAGTGTGGTGATGATAGTAAGATATTTTTCCTCCTTAGTGCTGCAGCTTTCTTTTAATACATTCTCCCTTCACCACCTGCTCCCTTCCCCCTGCTTCCAGGGAAGAGGTTAAAGCTGCACCATAACTCCTCTGCACCCCCAGAGGGTGTTTGTCCATCTGGCACTGCCAGGGTCTGCCAGCCCTTTCCCCAGTGGCATTTCCAGAGCTGGAGCTCAGACTGACTGGGCAAGGGGAACCCAGCTCAGCTCATCTCAGGGCAAAGACATCTATACCTACACCGGTATAAACCCTATTTATGGGGCCAGAGCTCACCTGCCCTCTCTGTACAAGATAGCGTGTATTATAGACCCTGACTGGTTTGTATCTGCTGGTAATTAAGGTACCTGAAGAAAACATCTTACAATCTCAGAACAAAAAGGAACATTTTATTTCTCTTCAGATGTGATGACCTGTCCATATGAAGAGGAGACTTTGATGACATTCATGTGGAAGACATAAGAGAGAATAAATACTCTGTCAGGTGAAGTTGCTAATAATAATATGTTTTAATTATGTGGAAAGGAAAAGAAGATATTTGAAGTATCATGGTGAACAGAACACTGAAAATTTTTAGTCCATTATGAATCAGACTTCAGAACCTTTCCCTGACGAAGAGATGAATAGGGTGAAGAATATCATTAAGATCTCTTCAGAAAATAAATCTATTTTATTATATGGGAGCAGATGTTGAGAATGTACTCGTGAAAATTGTTCAAAGCCATGTGTATCAGGGAGGTGCAAAGATGAAAATATTTCTGGCAGTAGACCATGGATCTTATTGTATAGTGACCATGAATCTGGCCTGCCAGAAGACTTTCTTCTGCTAGAGGCTATTAAAACTCCATGATATATTAGTCATGAACTTTGGGAGAAGAGGTGAGGATCATGCCCATATTGATAAATTAGGTGTGGGTTTGTGATCTAGACTGTGTCCTCTGTGGATGATTGAATACAGAATCAAAGAAGAGATGAAAGCCAGTATTTTATCTGCTGAGCCATCATTTTTCTCAATTTCTTTTTTATTTTATTTTCTCAGTATTTTAGACATCAGCTGCTGTTTTGTAAAATTCATTCATGTCTGAACATTTTGAATTATGTTGTATTAATTAAATTTCAACTTCTGAAATATTAACTAACCAGGCATCTTTTGTGAGTCACTGATTCTTAACTGAAGGCTTACTTGATTTTCAGCAGTATCTAATTACATTTATTTAAAAATATGTGAGAAGCAAACTTGCAGAATAAAACATAGAGGAATGTCTTTAAAATTAAAACTTGGGATGGTTCAGTGCAATACTTTTATTTTTAATTAATCAGTATGAATCTTGTCAAAAGTCAGGCCAGAAAAGCATTGCTTTTCATTATTATGATTTATGAAATCAGATCTAATAATGGATGAATGCTCTTCAGACAAATAAAAGAAAAAAAGAAAAAGAAGAAAAAAAAGGAATGTGAAGTTAAACCAACCTAATTTTATAGAGAAATATCTTTGATATATGTGAGGATGATATGAGTTAAATGAAAGTAAATATGATTGATGCATAAGTTTAGAGACATTTTGAATAAATTTAAATAAGCACAAGTTAGACGTACTTTCCTTAATTATATGATGTTTGTTATATTGATTAACTAAGTATTGTATCTATTTGGCAAATTTTTAAAATGTGTGTCTTTGTTTATAATGAGCAGTAATGAGCTCCTTACAGGTAACAGCTATTCTTGGACCTCTGTCTGAGCAGGTTAAATGGTGTGGCCATTTGTTGCCACCAAATCCTCTGAGCTGCTGTCTAGAGAATGATCTTACCCTTTTCCTTTATTAACTCACACAGTAAAAGAAGTGCCTTTATTTGCAACTGAATAGGGAGCAGCCGAGCAGAAGAAAAGACACTGAGCTTCCACGTTTTCATTCATAGATCAGAAATGATTTGTTCAAGCTTCCCCCTAGATTTTCTCAAGTCATGTCCATAGTGACCCAGCCTTCCCCCCACTGGGTAAGCTTGAATCAGGACCAGAGTAGCATTCGCAGGCTGCTGTTGCCTTTAACCTTTCTTTATCAAGACTTCAAGCACTGCACAGTTTCAGCTCTCTCTGGTTCCTTGTGTTGTAACAGATTGAGCCTCAACAAAGAATTGAGGGTAAAAGTTCAGTTTTAAATTTTGTCATGGCTTTCTAGATGAATTTAAGCAGGTCATTCTTCATTCTGTTTCCATTTTCCTATCTTAAAAGAGGAAGAAAAAATAGATTTGCCTCTTTATAAAGTCCTTTAATATGTATAAATCATAAGTCTCTAGAAATCCTAGGTATTACTATCTCCTTTATTCTACTGAAAAGTGACTGAGCAAAACACTTGATTCAAGACACAACATCTATACTCTATCTTAGTTTGTATTCAAAACTGTGGAAAGTTTGTATTGGTTTTTTAAAATAAGATGAAAGGAAGTAAAAAGCTGTTGGTTATGTGTCAGGGTGTGGTGTTTCTGAAGCTAGCTGCAGTGTTTGTCACTGAATTGTTTCCGTGTGACTCTACTCTGAAACGTCCTTTCTTTTGACTTACTTGAACAACTGACATCCACAGATATCCACAGGTCATCCACGTTGTCTTCAACGGAGTGTGTATATTTACGAAAGATTTATGCTAAATACTTAAAATGTCATAGGATTTCCTCTAAGTCATTCTAAGAGGTTTATTACCTGTTTAAAGATTGAGAATGACACAACGGACTTAAAAACAACCAAGAAGTGTCTTGTCTTATTTGGTTTGAGCTTGCAAACTATAATTTTTTCTTGCAGTTTACTGACTTTAAAGAAGTGTTCATGAATTTTCATTTAAACATTTGACAGAGCCCCTTAATTTTAAATGGTTCAATTGATAGTTAAAATTTATTTCTTAATTCAGATGTTCCAAAATTACCTCGCACAAAACCTACTAAAGGCAATTAGTAATCTATCAACAATGCAGAAGTCAAGTTTAAATTGAGGTGTCAGGTATTTTATCCTTTGAAAAACAGATACATAAAATAACTCTTCCTGTTCTGAATTTGTGCTGTAGTGAATTTATAGTCAGGGAAAAAACCTTAACAAATACACAAAAGTGTTTTCTTTGTCATTCATTTATTGTGAAGGCTTCTATTCAATTAGTGTATCAATGTATCCATGTAATACTAGGATTTATTTTCATTCGTCTGATTTTTTGAAAAGATATAGAGTGGAGCCAAGCTAATTCAATTATTTTAACAAACTGGTTGACTTCAATAATTCTCTCTTAGAAAAAAGACACTAAAATTTGAAATTCTATTTAATATATAAATAATTATTGATTTCTCCTGGAATAAACAACATAATGTTTGACAGAAATTTAATAACTATTAAAATATTTCTAACATTTTCTTTAGGGTAAACTATATCTCCCAAGCATATAGAAAATTTTCATTTAGGGTAACTTTTTAATTAGCCTTTTAAACAGACTGATAGACATATTGCTTTTTCTTTTATTTCTTAAAAATGTTTATTTCGCAATTCTTTGCATACTGCAGCTCATCAACTACAGTGGATGGATTTTAATATTACGCAAAACCAGCTATACATTTAATGCATATATATATGTATTTGATATACTTTAAATCCAATTGTCTGTTCTCATAAACAGTTCTCTGGCACTTTGCAGCGTATACAATGAGATAAAGTGTTTAAGAAGCATCAGAGTGTGGTCTGAGGAGGTAAGTCACGTAGTTCAAAAGCTTTCCAAACCTGACAGTACGCAAGAAGAAGCTAATAAAGGTAGGAAAGAGCTGGGTAATTACTAATTAATCAAAAGGGTAACATGAAAGGAAAAGCAGCATACCTTGATTAATCAACTTTTCATCTCTCCTCCAGCTGCTAAAAGTACAGGAAACAACAGACTAAATGCATCACCATGGCGAATTTACAGCTAAAGGACACTGACATTATTGGACTGCACACTTTGCTTAGTTTGTAACTTTACTTAGCAAGTAACTGAGTTTAAAAAAAAGTCCATCTAGCTGCCTGGTTAGGCCTAGTATTTACAGTTCTATAAGCACGTCTTATTGCCACATTCCTATTATTTTGGAGTATAATGCTTTTAAAACAATTTTAAGCTGTTTGGGGAAATAATAAAAAGTATCTTATTATGGCATTTTAGTCCTGAAAAATTCAATTCAGAAGCATGAGAATGTGTTGCAACTTGTATTTTCTTCTACACATTGTAAAGTTAGAACAAACCCTTTATTAGCTCAGAAAAAAAAAAATTTCCTTCTAAAGACAGCAAATGGAACATTTTAGGGATCTTTTTGAAATATCTCTTTCCTATTTAAAAATCAAGCTTCAAAAGCTGTCAAACAGCAACTAAATTCACAAATGGTTTGAATATTTCTGTTAAAAGCAAACAAAAATAGATATAACTTTTACCATAACAGCTACTACTGATGTTCTTCCTCTCAAAACCTGTTCTTGATGACTCATGACTCCATTTAGCTTTTCTTGTATTTTTTTCCATAATTTACCTCCAGTCTTGCAATGTCCATTAAAATAGCAGGCTTCCACATGGAAATTTCATTATTTTTGCTGAGATGTTTGTGTCTTGCTTATCTGAGAGCACTACAGAACAGAGAGCCTAGATTCTATTAGTTAGCTACACAGAGAAAATTAAATGTTCCTTTAAGAACCATGGTTTTATTTGGGATAGGGATTTTGTATTTTATCTAACAATTGTTTAAAGTGACCCCACAGCTTTGGCACAGAAAATAGAAACTTGAGCTTCTCACTTCAAAGCTCAGACAAAAGACATCTGTTCTACAGCTGCTTCCCTCTTACTCCTCCTTCCTGGCCCTTTCCTGTCTTTGCATACAATCACATAATGGCTTGGATTGGAAGCACCTTAAAGATCATCTTTACGGGCAAGAACACCTTCCACCAGACCAGGTTGCTCAGAGTCCCATCCAACCAGGTTTTGAACACTTCCAGGGATGGGGCATTCACAGCTTCTCTGGAAAAACGGAAAAATTTTCATCAGGTCCTACAAACCCGATGATGATAAATACCAAGAAGTTGTTTTTGCAGTGGAATCCTAACTAGCTCTGAATTAATACAAGTAACTTTTCTTACCAAATTATTAAAATGCTCCCTTTCCAGAAGTCACACAATTCACAGAGCTTCAGCTAAGCTACAGATTTTGTAAGTGATGGAACAGGGTTATAGTAGAACAGTTTTGATTTTCTTTTCCTTTTACGAACAACATACTGCTGCAGCATCCATTTTCTTTAAAACAGAAATCCACCACCCTAGTTTACAATTCACATTTAGGCTATCAGTAATCGTTCAAATATAAAATCATAATATCAGTCCACTCTATAATGCACAGTTTGCAGGATCAGCATGGCATGACTGTTTTGAGAACAGGAGCTTACCATGATGAGTCACTGGCTTTGATAAGGATGAAGACAGACACAAGTTATTGCTAGCATACATACTCTTCAGAAAAGATATTTTAAAAATGAAGAAAAAAGTGTTAATTATAAACTTTAAAGAGGATTAAAAAATACAGACCACATTTAAAAAATCACATTTTGAAGACTGCTTAGCTACCCACAAACCATGTTAATACGTATTTCCATTTCCTGCTTGTGTTATGTCGAGTTCTTAGAACATCAGGTACTATTATATAATCAGTGTATTCTACCAAATTTCTACTAGCAAGGTCACCACCTGCATATTAAGTTGGTGTTAATATAATTTAACAGTGTTTAAACAGTACTACTCAGATGTTCAACCTCAGAAAAAGCACAGCTAAAGATGATCAGAACATTTTCACTTCAACTAATTGTTATTGCTAAATATATATCTATATCTATATAGAGGTATGTAATCCATATATCTTCTTTTGACAAACCCAAAACTACTTCACAGAAAAACAAGCTTTCTGGTAAGATATTAGAAATGTTTTGAAGCTGTGAACTATATTTGAGAATCATATTTTAGATGTCTTGTGATCATAAGTATAGGTTGATTATAGTGCTTTTTAAAGCACTATGTGGTTCAATAAGGTTTTTCCCAGCTACTAATTTTCAATTTTCAAAATAAAACATTTTCTGCTATTCATGAATGTTCCATATTCTATGAACAAAAATATATGAACATGTACGCTCCTACATTTTAACCAGCTTTCAAATGGATATAAGCCACTTCTTCGCTCTTTGGAAACACAAATCAGAGGTTTCACAGCTTCCCCTTGTATCTGAAAAATATTTTTTTCATAAATATATTCACTTACGTGGTCTAAGCCTGACTTTTAATATTATATCTACATACTTCTAGGGGTTTTAATTATAAATCAGAGTAATAACATAGTAAAAAACCCTTGAAAATATTATTTCTACAATTCCATAATAATATTGCTCTACAGTTTCCAATTGATAAATTGCATTAATACGTCAAAAGAAGCACTGATTAGAGAAAGAGTACATGGATTTCTTTTAGGTAAAGTGCTAGATCTCTGTGAGCTAAAACCACCATGACACAACATATTAATTATCATCAAGGTGATATTTTCTTGCTGCAGGCCAGTTGTGTTTTATATTGATTGCAAAACAAGTTTCAAGCATTCGGGTCTTGCAGGAAAGCCATTCTCAATTTTTAAATTCTTGTTAAACCAGCAACTTTTCCTGCAGATAGGAGAATAAAGCTCTAACACACACACAGTGTAGCTGATTCTTAGCACCAAGTCTCAATGCAGACAAATGACATAAAAACTGCCACATAAAATGATCTATGTAGTCAAAAACATTATTTTTAAGTGCTAACCAAAAATATAGAAATTGTCTTCATCTGGATTATTGTTTTGCATAACTTTCTCTTTCTTCTGCCGTGCTTCTTGACGCTTTTTCAACCAGTGACACACTCTTATAAGGTGTAGGATTTTTTTTGCAGAAGGGTTCATGTAGACTAAAATCCAAATGATTATACTGATAACAGAACTAAAGATTAAAGATTATATCAAGAGTAAAAAAGGGAAGAGTTTTGGGGGAAGAAAAAAACAGGTCAATCCATTCAAAGTCATTACATGTTCGATCAATTGCTATTATTTCTAACCTGGGTCCTAGTTTCATATTCAGAGTTAATGCCTCCCTCTACTATTGATATTGGAAGTGAAAATTGACATTGGTCCCTTTTAATGTGCTTTCAGAGGGCTTCAGATTCCTTTCTAACTTGAAATATATCCTCAAATATAGAAAATGGAGAGATATCACTTTTCTCTATAAAATGCTTCAGAATGTGCAATTTTTGAAATATGAGGAAAAGATGAAAGGAAAAAGGAAGAAAAATTTATAATGAAAAATCATAATCATCTCATAAACAACACGTGTTGATACAAGGTAACCCTGATTTATGTGAGTAATAAATTTTACAGATAAGTAGCTATTTCTTTTATATTTTACAAATATGTTTTTCTTATATTTATAGTTTATATTAAATTTATTTCCTCCATGCTTCCCCTTCATCAAGTCAGAGAAGCAATTGGCTTCACTAGGTTTATTCAAGTAAGGATGTAATTTCCAGGTTCTGGCATTAATCAGTCATCTTTCATAGTCACAGATGTGAAAAGGACTCTCAGCAAAAATCTTCCCTGGCAGGGGAGTCCTACAATAGGTTTTAGGTTTTCTGTGCAACAGAAGTAAAGACCTCTCGTGCAAAAATTTTAGCTAAAATCTCTCCTAGGTGCCAAGGACTTTCTGTGTTCCTTTATAGGCTAGTTTTCTTGGGTCATGGCTTTGTCCAGTCACGATTCTGCACAGTCGGATTTTCTTATTCTGTTTTTCATCTTCTGTCTCTTGTTTAGCTTTGTTTGGGCCCTCCCTCCCTCCATCGTTCTCCACATGAAGTGCAGTATTGCAAATCCCATCACAGCAGGAGGCCTTAGAAATACAGCTGAAGTCCCTTCTCCTGAGCAGGCTGCAGGGGCCAAGAGCACCCCAGTCGGGCTGTCTGACCGTTCCCCCTGTTTGCCCATAGGCTGTGAACAACTTCCTGACAAAACCCTGTGCTGGTTCCCCCGCAAAGCTGGAAAGACACACAGCTTATTCCTATGCATTCTTTTTCCTGGTGTATGGTTTAAATGAGGTAGAAAGACAAATGAAGCCTGGTATGGAAGCTGGGGTGTGGTACCCTGGGAAGACAGGCGGAAGATACAAGGTCTGGTATTCCAGCACGTAGGAAGTTGATGCACCTAAAACTGTACAAAATGGCCCCAGCATGTATTACATATTTGCAGATGGTTTCAGCCTCCAGGTAAAGGCACCTGGCCAACGTCCAGGTAAAGATCATTAGAGCCTCAGTACATGGCTCTCCTTGGGTAGCCAAACCTTGTTGTTCTCCCATTTCAGTAGGAAACTTTACCTATCTCACCTCCATTTGCGAAGATGTCCAAGCTGAGTACATGCATCAGGACACACTTTATTATGTGAGTAAAGGCAGGGAAATATGACTACAATGTCAATAAAATAGCAGTCCATGACTATGTGTGTTTTCTCAAATTCCTCTAACACAGCAGCTTCAGTGTTCTCTTAATGAAAGTGTGCTTGTAAATATTAGATACATATCTATGCAGTTTATGCAAATGTGCATCTGTACAAATTCACAGTAAAATATTAACTACACATATTTCACAAATTTGATTGGTAGGATATTGAAATAATTTTTCTAATATTCCTAAATTTTATGTTTATAATTATGGAACATAGGTCTAATATTTTTTCTTAGTCATCTAATCAGACTATTCTAGTTTGCATTTAGCTACCAAAATATTTTTTAGTTTGAAGGAAGGTATAATAACAAGATGAAATAAAATCAATTTGTACTCCAAAATCAAAACTACTTTGAGTGAAAAAAAAGTTGACTGAATATCACACTCTGAATCTATTTCTTCTTATTTACAACCATTGATTGAAAACAAAAGATCAATTTAAGAATAAATTATAAAATATTTTCACTATCTTCTTTCATTTTTATTGCACTCATTCTTTCTGTTTGGTTTGTGGTAGGTTTTTTCTGAGCTGGTTAATCAGAAATGATGATTGCTTCAGCAATTTTTCATTGACCCTGTGGGCTTATTAAGGTCAAATATCAAATGTCATTGTTTATATTCCTCACCACCATTATTTACTTGACAATATTTACTTGCTAAGCAATACGGATTTCTGACCTGTACTGAAATCAATTACTTGAAAGAGCAAGAATGCTGTTGCTCCTAGAGATGTAGATTTAAGAAATAAAAAAGAGAGAGAATCTGTCCACTTACCCAGTCATGCTATATGTCATGCCATTATAGACAGTATATGAATGGTTCGGGATATGAGGCAGGACATCAAAGCCCTCTCCATGAGGATTAGTTTATTTCTTGGTCATGCTGTTCCCGTTGCCACAGTTACAACTGGAGAACCTCCTCTTGCTTTGTGCTGCAAAGTCATTCTCTGCTGTCAACATGCAGAACCCAGCACAGCTAATTTGAGGTCCTGACACAGCAGGGTTTATGAGTATGTACCGTAGATTGACACCTTAATGTGTTAAGAACCTACTTAATATTTAGTACACAGGTATTTTATTTGCTCTTGTCATTTTGAATAAGACAATGCAAACATCTTTTTTTTTTTTCTATGAGACTTTGTAAAGTCTTTTTAATTAATGAGCAATTTATATCCAACAGGATTCTAATACCGGTAGCTATACTGTGTCTTATACTCAGAATTTTGTGGTTTTCCGTCTTTGAAACATGTATGTTCTGAATATTTTTTTGATAGAGTAGAAAAAGCAGTTTTAATTGAATAAGACAGTATCAAGGGGATGAGACATCCTCCTTGCCCTGATAATTATTGGCCCATAAACTGGGTATATAACAAGATCTAATGAAGGGATTGAATAGTGTGGTAAAGAAAAAGGAAAGCAACTTTGCTGCTCTCAGCTAATTTTGTTCTGCCAAATCATTGCCTATCTCACAGATTCTGACAACAGGTATTGTGCCAAAAATGTCATAACTAAGTGAGAAAAATAAGTGTAAATTCACTTCATCATCTTCTTTAGGTCTTATGAACAACCTGTGGATTCAGAGATTTTAATGAACTTTCAGCTGACATGGAATGTCTTACTCTTTCTTAACTCTGAAGTGTATTTGCATCAGCCTCAAAATTATCCAAAACAACAAAAAAATGCCAACAAGCATTTGAAACTATGCACTGAAGCCATCCAACTTAACTCTGGTCTGATCCTTCCATGTAAATCCTCTCACTGAAATACAGATGACAATTTCTAATAGTTTATTCCATTAACACAACTTACCCCATGCATACATTCTTTTTCAACGAGATAAATACATGAAAAATCAGTAGATATACAGATCAGATTTTTCAGTGCTGCAAACAAATGAGCTCATTATGACTACGTTGGGTGGGAGCTGTCTGTATTAAATACAGAGTCTGGTTTTGGTGACCAGTGAAGTGAGTATATCATGACGATATTTTCTATCTTTTATGCCATACATCTCTTTTGCCGCTGTGACTATGTCAAATGGTACCAATCTTTTAGCAGTAATGATGTAAAGAAATATCATGAACAGGTTTATGCTCGGAATGATCAGGGATACGGACAAAAGCACTTCAGAAAATCATAAACACCTTTCTCACCTGTGCTTTCACACAAATGCTTAAAAAATATACCCAAACCCTATTATTTCTGTTTTACAGATCCTAAAAGGCTCTCTCACTACATCTCTATTTAGAAGTCATCCCTCCAAGCACAATGACCTTCAAGGGATTTTTTGTGTTAATGATATCAAGGTCTATATCAAGTGTTCTGAAGTTACTACTATTAAAAATTTATATACCGTAGTTAATACTCAGAGATGTGGGGAATGTTCCTTACTTACCTTTTTGTCATGGAGAAATTCCAATACACTCTGCAGTCAATTAACAGTTAAACCTACCTGACTCTTTCCACATAGGAATGAATTTTCTAACGATAGCAAGTAACTGAAATTGTGACTGCAGCAGAGCAGTGCAGGAGAGAAGAGATAATGCCCTATCAAATCACTTTCAGTGTTGGAGATTATAGGAACACCCAGGGCTGAACTTCCATTCAGCAGAAGTCGTCCAAGAAAAAAGGATATAATGAGAGACTTCATCTTGGAGCAGTATGCTCCTCAGCAAGAAAAGACTGAAATTTATCTAACAGACTGCTGCTTATTTCCTGGGAGATGTTTGAATTGACTTTAGAGATAGCTGACTTGTTATTCCACTGGCAGGGGAGAACAGAGAAAACAAAATGAAACGAAGCTAGAGTGAGAGCTAAAGGAGAAGGAATGCTATACTTAGGGGTTTTTTTCTTGTCTGCCCTAAAAGAAAGCAATTACTTTTTACTTTTTCCCAGTCTTTGTATTTTATTACAATAAACTTATTTTATTTCACTTAAAAGTTCACCAGGTGCTGCCAGACACTCCATCACCAAACAGCCCAGTGCTGAAAAAGGGCATGGATTCTCAGCTGTGGCAATCTGAGTCTCAGGACTGAGTCTCCTGTAAGTATCTTGGTCTGCATCCATTGGGATGCAAGGATGTGATTCCTTGATCTGATGACAAAAAGAGCTGGACACAGACGTGAGTGTGTCCCTGGCAAGAGTAAACTGGAGTGCTTTTGAGGCTGTTTGCATCATCTTTGTGTGCATCACCCCTACCTTAGCAGGAAAGGATAAGAGCAAGACAGTGGCAATAAAAATACTTTCCAGAAACATGGGAACTAAGAATATATTTAGAGGAGGTTGGATAATATTTATACAAACCACAGCAACGGTGCCAAGATGTAAATAGTAAACCTAAAATAATAATGATCGTTGATGGTCCTATGAAGGGAAGGCAACCCAAAGGCTTACATGACCACCAAAAACTGAGTTAAGTTTTATACCTTTCCAGAGAGTGCTGGTTAATCTCCCCAGGATTCTGGAAGTGTAGCCTGGCTGGTGTAGGTGAACAGCTGATGTCACTGTAAGGAATCAGGGATCCATCTGCCAATGCCAGTGTGACTCAGTATGAGTTGGAATGACCCTTCTTCACAAGAGATAATCATAAACTAGCATGATAGGTATGTTGACTTGAGGATACTTCATACACATCCCTGAACCTGAGCAAGCTGGGACAGAAATTGGTTACTCTGGAATTCCTTCCAGTTTTCTCAGGTGCTCACTACCAACAGACAGTGGAGGGAACTCCAGCAAATGCGCTGACCTTTGAAACGAACCCATCTGTGACATCCTGCTCCTGCCCTGTCTGCTGTGATTCCCTGATGGCTTTGCGTGCCTGTTCAGTCCTTTTGGTCCCTACCAAAGTGACCTTGCCCTACCAAGCCCATACACCAACCTCCTCCTTTAACCTGACGTAAGGCTAGTACAGACACACTCTGATGGTCTTTCTACTCTCAAACTGATCTCCAGCTATGTGTTAATGCAAGAGTGCAGACAAGTGTGCATGGTATCCTTATTTTTGTACTGGTTAGTAAACTGTCACTGACAATTCTGCAGTGCTGGCTCTGACCACTCACTAGACCTAATATTTATCCAAGCTGAACCAGAAGTACTTTCTGGACAGTCTGAATGCACACCTCTGGAAAGAAGGACTGCCAGTGTGACAGCTGCCTGCAAAGGGAGGCAGGAAAGTGAGTGATGAATCCTGAATATGAGACACAGAATTCTTGAATTCACTTAAACATTTCTGCATGTAATTTATGTTTTCACTTGCTTTTTAGCAGGATGGTGGAAAAATTTTGGGCTATTTTTTCTTCCAGAATTTTGCTACGACTTTGATTTTGGAAAGTATTACAATCCTTGCTTGATTTAAATTTTCAATTGAACTACTATTTAAAGTAATTGAATATTTGAAATAGTGTTCTGAAATATGTTTGCCTATAATATACTGTAGTTCAACTAATTAAATATTTCACAGTGTCATAAAAGGAGCAGGATTTCAGTTTAAGGAGAGATTATTTAGGGATTTTCTATTATTATTATTATTATTATTATTATTATTATTATTATTATTGTTATTATTTTGGCACTTTTGCTCTGTCCCAGAAACCATTTAGCAAAAGTAAAAGATTTTTAGTCTCTGCCTGTTACTGAGTGGAGATGTACTGAGCTATACAGGCATAATTCATAGAAATAACTGCTCAGGAAGAATGTTGATAACCTTGTTATTTCTGCTTCTATTCTTTTCCTTGCTTTATGCTGCTTAATAATCCTTGTCATGTTATTTTTCATTATTTATAAATGTGATAGAACAGGCAACATATTCTGTTCTATGTGGTCCAACTTTCACGTGCAACAATAAGCCAGAGGGGGAAAAAGTAGATCATGCACATCTATAAAACTAGAAAATGTTGTAAAATGGAACTTCTTATGTTTCATTCTTGTGTCTCAGTTCTATATTTAGCTGAAGGATAGATTTGTGCTATTCCATTTTCTTTCCTTGTTTCATGAGTTATTTTTTAAGAGTATCTCATTTCTGGATATTTTTATTTTCTTCCTTTTAGAGTGGTGTACCAAAGCAAGATGTCAACACTACTATTTCCTGCAGGATAGCAGTGGCCACCCAGTTGCATTCACTGGCCAATCTACAGGGACTGTCATGGTTCAAAGCAAAGGGACCAGAATGACCAGTGAATCAAGCAACACACACGTTAGTGATAGTGTTACTCTGTTGGATAAACACAGTGAGAGTATACCTTCGAAAATTTGAAATTCAAAATGTGTGTGGGTTTTCTTTCCTAAAACTCTGAGGACAATGGAGTATTAAATGCATGATGTGCATACATCCATTGTCCATATGTTCATGTGTGGCTCATATGTCAAATATGAATATTTTGTAGTTGATGTGAGTGCCAAACTAGGTCATTCACCTTGCTTATGCAAGCTTCATATATGGACTAAAACTGGGAAGGAAATTGAGACCTTTTAGAAGTATTTGTTTTAAAAAAATTATATGTAGATAAACATTACTATCTTTTTCCTTATATCAGAATCTACCAGTGCTCATCATTATTAGGGAAGTTGCCTACTTGTAAACACATCTGCACAGTCTGAAACTTATAATAGTCTTTCCTGTTCCCAGTACTGTGGTTGAAATATAGGAGAAAAATCCTGACAATGACAGAGTTCACAAAGCCAAGAACTTATTAAATGCCCTTCTCTTACCTTTCAGAAAGGGCAGCCTTTGGGAAGAAGTCATAGAGAAACAGAAATATTCAATCAATTTCCTACAAATAATGTATTAAAAATTATTGAGTGAGCAAAATAATAGCAAACAGACAGTCTGTTGTTGGCCCAGAGTATTTGGTTTTTGTGTCTTTAGTACTGTTGTACTCCTGTTTCAGGAGAATGAACAACAAAAATGAGAGGAGAGTGCTGAACCCACCAGAATGTTGGGAGATGCAATTCCAGAAAGGAGGACTTTCAGGGACTTTCAACATAATTTTCCAACATAGCAGGAACATCCACAATACATGGTACAGTTGCACTGATGCACATTTTTGTCACTGAGGCTGATGCTGGATCTTCTCTGCTCCAATGAGGAAGTTAATTACTTTTATCAAAATTAATCTAAATCTGCATTAATGTAAGGGTTAGGATGAAGGTTAAATAAAGCTTCAAATCGTCTCATCTTAAACGTGTCAGACTAGACAATTCTTAGCAACTGAAATGATGATTGACTCATATGAAAGCAAAAGCTGCTGCTCTGCCAGCATTGCTGAAGCTGCAAGTTACACATGGGGACCATCTAGTCAACCCCCTCCTCTAAGGAGCCAGAGCAGGTCACTCCAGTTGTGTTTTCAGTACCTCCAAGGAGAAAGATTCCATAAGCTCTCTGAGGAACATGCTCCATTGGCCAGTCACCCTCACAGTTAATATTTCCTTATGTCTAAATGGCTTTTCTGTACTTCCTCCATGAGCTACTTATGCACATTGATAAAATGCCCTCTAAGCCTTCTGTATTCCTCATGTGCCATGTGCTCCAAGCCCTTAATCACTTGAGTATCTGTTTACAGGAATTGCCTCCCTGTCTTTTATACAGAGGAGCCCAGCACTGGGCCAGCACTCCAGGTTTGTCTCACCAGGGTGGAGTAGAGGGGAAGGCCCATTTCCCTCAATTTTGCTGGTAAAACTCTGTCTAATGGACCCCGAGAGAGTGCTGACCTTTTTTCTCCCTCTTGGATCAAAGATAACTTGGTGTCCATGAGGGACCCAGGTAAAGGGCTTTGCATTTCCCTTTGTTGAGATTTATGAGATTCCTGTCTGCCCATTTCTCCACCCTGACAAGGTTCCTGTGAAGAGCAACACAACCTTCTGGTCCACCAGCCAGTTTTCTGCAAACTTGCTGAAGGTGGGTTCTGTCTCATCATGCAAGTCATTAATTGAGATGTTGAACAGCAGTGGTCTCTGTGACATAGACACCAAGGACTTTGGTTTTCCTAGCCCCATTCCTACATGGTTGGACACTGTCTCTATATTCTTCATGGATCATTTGTTCCTGCTTCCACCTGTGGTATGCTTTCTTTCCATGTTTTGTCAAAAGCTACTTGTTCAGCTTTGCAGACCTTCTGCCACCTCTGTTTGGCTTCTTGCACATAGGCGTGGACTATTCTTGAGCTTGGAGGAGGTGATCCTGGAAAATCAACAAGATGTAATTATGACTATTTGGTGTCTAATATCCCAGTCTAAAGACATTCCTAAAATTATTTTTGCATTGCATGTTTTAAACAGCAAAGAAAGAAGAACATTAGATTTTTTTCCATTACTTAATTAATAGTGATTGGCATAATAATTGTCTGCAGTATTTCCCAGTTATTTTTTTCATTAGAATTCCCACTTTATGAGGCAAAAAATCTGTTAATTTTATTAAATGGTAGTTACCATCAATATCTGACCTTTAGGATGTTTCTTCATACTAAATTTAAATCCTCTGGATTTTAAAGGGATTAAACAGGTTAACTGAACACTTTTATGCTTCCCTTCAGCCTTAAAAGCTCTCAAAAAAAAATAAAGTCCCCATTTTTATATCTTCCATGTGCTTATCATTCAGTACTAAAATAAATGTATTGAATTTATTGAAATGGAATTTTATATTTGTTCTCCAAAGCAAAAATCTTAGGATTGTGGATAAATTTGTTATAAACAATGATTTGAAAAGATTAGGCAAAGATTAACCTATTGCATTTTTTGCCTTGTGGCTGCCAAAGTATTATAATTTCATTGTTTTTTCCTAAAAGAATGAAACTTATGAATGAGAAGAACAGTAAATGATGAATAACAGACCCATAAAACTGTTCATGAATGCTGAGGTTTTTGCATGCAAAACTAAATATTCATACATTGAACAGTAATTTCCTAAATATTCATGTTGAACAAAAACTTCTCTTCATGAGTTTTTGCTAGCAATGAATATTAAGGAGTAGGAATATGATCTAGAGAAACAGCTGTGCAGAGCTGAAACAAATGTTCACTTAACCCTATTTTTGTAGTAGCTGTACAGCTCAATTTATCAGGAATATTACACTCCTTACTTATCGCTTCCTCAGGATGCACATATACACAGACAGAGCTCTTCTATTCCTTCTCCACAGCTCTGCCAGCTGCCATAAATCAGTGTTTTAGCTCTTGCCCCACGTCCCGGTGTTATACAGGACTTGAGGTCTCAGAAAAGCAAACAGAGGGTAACTAATTTGATTTCCAAACTGTTAGACTGGAATTAGATGAAGCATTTTATAACATCCAATGGCTTTCACTTTCTTGTCACATTCATTAAAGACAAAGTTCCTCAATGCAGTGTTACTGATTTACAGGATTGAAACGTTTTGTCATTTTTGGGAAGTTTGAATTTGTGAAGTCAAACTCTTGGCGTTACAGAGTAAGGGATTAATGCTGCCAGGCTAGGTGCATTACAACATTGATCCTCCAAGAGCTACATTTGATTTGGCTGAGTGACTTCAGCAATTTCACATGGAACATGACCTTACAAAAAGAATAAAACCAGCCAGTGAATGAATAAATGGATAGTCCAGGTAGTAAATTTGCAACAAACTGAGGGAGGAGTAGATAATCGAAAGGATAGTTTTACCTTCTTACTAGTGAAATATCTGGTGGTCATGAATAAAGAAAAAAAATTGTAAAATCTTTTTTTCTGAGTTTGAAAAAAGTATTCTAAAACTTCTACCTTAGCCATCTATCATAGTTTAACCCTAGCCAGCAACCAAGTCCCACACAGATACCCATTCACTCCCCACGAGTGGAATGGGAGAGAGAACTGGGGGAGGGTAAAAGTGAGAAAACTTGTGGGTTGAGATAAAGACATTTTAACAGGGAAACCCAAAGCCTTGCTCAAAAGCAAAGTAAAACAAGGAATTAATTCATCACTTCCCATGAGCAGGCAGGTGTTCGGCCATCCCCAGGAGAGCAGAGCCCCATCCCAAACAATGGTGACTTGGGAGGACAAATGCCATCACTCTGAACATCTCCCACCCCTTGTGCACCCTCAGCCTGCTCACTGCTGCGGTGGTGTGAGAGGCAGAAAAAGCTCTGACTCTGTGCAAACACTGCTCAGTGACAATGAGAGCATCCCTGAGTTATCAGCACCGTTTTCAGCACAAATCCAAAGCACAGCCCCACACCAGCCACTGTGAAAAAAGTTAACTCTATCCCAGGCAAACCCAACACACCAATCAATATATAGAGTTAAAAAAGGGGGGGGATCCGCCACAGGCCTATTGATTTGATACATGACTGAATGCATTTGTTATAAGCTAATTGGATATCTTAAGTAAAAAACAGTATCCTAAATTACACATAGCTCCATTCTACATGTAGTTTGATTTTAAGCAGCTTCAATGGATGTTAAAAATTGCTGTCACGAGTTTACAGTCCGCATGAAGTATTGGTAAATATCTGTAATTTTCAAATGTTCAAATGCCTGTTTTCCTATCAATTACTGCAACAGTAAAAGTCAGTAGCAGAAAACTCATAAAACAAATGAGATATTGTGAGAGACTGGAACATTAATGGTTAATTACTCAAAACAATCGGCCCTGTGTGGAGGCAGTGGGTGCTTTGTGGGGGCTGGTTTGCACCCCTTGACAGGGAGTGGGACAGTTTTTGGGTGTGTGCTGTTGAAACCTCTGATTCTCATAAGAGCACTCACTGCTGGTGGCTACAAGCTGGGTTTTGAGTCAGATCAGGGAGCAGGCCAATAAGAAGCAGATCCTGCAGGGTGAGATATTGCTTTTTCATCACAACAGTCTCCTCTCCCGCAGAACTGGATCAGTCGTAAAATTCTCCCCCACCCTGGGGAAGGTATTGGGACATTCACATGTAGGTCAGAAGGTATTTGTCCCTTCTGATGGAGCAAAACTGGCTCAACTACACTGACATGAGAGGAAACTGTCTTAGAAGGGGTCATAAACAACCTAAAGGCATTAAGTACCTCCAGATTCATTTCTGGGGCCTTCCACCAGAGGACTGCACAAAATCCAAAATGTTGCAGCAGAACCACAATGTTGTAGCAGACAGTGTAAATCTCCTCCATCAGGGGAGGGTACCTGGGTGTTCACACAAAAATCTGAGCTTTATTAACCCATTGAACTTTGTGTTCCGTGTGCTTTCCCCCACTCTCAACAGATCAAGACTGTGACCATCACTTCGATCATTTCAGACATTTAAATTGCAATCAAGTCTCACTGCTGGATCCTTGGGCAGTGATATCTTTCTGCTCTTATCCTTTCTTTCGCTTTCTTTTTTTTCTTTATACGTTTTCTGAAGTGTTATTTTTATATTTATATAGTACTATAGATAATAACCAAAATGGGTACATAAATATTTCCATTGGGAACAGCTTGTTCTAAAATAAAGCCTACATATATATACATGAAAATATTTTTATAGAGACTGATCATTCAGTGTCATTTCACTCTAGCTCTCCCCAAGGGATCTATTAACAAGAACCTCAGTTACCCCTTCAGGAGTGGGTTGTAATAGATTCAAAGTAGAACTGAGAAGTGTTGTGGTGAGAAGGATCCTGATGGATCTCTATAGGAGGTTAATAGAGAAATGCAGTTTCTGAGATCCAGCCTAGCTAATTTCCCTAATCAGTCTCCCAATTTCATTATTTTCACAGGCAATTATCTCGGATATTTCTAGAAGAAAACACTCTTAAGATAAATGTAAGTATTTTAATTAAAGCAAAATAAGAAGCAAAGCGTAACACTGAAACTAGCTTTAAGACTCCTGACAGATTTCAAACATAAACAAAGAATTTAAAAACTTTATATTAAAAGGAATCAAGGATTATCTTACTTCAGATCCTGAACTAGTTAAAATTTTAAAATTAAAAGAAAAAACCCAGCAAAGAAACCAAAGAAAACAAACCAATAAAAGGATAATGCATCTTTTTTTTCTTAATCTACTTTAACATTGTAGTTCTTCAAAAGAGGTATTGTGAATTACGAAATGTTTTCTACAAACATTTCCTTTTACAAAATGTTTATTTAACATTTTGGTGAGAGCGCTCAGTGTTTTTTTGCCTCGAGAAAGTATGTTTCATCCTGTAAGTTTAATTTTATGTACACAAACTTCTAATATATTTAAATAATATAGAGAAAAGTAGGGAAAAGGTTAGAAATATAGTTCAAAATGACAGAAAAGAGTGAAGAGGGTTTTTTCTACTATGTCTTCCTCTTTTATGATACACTCTATTCTGTCTCCACATTTTGTTAAATTACTAGTGAATGATGTCGTCCATGCGGTTTTTAATCACATTTCAGTGTTACTATTTCAGCTTGTCTCCTATCCATAAAGTGTGCAATTATTTCTTTTATATTTTTATTTGCAGCAATTTTTTTTTTTAAATTGTAATGGCCCTTTATAGCATGAAAGAACATTTGCATTTCACAGTTTGAGTAGCTTTGAGAATATCTTGCGCTTTGCCAAATTACTCTTTCATGGTCCTGGATGTCTAATCTAAAATTTTCAAATAACTATTTTAAAATATGCAAAGGCAAAAATCCACTTAAGAAAACCAAACTTATTACAATAGAAGAGGACTTACTACAATTTTTTGGTTTTGTGTGTTTTTAAAATGAGTTATAAGAATTGAGGGTTATGTCAGATTACTTTTAAGAAAATGCAGATCAAGCCTTCTAGAAATACACACTAATAATTATGAAAGCAATTACATATTTAATTTGCTATTTCACTTCTGAAAATGTCAAGCTCTATTAAACCACTACAAATACAGATTGCATCATACTTTTAAACAATGTGCTCTCAACCAGGGGTTGTTAGCTCTTTGTCAATAAAAAACCTAGACAAAAATTTTCACTAAAATGTATCCATTATCTCCTTTATAGAAATCAATATTCACACATTCATTAAAGAAAATGCTTAAATGTTTTGTGCAAAATAGATAGGAAATATTATGTCTTAAAGAGAAGTCAATATTTTTATTTAACTGGAACTAAATTTCAGTTAAATAAAAATATTTCAGTGCAACCTATTAGACTTATGAAAGGGTAAGAAGCTTTGGTCTTGCAAACTTCCTGTGGTATCTGGTCTAATCTGTGCTTTCTTTTAACTATAAACAGCCTCATTAAAATATTGGCAGTTAGAGGGTTTGAGAAAGAAGTAAAACCTACCCAAAACTGATGGAGAGGAAAGAATATCAACTAAACAGACAAATTGGGTGGTTTCGTTTTAAAGATTTTGCATACATGTTCTGACAATATTAACTCCCTTTGTAATTCATTGTGAAGAGTCAACCATCAAAAAGAAAATTGTTTCTCCTTGCTTAGCTGGTGTTTGCATTAAATTAGTGTTAGCACAGAATTTAAAAAAAGAACTTTGTGACAAGCCACAAACTCCAAACAAAGCTATTGCTGGAAAATTTAAAAAGGCAACACGAAATGCAAGTGAAACTCAATCTGTTTAATCATGCCTAAGGGTTGCAAAGTCACCCTACAGACTGAATGATTGTTTACAAATAGATTTTGACAGGTAATTTCACTGAATACTCCACCCCCATTTTAACTTTATGGGTCCAATCCTACATCCAATGAAATCACTTGGCAGTTTGCAGTTGATTACCATGGGAATGTGGTTCGCTGGCTTCTGAGAGCAGGGGAAACTAAGCTGATTTGACAGCATTTCAAGTTGTTGAACATCACAGGCAAGCTGTGGGAACATCAGTCCATGTTCTCGATTGTTCAGCTTCAGCTGACATGGAATACACAATGGATTTGGGAGCACTGCTTGAGCTTGCCCAAGTGTGAATCAAACTTCTAGACTGGAAGAAAAATGGGAAACAAAAAATGGAAAGGCCACAGGAAATGTGTTCTACCCACATAGCAGCTTCAATAAACCAATGCAAATGGCAGGACGAAATAGACATTGAAAACATATCAGGGGAAGGAAGCGCATCCTCAGTCTTTTGTTTCCTGGCCTCTGGGCTGTGTCAGGTCTACCTCCTCCTCACTGAGTTTCCAAGATGATTTGATGGACTTCTACTTTTCCAATTACAAGCTGTTCCAGGCCAGTTGTGCTGAATTACACAGTGGTGGCCGGGAGGCATTGGTCTCTCTGCTGCAAGGGAGACTTTGGTGTTCAGCACCAGACACAGCAATCCTCACACTCCTGCTGCAGTATGTGAAACAAGATTTACACTTCTATGGATTTGCTGTTACTACCTCCTCTCTCCTCTTTAGCTGTGTAAAAGCTAAGGCACAGATTTTAGCCTGAAATGTGTCTTTTATCTGGAAAGTTTCTGAATGTGAAAATAAAAATGCAATTGAAACAGGCTAGAACCTTCCAAGGGGGAGAATGATATCCTGGATCTTTACAAAAGTTAATATTTTCTTTTATGTCCTCTAATTAACAGTGAAATTCTGCACTCGTAGCTCAGCCAAAAATTCTATTGGACTCTATACTCAGTGACTGTTAAATTACATCTATAATTAATATACACAGAAAATGTTAATAAGATTTAAAATGTCAACATTTGTTTGAAGTGGCAGAAAATTTAACATGCATTTAAAATTACATTTCTATTCCATTTTATTATAAAGCTATTTGTTTTATTAAAATATATCTTGAGGCTTTATTGAGACAGATATCCTTATTTTACAAGTTTTGACACTATAGCTCATCTAAAGATTGAAGAGCAAACACTGAATACTTGTTTCTATAGAATTTACAGCTTTCAAAGGAGTTGTTTGCCTTTTCTGTACTAAATAATTGGAAGGAATACTTTGCTTTATTTAGTCAGCATGTTTAACACCCAGTAATAACACCCCTGATAGAATGATATCTGGATTCCCCCTGCTCCCCTTGATTGAATAAAATAAGATTTCAAATTTATTTTTTTTAAAGCATAAGAGAAAACACATTAGTTCAGAACTTCCATATTTGAATAGCTTTTTGTGATGGTTTGCTGTAGAATAACTTTGACATGAATATCCACCACAGTCTTTTGATTTCATGCAGTCCTTGCAATGTAGAGTAACAGACACTAACGTTCATTAGGAAAAATACTTTTCATCCTGTGGTTGGCCACTGGAAGAGGTTCCCCAGGGAAGTGGTCACAACACCAAACATGACAGAGTCCAAGAAGCATTTGGACAATACTCTCAGGCACATGGTGGGATTCTTGGGCCAGGTGTTGGACTTCGATGATCCTTATGGGTCCCTTCCATCTCAGGATAGTCTATAATTCTATGATTATTTACTGTAATCCAAAACATATAAATGAAAAAATTCTAATCATTGTAGAAGGAGTTAACAGAGGTAGAGGTGTCTTTTCTCCCCTATTAGGATTCTCAGTATTGGCTGAAAAATTATAATCTTGTTTATGTTCAAAGAAATTTTCTGCATAGTCTTATAAACTCCCTTCATTCATCATTAATCATTAAAACATTAATTGCTGAAAAATTATCCCATATTTTCTGCCAAAACATAAGCCCTGATACCATATGCAAAATCCAGTGGAAATTAATGTGTGAATGGATAATGACTCAGACCCTAGGTTAAACAATAAGTTTCTTCTGGTTGTAAACAAATATTATGACCCTTCCACTCAGGCTCTAAAGCAACAAGGAAAAATGGAAGTATCACTGACTTTCACTTCTGTAGGCAACATACAGCTCTAACTTTAACATTTAGGGGTTTTTATTCACTGCAGGTGACATTTTGATATCTAATTAAATTGTTCTTTAGAGAAAGAACATCATAAAGCTGGCTTCAAAAGACCATGAACCTTATTAGTTAAGTACTTGCTCTTTAAAAAGTGCGTATTTTATGGCAGAAAAGTCTTGAGGGGTAAACTTTCAGTATAAATGAATTTCAGATATGATTTTTCCAAACTGTTCAAAAGGCTGCAGACAGAAGCTCATTGACTGTATCCAGTTTGTTTGCAGAGTGTATTATTTCAGAACAAACAGCCATCCTAGCAATGTCATTTTCCTGATTAAATATTATATCTATTTAATGATACTGTACACTATCTTCACCTCATTACATTTCATTTTTGTATTTCTTTTTTTTTTTGTTATATCAGAGAATACCATTAAGTTTGTTTAAATAATCTATGAAATCCAGCAGAATGTTGATCTTCCATTTATTCACCCTGGAGAATTCAGGCCACAGAAAAGCTTTATTTGCTCAAAAACTGTCGAAAAGTATTTTGTTCAAAGAGATATGAAAGATGAGGCACCAAGGGGAAGATTATAGTACTGTCTGTAATTCATTGGCCTTCTACATCTCACTAGCTTTTCTTAAATGTGCAATCCAAATAAAGAGAGAATTGTACTATTTCTGCTATTGTCCAACAAAGTAATCACAAAAACACTACTTAAATTTTCCAGAAGTCATTTTCATAAATTTTCAGGTTTATCAGATATTTTAGCAAAATCAGAGGTCAATATTCACTTATTATACCCTTTGAACTCACACGATGTATGCCCCTCCTTTTTTAAATCTGTACACTTTTTAATGTGAATGAACCATTTATTGCAGAGTGTTTTATTTTACTGCTTGCCTAACATTCCTGTGGGACATAAAAAACGACAGCAGGCATTTGCTACTAAAAGAAAAAAAAAAGAGAAAAGAGAAATTTGATTTCTCTTTTTCTTTCTTACTTTCTCTGTACTGAATACAAAATGGTAAATACCGGTCAATAGTTTCTATTTTAGATAAATACAAAATAACAAAAGAATCCCACTGGAAATCTATAGATAAATTCAGATTCTTGATTTAAATGCAAATTTGGATCTAGGGTTTATTTTGTGGCATGAATCCATCACAAAGATGGCACAAAGTCAGACTGGACGAGTGAGCAGCCTGATCTAGTTGAAGATGTCCCTGCTCACTGCAAGTGAGGTTGGACTATTTGACCTTTAAAGGTTCATTACTACCCAAACTGTTCTACTGTTCTATTTTACAAGTCTTCTGACCTGTACTAAACAGAAAACATATATCTAATATCTAGTTTCTGGCAGATTCAGTAATAGACCAGAGCAATCTTCCTTCATTTTCTTATGCGATAATCCTAATGCGCCACATCTGTACAAATGTCTTCTTCATTCATTTTAATCCATAAATGTTAGTCTATGATATAATTATTTAGACAACTTCTCTCTTCTACCTTTGTGCACTTGGCACTAACCTATTACTTAAATCTTCCCACTTTCTTCTACATGTCTGCTCATTTTTCAGAATTCAATCTGTTTATCTAATTTAACAAGATTGTGCTGATTGTAGATCCTATCTTCCAAAACAGCTGCTATCCTGCTTAGTCTGCGGATCAAAATGAAAATTTGAACACTGCAGAATGAGGTTTAATGTTTTGCTAGAACCTACTTTTTTGCTCTTTCCAATTATTATTTGGGGGTCTTTTTTTGTTTTCATGTTGTTTGGGGTTTGGACTATTTCTATATTTCTAATATTCACCTGATTGTTAAAACAAATTGAGATAAGTTATGACTATGGATAATTTGTTGATGTTGTTCTTGTTGATCTTATAAAATGGGTAAATCACAGTGAGTTGTTCACTGGAAAATAAAAATGTTACTTTTCACAGAGGCTGTATTTTTATTTATTCAGAAGCACCATAATCAGAAGGAAACTGACAGCAAAAAAAATTCTGCCTCTTCTTAATCCCTCAGGTCTACAAAGTTCACTCTTAGTAACTCCACCCTAGCTTTGTCAGCTGAGCACACATTTTGGAGTGATTTTTGTCTATTTTTAGAATACACACCCGGGGTCAAAAGTCTAATCCAGTGGTCTGCAAGATATATTTAAAAAGAATGCAAGCAAGAGAAAGTGTTTGCTACAGCAAGATGTGACTTCAGCCACCCTGAGGCTTAGACCCTTCCTGAGCCAAATATGTTATCTTTGTGTTTAATAAGCTTCAATGGGCTCTACATCTATGAGTTTGCCTATTTAGTTTTTTTCAAGCTCAGCTGTAAATTTTTCATGTGCTGTAGCTGCAAGTTCTACAGCGATCAAAAAGGGCTGAAAAGTGGGAAATACACATTGAGGAGCAAATACGTAGGCTTAAAAGGAACAGCTATATTCATCATCCACAGGAGGCCACCAAGATGGTCAGAGGAATGGAGCATCTCTCCTATGGGGAAAGGCAGAGAGAACTGGGATTGTTCTGGAATAGAGGAGGCTTTGGGGTGATCTAATTGTAGCCTTCCAACACCTGAAGGGATCCCACAAGAAAGATGGAGAGAGACTATTTACACGGGCTTGGAGTGACAGGACAAGGAGGAATGGCTTCAAACTGACAGAGAGTAGGTTTAGATGAAATATTAGGAAGAAATTCTTCCCTGTGAGGGTGTTGAGGCCCTGGCACAGGCTGCCCAGAGAACTTGTGGATGCCCCATCCCTGAAAGTGTTCAAGGCCAGGCTGGATGAAGCTCTGAGCAACCTGGTCTAGTGGAATGTGTCCCTGCCCACAGCAGGCCATTAACAGATCTTATTTCAGTAATCATCATCATACTTGGCAGGCAGTGTCAAAAGATGCAATGCAATGGTTCACAGTCTACTTCTGCTGTTGTAACTGGGGAGAGCATGGGTTTGTATGCAAATCAATATTACTTAATCAATATAAAAAAAGTGGAAGATGTAGAAATACTGTCATAAAGTAACACTAGAATTTGTGTCAACAGATCTCAAATCTAAATGCTAGTGCTAAAGTAGCAGTTAAATTTTATTTTGAGAAATATATATAACCTCTTATCCTCGAAAGCCCCAAACATCAAAACAGTCTCTCAAAACTGCAATTAAAATACTGCCTCATTGATCTTGTTTGAATCATTCTGCCCACTTAATTATATTTTGGAGATATTCCCTCTGAGTGCCATTTTTCTACATGTTTTCTGTTATTTCCATCTGGAGTTTGTTTACCAAAACTTGCTCCATTTCTCTCAGGCTTCACTAAAATGGATTAATGATGTTCATTACAACATATAATATTTGCAGGCTTTACCTTCCCCTCTGTATGGAGACAATAATGCAGAGCCTTTCCTCAGGTTTCCTTTCAGTCTATTCTTTCAGGTGCAAAGAAAACCAGTCACAAACAATTGCAAAAGAAGAAGTACAAGATATTGCAGAAACAATCTCCATTCATTCATTCATTTAAAAATATTTCTAATGACATGTCTAAAAATATATATGAAAAATATATTTGTATGAACTGTTACTCTTAGACTTACTGCTTGAAGCAGCCTAACAGGTATGAAGAAATTACATCATTATTTTTGTGTAACATTTCTACAGCAAGAACAAGTTTTTCACTAGTCCAGAATTTAAGATAAGATCCTCCTTTTGTTGCTTGCACTTTCTTGCTGTAATGGTCTCACAGTAGTCTAAACAAATCCAAACAACAGTAAAAACTGATGAGGAAAAAGCTCTAAGATCCCCCTGTTAATTCTTTTTTTTTTTTTTTTTACTGATCCGTTAAGTTAAAGCAGAGTTTATTCTAACTGTGGAACTTTTCTGTAGCACATTTTCCATTACCTGGGTTAATAAAGATATCATGCCTGTGTTTGGTCACCCTGTCCATATGAGTAATGCGGGGATATAGGGAAGGGAAAAGGGAAGAAAGAGTGTGGGAAGAAGAAAGAAATAGACAAAGACTCTCTGAACTCTATATTTAAAAGTCTAAAACCCCTAATCTCCATTAGAAAATGTAGGAATGGGTAAAAAGCTGTGAGTAGAAATCTGTCCAAAAAGTTGATTGAATACCAGACCTTTTGCCAATATTAAGCAGATAATTTGATATCACTGTCTGAACTCAGCTATCTCCACAAACACAAGGTGTTTTTATGCACACAGGAACATATAACAAAGAAAGGAAAACCATTTTTCATGAGGTGTTTGATTCTGTTTTTTCTGAAATCTATCCCACAATCATATTTTGACAATTTTGGGGTACTTTCTTTTTTGTATTAGTAATGAAGAATTACCATAAAATTATAAACATATCATGTTTAGCTGCAAGTCAAATTTTTGGGAAAAAATAATATGCCATTCTATTAGGATATGACCATGTGACCTTCCATGATAAATTGCCCATCCATGGCACAACCAAGTCAGTAATGATGTGCTTCGACAATATATGTGTCAGTTCCCACAGCACACTGCACTTTGGATATCTACAGAGGTATTAGCCTTTCCTGAGGTGCAACTGTAAAATGAATAAGCAAGCAGATAAACAAGCATTATCATGTTTCAGGGTGTACCAGTGGTCAGAACGTGTGTGCTGGTTTACTTGCTGAAAAATATGTCTGGCTGCAAGTCTTTACATGGGAAATATGACTGTGTTCATTAAAAAGTGCTCTGGGCAGTTTCAGTTTTCATAGAAATTGTGTGCCAGCTGCATACAAGTGGCTGATTCTACCCTTTCCTCATAGTTTTCCCACCATGTAAGTCACACTTCCCACTGCCCACAGGCCTTCTGAGTAATGTCTTTGCCCATGACTGAAAACTACCCAGCTCCAGTGTAAAACAGTGTCAATATGCAGATTTTTTTTCTGTACATCAGGAACCCAAACCTTTAGCTTATATGCACTACAGATCACGCTCCATCACTGCAAAAAGAGAACTGCACTTGCCTGAGGACTGTTGAGGTAGAAGCACACGAGTCAAGGACGTTGCACTGGAAATGTCTTGACACCTCTAGCGCTTTTCCTTTAACCCAGTAGGTTTTCCTGTATTTTAAGTGAAGAAAAGAAATTTCCAGGGACTCTGTTGTGTCATAGTCTATCAGAATGAAGGAATTTTTAAAGGTCAAAATCAGTGAAGCTTCTTAAAGTAATGAGTGCTTTCTGGAAGGCGGCACAAAATGGACCTAAGCAAAGCAGACTTACTCAGGAAATAATAGATTCAACTCCAAACTACCTGAACATCGAATGATAAAATGCAGAGCAGTGCGACTTGCAAAATATGAATGTTAGATAAGTCCTAATATCTCAGAATCATGGGCTATATATTTAATCTCTTCAGCTGGCATTAGGAAATGCTACTTAGAACTATGCAGAGCATGTAAAAATAATCATCTGCTGTCTGTTCTCATACTTCCTGGGCAGCCATAATAGTGGGAGGGTTCCTGGTATGTTTCTGCCTAATCCTATTATTCATTTCTGGACCTGCAGTCCAGGAATTTATCTAATCCCTTGAACATGCTAATTATGTCTCCCCCGACAAATTCCTGTGGCAGGAAGTCTCACAACTTTATTTTCTGTTGCGTAAATTTTCTGTCTCAAATCAACCTCACTAGTTTCACCAAGTGCTTCCTAGTTTTTGTCCTGTGGCTGTTGAAAAGGAAATCCACATCCAGTTTACATGCTGGATCATGACTTCACAAACTCCTACAACATGCCTGTTTGGAGATTCCATTGTGCCTGTCCTGCCCTGGTCTTGTCAGGCTGAGCCAGTATTTCCCTTTACAGAAGCCATATTGTCACTTTCCCAGCAGACTGTATCTCCATGCACTCAGTTTTCTTAATTCCCATGACAGACTGTGCCATCTTACCTGTGGGAGCCGGGCTGATCTGAGGTTCCCAGGACTCTCTAGAGCGCAGAAGTGCAAGATTAACACAAAGAGCCTCATAAGCCTATAGAAACGAAGTAAATCTATCCTGTTTTCTGAATAATCATAACTGCAGAATCTAAACAAACATATATCGCGGTACATTTGGCATGATTTGAGTATAAACTCCTATGCACTTCACTGAATAGGCATGAATAGAGCATGTGCTTAAAGGCACCAAATACTGCCAGCTAAAGAAGCTCCACTTTTGTTAACATTCCCTTGGCACAGCAACCAAGCATCAAGCTCCAGCAGTAAATATAATGAGAATTATTACCTACAGTAGTGCCCTAAAGTAGCCTGTTATTTACTTCGCTTAAAATTCTGGTAGAAAAGTCATTCCAAGCAAACGTCAGAGTGTTTCAGTGAAAAAGTGTACTGAGTGAGGTTGAAGCCTCTGAGAATTTGACATCACAATAATTATTTTATACAGAATGCTCACCAGATTCCATTAAATCTTAATGATCTTGATTTTAATAAAAAATTTTAAAAGTATTACAAGAAACAATGCCAGTCCAGCTGAGATGGGAAACCTGATTCGAAATACCCTCTCTAAAAATCAGGCTGAAATTTTACTCATGGTCTGTTAACTTACATTCTGTCAGCAAATGCTAGCTTGATCTAAAATGGGTTTCTGTGAATCAAACACCAAAGTAAATATGGGAACTTCCAGAAACTTTTAAAAGTAGGTTTTGCATCATCAGAAAAAGTTAGTGTTTTAATTCATGATTTCTGCCTGGTCCATTACTAATGAAAGATTCACTAAATGATCTTCATAAAGGTCAAAATGCTAATTAGAAAATTTTCTTCAATGATAGATCAGAGATGTGGGACAAATTATTTGATCAGCTTTTTCTAGAGTTCAATTATCCTTCTCTTCATCTTAAAAACATAATAAAATTCAAAATAAAAGCTGAATTTTGTATATTAAACATTTCTCTTTTTTTAATTGGATAGAAAATTATCTTGGAAGGTTTGAGTTTACATAATTTACATTTTACTTAAATTTATGTACAGTTTTAAATGTATCATTACTATTTACTTAATGCAATATTGCATCAATACAATATTGGTTATAAAATAATTTTACAAATATCCTTCAAATTAATCTATACTAATAATATAAATTATAAACATTTAAATAAAATACACCTTTCTAAGCTAAAAAGAATTAAAATACAGCGATATTTGAAGAGCAAGGGAAAATATAAAATAATTTAAATGACAGAATATAATATCCCTGTTCAGTCTGAATTTTAGAAATGAAGAATCAGCCAAGAATTTATAGCTACAATGATCCATTTATTTTCCTGACACACACAATAATTAAGAAAACATTTGTAATGCCTTAGGAAACCAGCATTTCTTATTCTTATTTGACACATTATTTTAAGTGTAAGTTAGTCAGATATATCGAATATATGTACTATTGCACAAAAAGTAATCTTGAATTCCAAAACTGCAGAACACACGTAGTAAACACCATAAACATCTTTGGCTTAATTGCAATACTGTTTAATACAAGCTTTTATTATAACAACATTTTTAGTAATGGAACGGAAGCAGAATTAAGATTTTATACTGATAGTTCCCCTCTCACCTTCAGGATCAAAACTGAACTATTTATAACCACTAGAAAATTGCCACAAGCTATGAGGATGTCATGCACTTAGTTAATGTGCTCCTAATGACAGATAGTGTGAAAAAAGCTTCCCAAAAACTTTTTATAATTAGTAAAGGATTAAAATGTCCAGATATATTAAAAAAAAAAAAGGCATACCCAAAACTTGAAGTCAAATTATGATGTAGCCTGGACTCTGCAATCATAGGCTCATCTATCATGAGCTGAGAATTTACTCAAGTTCTCATTTTTCATTTCTCCCAGGTATGATGATATGTCCAGGTACTAACTCAGCTGATAATGAAAGATAATTAATTCATGTTTCTTAATAATTGCAGGATACAGAGTCAAAAGATATATTCATACAGACTTCATAGGTTTGGTCTTTTATGTAGATGTAGAAAACATTAAAATTTTGTAACAATTTTACTGAACACATACATGTTTTCCCTGAGACTAATGAAAAATGTTAAGACTTAACTAAACCTCCTTGTAATTTTTTTTTAATGGAGTTATGTTGGTTAATCTCTGGTTTGGATTTTAGGAAATGAAATGTGAATATTTGGCAAATATATTCCTGGCCTTTTTTCAAACCATAGAACCATTTAGGTTGGAAAAGACCCTTAAGTTCTTTGAGTCCAACCATTAACCCAGCACTAGCAAGTCCACCACAAAACCATGTCACCAAGCACCATGTCTACAGGGCTTTTATCTCCAGGGCTGCAGTAACTAAGGAATCTTGTAATCAAATATTTCTACCTTATTCTGAAACCTCTGATTTATAGTAATTTCTTGAATGCATGTCACCACTAAAGAGATTTGATCCTTAACAAAGAAAAGGCATTAGCCTAAAAGCCCAGTCACAGGGGAAATATCTACACTCAGCACCTAATATGGTGAGAATACCTCTGGGTTTAGTGTATTTTTAGCACGTATAATGTATTTTATTTAATCTCTTTGTAGGTTGCAGCCCTGACAAAGAATGATTATCATTGTAACTGTTCACAAGATGAAGTGACACACCCCATGCTCAGATGAGGACAACACACAGCCTTGCTGGCTGTGAATGAAGTCCCATGCATTGCTATGACTTTGGCCCGGTTAAAAGAAAAAAAAAAAAAAAGCTGTCAAGCTGTGATATATTGCATAAACTAAAGATAAGACTGTGTAATAGCCAAGGACTCTAGGGAAATGTGAAAAGTGCTAATAAATGTGCAGGAAATTGACTGCTACCAGCTGCATGTAGGGACTTACCGGGTACCTGCACCAGAAGTAAAAACATACCAGTGCTTAGACTATTATATTAGCCCAGAAATGGCTGCTGTGTAAACAGAACCTTTCCATATCCCTCCTTTTATAGAGCAAAGGTTTCCCAAACAAAAGACAGCTAAGAGGCTAATCCTACAGGATCTCTGCCTACAGCAAGGAGTAAGAGCCCTTCAAAAGCATTGCATGACAATGCATTATTTAACCTCTGAAACTGCATTGACAAAATAGCATCAAACTTAACTCATTTCAAAAAAGTAACAGAACCTTTACATACCTTAAAATGTATAGATGCCATTTATTAGATACTCTGTGTAGTCTGAGACATAAAACCGATGGCAAGATGTAAACTCACAAGCATTATATCACCAGCCCAGTGCAAAGGCAGTTTTATGAACAGAACATTGAACACAAACATGTCACAGCTGTGCCAAACAAATGATCTCTGAGAAGATTTACAAATGCTAGAGTAAAAATGCAAAACATAAAAAATAAAGACAGGCAAACATTCTAGATGAAACAGGTTGTACTAATTCCTCATTTTTTCTGTAGCTACTCATGTCTTTTCAAAGCCAAATGTGAGGTGCCACCAGTGTAATAGAACTTCCTCTCAATAGCTCATACATCTATAACTTAAACCAAATCTCTCTCCACATTCTGTCAAAATGAATGTCTTGAGGCCTAGAAATTCAGTCTTTAATGACTAGTGCTGTCTGACATTGATAGTAAATATCTGTTTGGTGGATGGAAGACATCAATATGATTCCATTGGAACCAATTCAAGGAAAGAACAGAGTCTAGAAAACTTCAGAATCATCAAAACTAGACTCTGTTGAAAAAGAAAACAGAGACCAAAGTCATCCATTGACTGTGCAGCAGGTGTATGTCAGGGTATATCCTGATACCCTTTTTCAATGACCTCTTAACCTGTATGCCCATTATTTCCTTCCCTTGGAAATCAAAACACCATGGAGAATACTGTACATATAAACATTAAATGTAGCCACCAGACACATCACAATTACAGTTTTGGAGTCTGAGGACAGATTTGCAGCCAGCAAATACGTAAAAAAACTATCTGCCAGGCTGAACTCAAAATTGAAGGATGGTAGCAACTGTGAAACAAGATACTTAAATGCACTTAAGAAAAACTTGAGAATTACATGGAATCAGACAAAGGCTCTGTCCAGTTCCATGTGTTTCTCCAGTAAAACCTAAGAAGGGATGCCAAGGGATGAACAGGAGTAGGCAGGTATACCTGATGTTTCTGGTAAAAGTTCCTTACCTCCAACGATTTTAATTTTATTAAGTTGTTCCAGACCAAGAGTAGTCTTTCTCATGTAGAAAGTCTTTGCAGATTACCCTTACGTGTATTTGTCCAGTCTGACCTGCAATTTTTATCAATTTAAGCATCCATGTTCCACTATTGTAATGAGTTGCACGGACTTGTTCTCTGCTATATGGAGAACCACATCTTGTGTGTTTTACATCAAATCTGAATGGTTTTTTTTGGAATCTCACTGCATGCATTAAAGGGAATAGGAACAATTAATTTCTATTTCCTAATGCTTCTTAGGATTTTGTATGCTCTGCAATGTCTAGTACTCTCTCTTAGAGCCTTAGCCCATCCAGTATTTCCTCATACAGAAGATGTTCCTTACCTTTGTTCGTGTTTCTTTGCCAGCTTTCACTGAACATTTTTCTGTTCAGTTATTCTCTTTTAGAGGTGAAATATGCAAGATATAGAGAATTCCCACACTTTCGTATACAAGATACAGACAAACTAGGAATTCCAGTGTATTGATAATGTTCTCTGTATTTCTTTTTATGAAGTCTCAGTAATTCATAGTATTTGATTTTCTCCTTTGTCTGCTCCTGTGCATTGAGCTGAAATTTTCACAGGATTTTATTCCATAACATCAAGATCTTGCTTCTGAGTAGTAACAGGCAGCTTAAAGCTTTTAATAGCATACATATGTAAAATTAAGATTGGTCATCCTCATGTGTATCACATTTAAAGACATTGAATTTAATCTGCTGTTTAGTGCCCAGCCACTCCGTATTATAAGGTGTCTTGACAATCTTTCACAGTCAGATCTTGTCTTTAGACTCTTCAATAACTTAATATCATCAGCAATTTTGGTCAATTTAGTACTCACTCCCTTCTCTGACTATTTATGAATGTGTTCCACTACAAACCCCCTTGGAACTCCTCAATTATGAGCCTTTATTCCTACCCCCTCTGCCTGGTATATTAAAGATATTTAACAAATCAAGTGAAGAAACAGAAGGAATAGCAGAACAATATATGTGAAAAGAAATGGTTAAGTAAACCTAGAGAACATGACTTACGCTTCCATGGGAAGTATTAGTTCTGTTTCTAAGGGTCTGAAAAGATTTATATAAAGTCATGAGTTCCTGGGGCTAAAAAGATTTCTGAAGTACGTGTCAAAATGCAAAGAAACTCCATGTTGTTTCTGTAGCATTGGAAAAATCAAAAATCTCAGCTATAGTCAGCACTTACAAGTTCTGTAAAAGTATAAGGGTTTTTTGTATGAAGTCTGGTGCCTCTATTATACAGAAAATTTACAGCTCTTCTTATATCTACCTAATCTTAATGCCTCATAAACAAATGCCCAGGAGCAAAAGTAAATTAGTAGCTACTGAGGTTGCCTAAACAGAGATGCTTGCAACTGATTGCATTAAATTAACTGTTTAATTGAATACATTTGCCTGATTGAGTAAAACAACAACTGTGTCAATGTTTTTTCTAATTGCGTTAGTTTGCACAGTTGGTTCACTGCCCTTTCTTGAGCTGATAGTAATCACTAATTTTGTTGCTCATGAAGCTGTGATAACAAGCAGATGAATTGACATTCACATTGTTGTCCACATAGATTAAGAAGTAAAATGGACCTCCTTCTGTCTTTTCAACCTCAAAGCTAGGTGTATCCTATTAAAAATTGGCATTGTCATCCTGCAATATCTGTGGGCATAAGAATGATAAGGAAAGGCTGTGCAGGTTGCAGAGGAACAAATTTCACCCATTTTAAAGAGCTCAGAAAACACTCATACATCAGTGGAAGATATGTTCTCACCCTTCAGACTATACTGATTTTTTTTTCTTTCTTTTGTTCACTTTCCCTTAGGATGAAATCAAGAGCTCTTAACAAATATTTAGGGAAAAATGGTGGAGGCGGAGGAAAGGATGAAACTTCATGTAGCTTATTCTGTTTTTTCTGTCAGAGTCCTGATGAGACAGTAGAAGTCAAATCCTTCATCCTCACAGTAGGACCTAAACTACGTGTGTTCTCATACCTTAAGCATCTCATAAGCAGTAGGTAACTACTGGGTAGTTGACTACTCTGCAGAGAGAAAAAAAGAGATTCTTTTTATCTCTCCCATTGGAAAGAGTCTCACTCAGACAACTTAATCAGTGACATCTGGTATATTTCATTAAGTACATATTAATTAAGATAAACATTTTTACTCCACAGTGCAGACACAAGAATAGCTACATCATACACGTAATACCAAAGCTCAGTTCTCTCTTCTTATGCTTATTTAATTAGCATACAGAGAAGCAGATTTGCTCCCCTTGCCATCTTTTAAGAGACTCACCGACCTTTCTCTTTCTTTTGTCTTGACAAGAAATTCTCTCCAAAGTTCTCTTTGTAAAAGTTGCATTTATGATGACAAAAAGCAACAACAACAAAAAAAATCATAAATTATATGTAATAAAAATGTTTTTTGTGAGAAAATTTCAGACCAGCTCTCCTTTCATCTAATCTGTGTCAAACAAACTTGACATTCACAACAACTTCATGTCTTTGTAGTAAAAAAAAGATAATATCCATTTAGAAAGTTGCTGCCATCATACATTACCCACAAAAGCCAG
This sequence comes from Callaeas wilsoni, assembly GCA_013398955.1. Lineage (NCBI taxonomy): Eukaryota > Metazoa > Chordata > Aves > Passeriformes > Callaeidae > Callaeas > Callaeas wilsoni. Next base: position 309,723 of record VWPU01005588.1, read on the forward strand.
CTATAAAAGTTACTTCACATAATTAGGTAAATCTTGTTTCTGAATCAAAACTCAGACAAGCCAGTCAATAATCAGACTGCAAATGTAGATACAAAAACTTTTGAAGACATATGTCTTGTTCTTAACAGTTCATGTTTATTAACATGAGATTTATTTGTTTGTACTGCTCTTTTTCATAGTGGAAGAATGAATGTTTTTAATATATACGTTGCTCTGTTTGTAAACCACAATTTCTGTAATAATCTTTCTACTCCTACTGATGAAGTTACCTCCCTCATTGGTGATGGAATTGACATACATTTATTATACTGGGATTTTTCTGGCACTTAATGTTCTAGATAAATAAGCAAAGTCAATAACTCATGCCACTGCTGCAAATGTACTATTAAAAGTGAGCCAGTTCCCTGCCTTAATCTACAACATAGAACAAATGAAAAATGATTAAAATTATGCCCAGAGCAACGCCGATTACTTGTTCATCATGTGACAACAAAATCCTGTTTAAAATTTGAGGAGTTTAATGAAATACATTAGCAATTCAGCTGTAAGCTCTCCCCTGCATTATTTCTGCAGTTCTCCTTTCCCTTTGTGACACAGCTCAGGACCTGTCACAGGGAGACCCGTGGTTTTCACTTAGAGGGCAGGTTTTTTTGCTGAAACACTACCTTTTGCTTATTTATTTATATTTTTGCTTCTGAAAATTCATAATACTGTGCAAGAAAGCTGACAGGTATTTATCATCCCATGCAAGACCAGAAAAAAAGGAGAAAAAAAAAAACAAACCAAAAACCCACAAACATGACTACTTCCATAATGTTTCTACTTTATCAGACTGCCCACATCTCAGCTTTTCTCCAGCTGATGACACAGAAAATGACTAATCTTTTTCTCACATGATTTTATCTTTCATTTGGTTTCCAGACTGACAAACCTTCCTACTGAAATACTGACATATGACTTCTTTTCTCCCTTTCAATCTAGTGATATGGTGACTTAGCTTTAAATAATTTTTTGCAGGGACCATGCACCACTCTTTTGTTTACAGCTCAAGTACTGTATATGTTCTGGATATCAGAGGCATTTCAGTGTCTTGTGATAAGTGTAAAAAGACTAAGTATAAAATGTTGAAAATATCCAAATATTGCATGAAAGTCTCGTCTAGGCAAATATATAAAGTGTTCAGTGTAAGACAAAAAGAGACAGCAAGGCCATTCAAATATCTGTATTAAACACAATTTATATTATTATCCTATCTTAGAATTTTTTAAACTTATTTCCTGCAAAATATTTGAAAAGATTTTTAAATGTCTGTTTCACTTGTTACAAATGTATAAAAAATTACATGTTTCTGCAAGGTATCAGGTATCAGATTGCAATGAATGTTTTGTATTTCTACTGTATATAAAGGACAAAGGTGCAATGAGTTCCTGCATAGTCCAGAAAATCATATTAAAAATATGTAAGTACAAATATGCATGAATATGTAAATTTTTTTATATATTCTGATTATCCACTTTGGGCTCAATTCATCATCAATAATAGGGAGCTCAAATACAGGAAGTAAATGCTCTATTCTTCTTTTTGATTCATTATGTGGATAAGGCAATTCTAGCCCTAAAAATACAAAGGAATTTCCTCTCTCCAAAATAATTTTAAAAGACTTTTTATTTTTTTTCTTTCTATTTTTTTTTCTTTCTCACCTCCCATAATTTTTCTGCTCCACTGGTACCTCCTTAGCTGGAGGCTGTCATCCCAGGGAATATTACCACCTTCTCTGAGATGGGTTTACATTCTGTTCAAAGTATCTGGAATTTTACATTGTTGGATGCAATCGGGGTGAGAAGACCGGTTGAGACAACATGTCTGAGGGTCAGACAGGAATTCCAATATAGCATATAGACAAATATTAGCTGCTTCAAAGGCCAGAGCAACTGCTAATAAAGCTGAGCTACTGAAATCCTTCAGAGAGTAGCTCATTTTGTACATCTTTCTGTCAGTGCCAGCAAACCAGAACAGAAATATAGATGCTGTGGCTTTACAGGGAAAGCAATACATTTTCTCAGTTACATCCTCCCAGCATTTAAGACAAGGGACCATAATTTCTCTGGACAGCCTTCCCCCCCCTCCCCATTTTTCCATTGCATCATTTTACTGGGTAGTATTCACAATAACAAATTCTGTATCTTGTTTCCTGATAACCCACACTTTTGCACCTTACATAGATAATAGAGATGCTAACATGACTGATAGCAATGAAAACTGAAAAGTCTCTGCAAATCTTTTTTTTTGTTTTTTTTCCAATTTTAATTTGTGCTGATAATTTTCGAAATATCTAGGGCTAAAAGGCTTTGGAAAGCTCTAAGATCTTCCATAGAAAAATAAGGTTAGTCAAATAAAAGTGTTTTGAATGGTAGAAATGTCAAGGCGGAGGATTTGTTGAGCTATCTTTTGTTGGTTACTCAGGTAATCATTCTAATTCTGGAGGGAAGAAATTAACACAAAACAAAGGAAAAGAGTCGTGCCCCTCCAAGGTCAATGGTAGAATGTACTGCTGAACAATATACATTCTTTCTTCAAATACAGATTTATAAGACTTATTATCTAAAAAAAAACCCAACCAAAAAAAACCCCCACAATTTTAATTTTTTATTTTAAATAAAAAGATATCATATTATGGTGAAAAGAAAGGGTAAAATTTAAATTTTACCTTCTCTGATATTTCCTTAATGACTTCGAAGGTGTCAGATCATCTTTATTTCTGTTCCAATCCAGAGTAGCCCACAAGAAACATGGAGAGAGGCTATTTATAAGGGCCTGGAGTGACAGGACAAGGGGGAATGGCTTCAAACTGAGAGGGAGTAGGTTGAGATTAGATATTAGGAAGAAATTCTTTACAGTGAGCATGGTGACACACTGGGAGAGTTTGCCAGAGAAGTTGTGGCTGCCCCTTCCCTGGAAGTATCCAAGGCCAGGTTGGATGGGGCTTTGAGGAACCTAGTTTAGTGGAAGTTGTCCCCGCCCACGGCAAGAGGGTTTGAACGAGATGATCTTTAAGGTCCCTTCCCAACCAAAGCCATTCTATGATTCTTTGAAATATGAATCTTAGAAGAACTATCCTCTAAAAGTTGTATAAATTGAAAAGAATATAAAATAAATTTTAATTGTATTTTTACAGATCTTTTCTGTTGTAGGCTATGTGTATTTCATCTTAAGTATCAGTTCTTATCACCCTGGTTTTTAAAAACAGAATATTTAATAATACAAAACCTATTGACATTGTAATTACTGTACAATTTTCCCTATTAAACTTACCCAGATTCGCAAACTCTTGTATCACTTGTCTTTGCAACATGGGAAAGCTCACCGTGATTCTGTTGCAATCCAGCCTAAGTACAGAAGATCAAAGGAAACTAATTCTCTGTGAATAAAATGGATCGAACCCAGAAAGGTATGAAATATACCCCAACACTCGATTAAAACCAAATGAGGTTAGATGTTCATACCAAAAAAATGATATATTTTATTTAATAGTAAAAGAGGCAAAGAGAAAGAAAGATAAAAGAAAGAAAAAAAGAAATAGAAAAAGAGGTGGGGGGTGGGGTCAGGAAGTGTGACAAACATTAAGTAGAAGCATATCACCCTTCCAAGGGTCCCAATGATGTCTCATTGTTTCCGTTCATCTGGTCTTCTTGGTGGTGAGGGTCCCTGCCTAAAAGCATAGAATCCAACGGATTAATATACATTTGGGCAGGTGGGAACACACAGGTACCTCCCTGGGCGGGGGAGGGCAAGTTTGACACTGTCCCTTGCAAGACTGTAGATCTGTTGTATCATGTAGTATCACGTGCAGTGCTCTGGTGCAGGGTCTGGGGACCCCTTTGGGGAGGAGCCTTTGATGAGCCATGACACCCCCTCTGTTGTCCCTCACATGGATGTCCCATAGATTTGGCCTTCCCAGGGTGGGAGGCCCCACAGCTGGGCTAGTCTGCCCAGTGGAGGATGGGTGTTCATTGCATCTGGCCAGAGGCTATGCCACACACCCAAAACCCTCCTCCTTCCCCCCTTTGGTGTAGGGGTCTGTGTGAGCCTGGCAGCAGAAAAACCTGGGGCTGTGGCCTCCACCCCAAAGATGCTGGGCTTAATCCTCTTGTGAATGTGTTCTTTTCCCCCAGCCCAGACTTGAGTCACTTTATCTTGTCTGTACTAACTTGCAGTCGAGCTTCTCAGTCAGCAGGCCCATTCAGGGTGTGGTGGTCTTCCATGCAGCTCTTGTTACACGCTTCTGCTTTAATAGGCAAAAGTCCTCCATAAAGATGTTTAAGCCATAAACCATAACATTTCAGTCTCTGACAGATTTTCAGGCATGTTATCTATTGAAAATGACCCACATAGCATAGCAAAACATGGCTTATGTGGTATATCATTATATAGACAGATATCTATACAAATTTATTTTCTCATTTAGTTTCTGAGCACTATCTAAAAATGTCATTATGTTTTTCAGAAAGGAAATTATGCCAGGAAAATATTCTGCAGAGTTTTTGTTTTAATAAATAAAACATACCTGTGTTTACTTCATGGATTGAAAAAAAAAATTAAAATACAAATATCATCTCTTTGTATTTGGTAAACAAGTAACCAAGTGCTACCAGTGACAAAACATCGGACTTACTACCAACACTCACATAAAGTAATACTTAATCCCCAATGAATGAGCCGTAAAATCGCTTGGCTGTTTCCAAAGTTATCTTAGTCTGCAGTTGTCTCACTACTCCTCCCCTTCTCTCTTTTCCCCTTTGCAGTCACTTGCATCTCTGATTCACTGATCGCTTCTTCAGCTTTCTTCATTACCTCCTGCATTCCCCTACTCATCATGCACATCATTTCTTTTCTTCCAGATTTCCCTTTAAGAAGAGCTACTCCACAAATGGAAAATTTTTACAGAAATACATCAAAACATATGGAAGTTATACTTCTCTTCCCACCCCTCAGCCCCCCGTGCTTCTCTGCTTAAAAGCTGTTCCACGTCCCATAAGCAGTCTTTTCAAACACAAACCCAAAACCATCAGTATTTGTCTACAGCGAGAAAGCATAAAATACTACTGCTGGTCAGTACGGCTTGCAAGGATTGCTGGTTTGCAAGAAATTTTAAAACTTTACTTTGTTCCCAAAACAAAGACGCATCTTTACTTTACTCAGCAGAGTTTCTCATAGTCACATGTTCTCTAAGCCTCACTCAACTACTTGAGGAAACGAACTATAAAAATATATGCAAAGAGCACTATGCATGTCCTGTTACCACCTCTTGTGATATGTAGAAACACAGAAGAAAGAGAAGTATCCTTTAAAATGAAATGGCTGAAAAAAGGTGAATTTGGCTTCTACTACTCAAACCATAGTTATGCCACCAATTTTTGTAAAGTACATTATTAAAAATGTGTGTAGTCAGAAAGACGCAGTTATTCTTTTGAAAAGACATACATGTCCATCTCAGGCAAAACTTTAGCATCAAAGCTAAGTGTACCTCACTGTTTAAGGTCACTCTACACAGAGGTGACATTCCTCTTAAGATCTAAACCCAGCTGAATCCTACATAACAGCTTAGCTGAATTTCAGTGACAGAAAGCATTCATGCGTTTGACATGATCTTGTAGTGGATTTGGACTTTACCCATACATTGCAAATTCTCTGGTCTTTATTACCCATTATTATAGTCAAACCTGGGAATATATAGAACATGGATATTTTTTCTATTCTGTGCTAGAACAGAGCACAGAGAACAAAAAATTTGTACTGAATCAGACAATTTTCAGAACTGTTGGTGAAGGGGAAAAAAAAAGAAGTAATACTTAATCAAGCCTCAGGCAATATTGTGTGTCCTTATGGATTCATTTTCCTTACTCTTAAACCAAGTCACATTTTTTTATTGCCTGATGAGAGGTCCTTCCAAAAGCAAAAGGTGAAATGTCTAATTTCCATATGTCATATATGGTAATTTTTCTGTGAAAGTAACAGAATAGAATATTTCAAAACAGAGGAATTCTCCTCCTCCTCACTATTCCAGCTAAAGGGATGGATTGAATCTGCTGTGATTTCGAGATTCTAAGTGATTTTAAACATCCTGCAACTCAAGTTTTCAGTTGCCTCACTTATTCATTAGAAGAAAAAGGAACCTGAAAAACGACCAAAAAAATCTCAACAATAGCAAACTAAATAAACAACCCCCCGTTGATTCCTTGCCTAAGTTTTCAATGCACTTGTGAAGTCAGACCTCAGGTTGAGGCCACCAGACGTGAAGGGTACACTTTGGTTTTTCTTGTCTAACATTAACTCTGGTAATAACAAAATGAGCTTTGCAAAGAGGCTGTCAAATTTGTCAGATTTATAGTGCTATATTTTAGCTTCCAGGCCTCTCCGGACTTTAAAGCAGAGGAAGTGCCTAAGGTGCCTTCAAAAGTCAGGTTTGCAGGTTTTTTCATCAGACAGACACACAACAAAGACTGTGCAAATCTTTTTTTTTTTTTTTTTAACCAGAATTTATAGCTCTTCAAGTGGAGCTTCATGTCTCATTCTCCTACTAAAAAAACAACTCAGCTATCTGCAAAGCAATCCAAAGCAGACAGATGCTGCCGGCTCCCAAGAAAGATTGAATTTAGAATGTTGTCTCTCTTATTTCCCCTCCGTTCCAAATAAACTTTGAGATCTTTTTCATATTGCTGTGCTACCAGCCAGTCGTGATTCCAATAGTGCTGGGGACGCAGATGATTTTTGTAACATGATGTACTACCTTTTTTAAGATGAGCTAGAGGAAAAAAAATGTTTGAGTCCAAAGGTAGTTTTCAGATTTTCAGTTGAAATTTTTCCTTGCAAACATTTCTTTATGATATTTAGAGTCCTTAAATATCTGGATCTTGTACATTAAACAGAGTTTTAAGGATATCTGTGCCAGACGTCAGCTCTCAGACTGTTGAATGTTACATTTATTTTTGGATCAAGGAAGTTTTAAATAGAGAAGAACAAGCAGATTATCACATCCTATATATTGAATCCTACAAACGTACCAGATCCTGTTTGTTTGGGGTTTCATTCTTCCTTCTCTAGGTTTCACATTTTCATTTCATGTCCTATAATGTGTAGAAAGGTATTTATGGTGAGACAGTGCTTTCATATCTCTAGAAAATACTGTGTTTTCTTCAGAGTTGCCTGTGAACTTTCCTTTTCCTCAGTGGAATAAATCTCCCAAGACTTGCCTCTTCCTTGCCTTCCTCTCCTTCCCACAGTACTTCAGACTAAAATAATGACACAGTAAAAAATTACAAGATCAATAGCTTTCTGTAACAATCTCTCTAAGTAGTTTGGATTTAGAAGCCTTTGGTTCAGTTGCTCTTCTTGATAAAATCTATCCTCAGCTTTCCAAATTATTAGGGAGGCTGAATTCTTATGTATATGTATTATCTGTTATCTAATTAGGATTATCTAATTGTCCAGAGTGGCTGAAATACTTCCCTTAGTTCTAGCTGGAAAAAATCTTTAAAGTAATTTATCATAATAATGCAAGTCTATTGAAAATCTTAATTATAGATGAATATCACTTCTTGCAATACACTCTGAGAGGATAGGTTGACAGATTACTGACAAATAAGATCTTACTTATCAATTCACATTGCTTAGGCAAAGACCTCAGTTTGAGGCTTACACCCTCTAGTAAGATATTCGTCACATAAAACCAGATTACTACCTCAATATCAATCATTATCTCATGCTTTATATTTGCTGATTTATGCAATCATAATGTAGAATCCTGACATAGAGGTCCACTGAACTTTCCTTTAGGATTTTACTGTTAGGTAAAGTATTGAAATATTTAATAACACTATCAATGTCTGGTTCTGTTTCTAAAAAATATCACAACAATGTGTAACTCCTCACTGTAATAAAAGGAAACTTTATGAGCATTTGCTATAAGTCAGACAGGAGTTCAGGTTATCATTTTCAGATTAAACCTGAAGGAGCAGTGGAAACAAATGTTTGCTGGTCCATACATGGGACTGGAGGCACATAAAGGTTTTAGATGAGAACATTCAGAATTCCCATCTGCAATGGCACTTTGTGCTGCTTTCTCCTGTTACTTTTATTCCTGTTTTATTTTCCAGCACTAGTAAGTGAATCTGTGAGCTCCTCATGACAGTGTAGTCAAGGTTCTTCTAATACTGTTACTGGTCTTTTTAATTACACTAACTTCAAACACAGGCACTCATCCCAGACATGTTATTCGTGTATCACTCAAGAAAGGCTTAAAATTATTAACATATAAGCTTTTATCAGTGAAGTGTTCAGGAGAACCACTGCTGGGATCCACCAACGTAACAACATCTTTAGCAGGCAGCAGGTTTGTTTTCTGACAGTCATCTGGTGCCAATGTTTTAGGACTGTTCTGGGACACTGCCAGACAAAAGAATTTAATGGGTTTACTCTGCTATACTAAGAAGCCTGCAAACCAGCTCAATATGCTGGAGGAAGGAAGTCGGAAAAGGTTCAGTATTAAAATAATCCTAGGCAGATGAATAAATTCATACACAGCTATTAAACCCACAAAGTTTCCTGAGGAAAGTCAGCAGGAAAGTAAAGCACATGCCACAGCAACCCATGGGATCATGCACAAAATGCTAAGCTTGTCATGTTCATTCTTATAATTGTAACACCTCAGGTATGATAGAGACTCATAAATATTGATATTTTAAAATCTGGGCTTTTTTTTCCTAGTGTTAAATATATTGTCAAGACAGCTGTCAGTCACTAAGCCACTAGTCACAGTTATCCCAAGGGATAAAGCACAGGTTCCTAAAATACCACCCTGAGGAAGCAAACAATTGGTTCAGACAGGCGGGTGTTCAAGAACTACAGTGTGTGGGAGCAAACTGCAAGATTTCACTCCAGTGAAAGGACAAAAACACAGCTTAGACCGCAAAAGTGATAAGAAAAATAATGGAATGAAAACTAAAAAACACAGTTGGATTTCATTGGTGTTCTTCCAATGCACACCACCTGACAAGTACTTTCTGTTTCTTACCTGTGTCACATAATATTTGCAAAATTTAGTGAGGAAAAGCAAAAATGTACCACTAACCTTCATTATTGACATGTCTATTAAAATAGTAGTAGCAAACAAAGTGTAAATATAACTTGGTCCCCTAAATTACACTTTATCAGCATCCTTTTCAATTTAAGCATGGATCTCGAAAGATTCAGAACTCATGAAATGAAGTGCAGAATCATTAATTACGTTAAGAAGTAACTGGGAGTTCTCTGTGTGTGAATTACTGTCACTCTATGAATGTTTCTCCCAATGATAAGCAAAGAAACTTCTTTGTCAATTAAAGAACACATATCGTAGCTGTCATCAGCTGCTACTTCCCTTCAAAATTTCTCTTAAAAGCGCTTTATTTTTTTCCTTACTTTAAAAGATATAATGTTAGGTCATTAACTGAACACAGAAAAAGATACACAAACTTTGGAAATACAATTGGACACGTTGCATTTTTAGAAAAAAATTAACAGAGAAAGTTAAAAATTCCTTGTCAATGACTAAAAAACTGTTCTTAATTGATAGCTCAATAGTAAACATGCTCCTTTAGAATTTGGCAGTATGCTGTTGCATTGGTTTTGACTGGGAAAGATGAATTTGTCCATAGTAGCTGGTATGGGGCTGTGTTTTGGACTGATATGGAAACAGTGTTGATAACACAGGGACATTTTCGTTATCACTGAGCAGTGTTCGCACAGAGCCAAAGCCTTTTCTGCTTCTCAGACCGTCTGTTCCACCAGTGAGTGGGCTGGGGGTGCCCAAGGGGTTGGGAGGCGACACAGCTGGGACAGCTGACCCCAACTGACCAAAGGGACATTCCAAACCATATGGCATCATGCTCAGAACATACTGTTGGAGAAAAAGAAGGAAAGGGGGATACTCAGAGTGATGACATCTGTCTTTCCAAGTTCTATAAAATGAAACCCTGCTCTCCTGGGAATGGCTGAACAGCTGCCTACCATGGGGAAACAGTGAATGAATTCCTTGTTTTACTAGTGTGCATGGCTTTTGCTTTTCCTATTAAACTGTCTTTATCCCCACCAGTGAGTTTTCTTCCTTTTACCCTACATATCTCTTCCCCAGTGAGTGGCTGGGTGGGGCTTAGCTGCCTTCAGGTTTTAAACCCTGACAACTGCCCTTTAAAGCAAGGATACTAAAAATTCAGACCATATTTTAGTCAGTCTGGCAATCTGAGAGCTGGAGAGTTTGATATAGTTAGGGAGTTTCTTTTTTTTTCTTTTTTTTTAATCTTTTGATAACGTTTTCTCTAAAGCTCTGTAACCAGAACAAAGAGCAGCCGAGAGTCATGTTTAGATGGCCAAGTGCTCAGTCTTTCAAGAACAGCTGGTGGAAAAGCAAAGTATAAACAAAGGGAGAAAATGTCAATTTTATGTACTTTAGCAGTCCCTAATGCAGACATATGAAGTATTTGGTCTGTCAAGTTCCTTTGGGACTATAATACTTACTATACATCTGGAAACTTGAGGAAATATTTGACCATAGCTTGTTTCTATCCTCTTGTGTCATCTCAGATAACACAGGGATCAGAACACCACATAATCTTCTTTACTCATATTTTGGGGTTAGGGGAAGGGATAGACAACGGGGTAACAAAAAATCAGAATTCTGACTCAGTTTTTGACCAGTTTGAGTACTATTAAATGAAGTTGCCCTAGGAATTTACTGAGGTAAGTCTTAAGTACAGTGTAGCTAACAGTTATATTTCTAGAGAAAATCTTAAGGACCCTATTGTTTTGGCCAGACATATGCTACAGCAAAACAAGAATTACATCTGTAAAGAGGGAATGGAATGGGATACTGAGTAAACTCTGGCTGAAACGATCCCTAACACATGACAAGTGTGCTAACATGAAATGAGCATGAACCAAATGAAGAACTAATAGATAAAAGTGCAGTTATGATTGGTAAAAAGTTTCAAGGCTGTATATCAGCACAAGTTATCACAGAAACTATCTATATTGAGTTAAAATATTTATGTTGGTTAAACACATACACAACACACACACACATACACAAATTAAAATGAACAAGAATGATCTGCTGGGTACAAATTTCACTTCAGTGATGAAGAATAATCACTATAATAAACTAAAAGGAAGCTGTGTTTTCCTTTGATGTCTTAAATATACAATAGGCAAACTACATCTCCTTGAAGAGTAATCAAACATTGGTCAGCTTTTAATCCATCACTTAACTAAATTAAATGAAATAAAGTTTGATTATGATTTAACTTGAGTTTCTGCCAGAAACTAAACACCTTTATTATCTCCTTCATCCTTCCTCCCTTCTGTAGAAATGCTGATTTGGGAAAATTCAAGCCATTTTAGAAAAGTTTGTGTTTTTTTAATCCATTTCTAATTTTATTCTGGTTTAATTTTGATTAACAGTTTGGTTCTCTTTTTTATAATTTTTAAAATTAAAAGTCTAAATATTTTAATTTTTAAATATTTAGAATAAAAACTTTATAATATCTGCAACTATTTTTAGCTTTGAAAATTATTTGGTCTCCTTGAATTCTGTTTTCCGTCAAAAGTTACTGTCCGTGGAATAGGATCACAGGAGGTCAGAGAAGATAATTCAAGAGTCCCTGTGGCCTTCCAAATGTTCTGATTCTAAGCCCTAAAGTTAAGAATTGAGTAGGAAACATATTCGTAAACACAGAGACCAAAGTATTTTGCAGACTATCAAATCAGATCCTCCAAAACTGATGAAAAGACCTGTATACTAACAACATCACATTTGTTTTGAAGAGCACCTGTGGCACTGTGATAAGAGTGTGACTCTTTCTAATGCAAATCAGAATTAGAGAAGGAATATCTCAATTGAGATAGATGATCCAGGTTGTCTTAGAAAGTGCGGATAAGTGCCACAAGTTGTGCTGATGGGCTTGTGATTTGCTCTTTTGGGATGCAGCAGTGGAAAAGGAAATCTACCAGAACTGATTGGGGAAACTGACATAGCTCAGAGGAAAAGAGGTCAATGAATAAGATATTAGATGTCTTTCACTTAGGCATTACTGTTCTGAATGACCTCCTATTAAATGAATCTGATAAAAAAGACATAGAGGTTAAACAAGCATTGTCTGAAGTTTCTTAGACCTGAAGAAGGTAAGAAGTGAGAAAGACTGAAAAATTTCTTGCAAGAACGCTGTAAATAGATTGTAAACTCTGCTTTTATGCTTTGAAATTTTGCACCCAATCTGACTTCTAGGGACAAGTGTACTGATATGCAATGTGTAAACTTTGAGCTTGTTTTATTCTTAGAATTCAATAATGAATAATATCATGGCACTAAGTAGTATTTTCATATCTATAAAAACGAGTCAAAATTCAACAATATTTATGACTGTGCACTCATTGTGGGGTGAGTTGCATCCATTGATGGTTTGGAATGAATGTGACTAACTTTTAACTTAATTACCAGAGTGACAGCCCTTCTCAAGTTTATTAAAGAATCATCAAAATAGGGTCTGGAGCTACCGCATGGAGGCTCATAATCTCATCCTTTTCTTCCTTATCCTGAAGTTCTGGATGTTTCAAATATCTCACTTTAATATATGCCTGAATTTCTGTCATGCACCACAGTGATGGAAGTGCTACTGAGTGAGCTGAAGGTCCTTATTTGTTCCAGCAAGGAAAAAGCTTTATTTAATGATATTTTTATATAACTGAGGAAAATGTAGTCAAAGATTATGTTCCACGTTGAGAAAGATAGAATGGTTATGTGCTGAAGAAACTTTTTCCTACCTGAAGGATTGGTTTACATTCATGTCTTTGCTGCCTTTTTTGGTATCAATCTTCAATTTTAGGTTTATGAAGTCATACATTTTGTAATTTTGGTATCACACCTATAAAAGAAAGGTAAAATTTGCTTTCTCATGTTTGTTTATATTAAAGCTCTGAGGAGCATTACCCACACAAATTCAAGTAACTGTGAATTATAATTGTCACTGTAAACAAATATGTTCATAAATAGTAACTACATTTTAGTCCTACGGAGTGGGGTATAAAATATGACTCTCATTAATAGACAGGAGCAAAACAGAGGATGTTTATGTGTTTAAAGTGAGCAACAGGACATCTACTACTTCTGAAATATCTATATAATATTTGTCTCAATTCTGTCACAAACATCCAGAAAAGATCGTAAAACCCAACATGTGTTTATCATATCTGATATATTTATTTAGCATTGATGCACACTTGAAATTTATGAAGGTCATACTTGGAATGGTTTCTTTCTGGATACAATGGCTACTGTATGTTCAGTTCAGTGTCCAGGAAAACAGCACTGCTTCATGAAGACAAGCACTTCCTCACAGTATTCTTACTTGTCACGAGAAAGTAATTTCTCATCCATTACACTAGGGCCTAAGAGATCACAGATTACTCCTGCCACATCATAAAATGTCTTGAAAAGGATTAAAACACTCAACCAATATTTTTGAAAAATCTTAACATTTTGCTAACCACTAGTTCAAACTTACTCAACTTTTTTAAGATCTCTGAAGAGCAAGTCTAAAAAAAAGTAATATATTTTTTCTATCAAACATTTTAGAAAATATTATCAATTTTTTTTGAAAAAGAAATATTTTAATAAGATTTTGATGCCATTAGAGCTATTGCTGCTTACAACAGACACAGATGACAGGTTGGATTTTTCAGCCACTTACTTTTTAAAAAATATTATTTTTATTAAGATCCACTTTCTTAACCTCAACAAATTTCTCTTTTAAAATAAGAAAGACAGTTTGAGACATTACTGATAGGAGAAACATCTACTTACTAGAGGAATAATAATAAAATTTCTTGATCAATTTTATCAAAATACAAGGAGTGCAATCTTACGGCCTGTTCTAGAACAACTTCCCACTATGGCCATTTTTTGTAGAGAGCATGAAAAGTGCATGGCCATTAAACATTCATTCAACAAAACTGCTGAAGGAAGAAAATTACAGCAGGATTTGAGTAAGATATTAAAATTTATTATTTCCTTCTTTTTGTCATCTTTGTAATTCTATCTCATTGTCTCTTTATATTTTCACCTTTTTTTTTTCCCATTACCTTTGACTTAATAATGTCCTAAACATCAAACAACAGAACTTGGGAGCCAGAAGCATACACTGTAAGCTTCCCAGGGCTTTCTTTGTCCCATTGCATTACAAGAATTAATGTATTATCATTCGTCCCTTCAAGACTGCATTTTCTCCTGCTTCTGTATATGAGAAACGAAGTATCTGAGGTTATGGTGATTGAAATGTACCAAACTGACAGCACAGAATCACTTACAATTACTGGCTCTCTAGTTCTCTTATCAGTGTCAGGTTATCATTATGATTCCAGGGATACTCATTGCAGAAAAACTTTGGTACTTGGTATTGAGATATAAGGATTTATGCTTCTAATTAAGTCTCCTGTAATTATTTGTGATGCAGTATTAAATACGAAAATCTGCATCCATATTTAATATTTTTAGAAGGGGTAAATATGGTTACTTGAGTTGTGCTAGTGAAACCATTTAAAGGAGACAGATTGTAGTTGCCATGTAAAGAATAAGAGGAACTAGAGAAGAGATGCTAGGGAACAGTTGCTGCAGGGATATAAGGCTTTCACTAGTTAGTCACTATCCAAACAGCTGAGAAGAAAAAATATGTGCAGCTACTGAAGGGCAAGGGGGGGTTGGAGGAGGGAGCACAATACAAATAAAAATAGTGAGAATAAGGAACATAGTTTGCAGTTTCTGTTCCACTTCTGCAAGAGTCACAATCAGAACTATGGTTCACTTTTCTGTCTTTTTTATGCCACTACTGTTCAGGTGTTTAAAAATTAAAGATCCCTTCTACTGTGGAATTTAAGCTCCACCTTCTTTCTAGCCCCTCCCCCCCAGCCTCCCATTAGAACCCTGTCACTGCTATCATCTTTAAGATAGGTGGACTTTAGGAAAGTCTCCTACCCATTTGAAGAATTTACATAGCTTTATGCCTTACACCTCTTAATTTCCTCTGCTTCTTATCTAACACTAAAACTGTTCCTTGCCTTTATTCCCAAGAGTTTCATAGGGATACATAACCTAGTTCTTCCCATTTAATTGCACATTAGGCCTTATTATCACTTACTATCACTGCTGTGCTGCCTCATATACTTTTACAAATTCATATTAAATTAAGAAAATAGTATCTGTTAAGTCTGACTACCTTTCTCTTGTTCCATCCCAAAAAGCCATGTATTTGTCTTTATGTGTGTTTTCTTAATGGGGAATACTAAGGTTGATGAGAAAGAAAAGCTGACTTTACCTTAAAATTGAGTTAAAACCTGATAACTCAGCCTGCCCCCGGCACTCAATAAAGAGGACTGCTTCTACAGGCTGGTTCTCTGTGAAATTGCTGCCTGCCTGGTACCCAAATCCAGACCCTGCCACATGCCTGTTGGCAGCTTACTCTAAAACAGCAATTCAAAAATGATGATCAGCACGAGGCAGTCTCTTAATTGCCATTAGAATGAGTGGAGTATCCTCCTCCCAAATGACTTGGAAAGAAGTATTTGGTGGCAATAAATACAAGATAACGCACACCATTGTATTGAATTATAATTGCACACACTCTCAGAGGAGGCAAGAGCAGGGTGCTCCTTGAATTAAGGCAAACTTGGATCCGATGGCGACCGTGGTGGCAGTGCTCCCACAGCACCAGAGCCAGGCCAGCAGAGTGTGGCGGGGACTGCTGTGAGTCCAGCAAGCACCAGGCAAAAGCACAATAACAAGCAAAATCCAGGATCAATCCAGGAAATACAGACACTTCAGCCACAGGGCAAGAAGCCCACTTACAACATAGCCAGGGCAGCAATACGAGTAGGGAGGGAGGGGCTGTTTGTCAGAGACAGCCACCGAAATCACCTGGCAGCCTCTGAACACCAAGTGCTTTCTCCTGCAAGGTAGAATTCAACTGCAGAAAACATTGTCACCAGATCTAATGGAGGACAAAGGAATATGTATGTTCAGAGCAGATTTAGGTGAATTCATGCATTTTAAGTCTACCAGTAGCTGTTATAATTGTGACAGTAGGATCACCTGAGTTCCCAAATTGTTGATTGCTAAATTGCAATACTGGAGTGAAGATCCCTCTACCTACTCTTTCTGAAAACATTTACTAGTCACTTTTAGGAAAATGGTGCCTTGGTTTGGTCCTGCATTTTCTTACAGCAGTCTTTTCATTCTTTCAATGGAAAATATTTATGTCATAAATATAATGTCAAGAATATGAAAGACCTGATTGCAAAATGAAGCCATGCACAAGGAATATGTATCAACAATTAAGAAAGCAGATGTAAAAAAAGAAAGAAAGAAAAAATCAGTTTTAAAACTATCTACCAAATCCTCAAAAACTTTTAAGAAACATAGACAAGTCATCTTTGTGCTAGAGGATTAAGGAAGACTTATGCTAAAAATTGATGAGGATAAACTAAAAAGATGATAAGAACATTTCCTGGACACTCTGGACAGACAAAACCTAGGGTTAAACTTAAGTATTCCTAGAAAAGCCCAAAGCGTCACTAATTAGCAGTGACCTTCCACTAAATAGGAAACAAAAAAGTCTGCAGGAAACTTCATGGTCAAGGCAAATATCAGGCAGAATCTGACTGGAGAAAGACTGACTGAAAGAAATGACTAAGCATCTGCAATAATGCCTTGACGAAAAACACATCAACCTTAATTGTCACAGTGCCACAAAAGGAAGATGAGCCAAAATGTATTGAGCAGCTCAGTAGAACATTAATGTTGCTTGCAGAAAATATTCATAGTAGATTGATATTACACCAAAGGAAATCTAAGAAAAAAGAAGGTAAGAAAAGAATGTACAGGTATCAGAGAAAGGACGTTATATACTGGACATGTTTTGAAGAGTCCTAGGAAGGTACACTGAAGTGCAAAATGCTAATCATTATGAATTCATATGAATCTGAAAAATCTTGTTATTCTTGTAGAAAATGCACAGAGCAGAATGGTTGGCTGTGGAACATGAATGAAGTAAATTACTCTGCTGGGTTAACCTTGGATAGCAGACAAATATCCACCCAGCCAGTCACTTGCTTTACCCTTGAGTGGCATGTAGGCAGAGATAAAGACAAAGACATCACCTAACCAAATACCATTGCAGACAAAGCAAGCTTGCCTTGTGGAAAAACAACTCAATATATTGCCAATAAAAATAAATATTCCATTATGAATTTGGGTAGTGCAGAACTACCATCTCCTTGCCACCTGCATGTATACAGCAAGAAAGCAAGTCTGCGTTAAATAAGCATATTTTGTCCACTCTCAAGCCAAAACCAATGTATTATTTATTGTCAGGAATAAAAAAAGCAAAATGTGCAACTATTCTTACTTGTTGACTTAATTGAGATAAGAAGACTTGAAGGAAATAGTGTGTAGAACCTTGGAACAGGAGTCAGGACTGTAAAGACCTAGATATTGAAGGCTTAGGATAAACTTTCTTCCAGTTTCTGCACTTCTAGAAAGCACAAGGGGCATCTCTAAGGAGACAGAACTATAGTTTTGAATATTGAAACTGTTCCTTTTGTCATCAATATTTTTAACAAATTTTCTGTAAATAAACACTAGGCATTTTGTTATTTACAGAATGCCATAATGATGGAAAATAATCCAAAGGTAGAAAGAAGAAAGAATCAGCAGAGTATCTCTTATGAACAAGCTACATAACATTTGGACTGTAGAAATTCTTCAGACAAACCTGCATGCTTCCTACTAAAATATCTATAAAAAACAAAAAATGGATAGAACAGGTAATAAAGCTAGACACATAAAAGATGCAGGAACATATCCATTGCTAAATTTCTGTTATGGAAAAGACAAATAAAATGGTTTGGAAATATCCAAAGAATAGAAGCATATGTAGTCCTTCCAACTCCAAATGCTGTAACAGTGAACAATCACAGAGCGGTAAGGATTAGAAGGGAGTGCTGGGGGTCACGTGGCACAACACTCTGGTCAAGAACAGCCACCTGTAGCCAATTTCCCACACTATATCCAGATGGCTTTTGAATGTCTCCAAGCATGGAGACTCCACAACCTCTCTGGTCGACCTCAAAGATATATAGAAAGAAAGATAGGAGTCAGATCAAATAGAAAGATAGTTTAAACATTTGAAGGACTAATTTATTTCTTTTAAAAACCTGTGTTTGTTTTCTTTTTTCATAGAATGCAAGGAAAAAAAAAAGAAAATAGACAATTACAGTGTTAAGGTTACATTTTAATTAATTAATTATTTGAAATTATATCACATTATCATTAAAATATTTGCATGTCTAGCTATACAGACAGAATACAAGACCTTGAATTTAGCTATTGCCTCTCCAACTACAGTTCAGAAGCATGATAGAATCTCACTGATTGTAAGACAGTTTTACATAATAAAAATCATCCTTTTAAAAACCTTGAAGGAATTTATGGAGATTTAATATATTTTTAGATCAAATAGAAGAGGAAACAAAATCAACAGACTTCAAAGCTGAAGTTTTTAATCCTTTATTCTTAAAGCATTGTCACTGAATTGAAAGAACATTATAAGGTAGATTTGTAATTAAATGGGAAAAAATGCTGAATGTATATGTTGATGTAAAAGAGAGTAAGATGCCAATAGCAAAGTAAAAAATGCATTTCCCTAAATCTCCTTCAGTTTCTTTTTGTCTCCTAGAGACACACATTCTACTTAACTTAAAGTTATTATTTCTCTACCTTTATGATATGCCTGTGGCACTGTGCAAGGTGATCAGGCAAATGCAGGTGCTCAGGGAAAATTATGGGTGCTTTAGTTCTTCCACTAATAGCATCAAACACACCATTTTTATGTGTTCTATATTACATGATACAGTTCTTGTCACGGAGCTGAGGGGGAAATAATGGCATACTGGTGAAGAGGATTGTAAACATGCTTGAGTGACTTGCAGCCAGGGTGTCAAGAGACACATAGATCATAGGAATTGTTGTTTGGCCTTGTCTGTAGAACAAGTACAAAATCTCTGTTTAGATAACACGTGATAGACTTGGAGGCACCCCCATGGAACATGCTTGAGATTTCTGCCCTGCTGTGGGAAAGATCAAAGCAGAGTGGTAAATCACACCTGCAGGAACCCCTGACACACAGGTGAAAACAGCAGGTTCACTCATCCTCCAGCATGGGCTGGAGCTCCTCCAGCATGAGCTCTGTGGTATCTGTTTGAGTGTGCTCACGCTTGTGTGCCACTGCCCAGCTACTGCTTCAGGGATGCTCTGCTTAGCAAGGCAATGAAATAAGTTTATTCTTGGCATTTCATCTGTGCTTGTGCCTGCATCCTGCCTGTTCCTGCTAAAGCACAGACATTTAGCTTTTATACAGAATCACAGAATCATTAAGGTTGGAAAAGACCTCCAAGATCAGCAAGACCAAGCTTTGACCGATCACCACCTTGTCAACTGGACTAGGATACTGAGTGCCACATTCTGTCATTTCTTGAACACCTCCAGGGATGGTGACTCCACCACCTCCCTGAGCAGCCCATTGCAGTGCTTGACAATCCTTTCCATGAATAAATTCTTCCTGATGTGCAATCTGAATCTCCCCTGGCACAACTTGAGGCTATTTCCTCTTGTCCTGTTGTTAGTTGTCAGGGAGAAGAGCCTTACCTTTCAGGGAGTTGTAGAGATTGATAATGTCCCTCCTGAGCCTCCTTTTCTCCAGGCTAGACAGTGCCAGCTGCTCCTCATCAGATTTGTGCTCCAGACCCTACACAAGCTCCAGCTGCCCTTCTCAGGACCTGCTCCTGCACCTCTATGTCTTTCTCGTAGTGAGAGGCCCAGAACTGGACACTGGATAAGAAATGAGGCTTCACCAGTACCAAGCACAGGGTACTATCACTTCCCTCGTCAAACACCACTAGCCAATACCCCACACAAAGCTTTTATTTTTTTTACATTGGGAATTCCTATCTACTTAGGATAATCTGAAATTTTATAGCCCCTTATATAATCTTGAGGAGAATAAACACAAGGATACCTACGGAAATGAAATACCACTTAAATTACAGAGATGTGCAGTTAGAATTTTTTCTGTTCTTATGTTAAGTGAACATGAAATTTGTTTAACCAAATAACCAGCTCCTTTAAATTATGAAGTAACCAGCTCCTTCATGTTTCATTAACTCTGAGTCCTCTTTACTGAGTCATATCTTGCCAGTAAAGAGTATTGCAGTTTTAATAGGAAGGTATCCATGTCTTCTCAATTTATTAAAAATGCTTTATAGTCTCAATGGATTAAACCATACTTTATGCAGAAAAAGGTAGTAATTCTTTACATTACCATAAAATCAACACTGCAGATTTGTGTTCCAAAAAGATGATAAGAAACTTGCAAAGATTGCAGAAAAAGCTTAAATCTCTCAGGAGTTCAAAATGGAGTTGAGTGAAAGTAAATGGATTCCCATCCATGGAATAAATTACACTAAATTCTATTGGCATATATGATTTGTGAAATCCTATCTTTTAGACATACCTGCATGCACACAAAGTAGCCATTAACTAGTGCAAGGATCATGAGCAAGAAAATGACCTCTTGATGGCATGACTGGCCCAGAAAACTGATCTGTTGCACAATGTCGCAAAAAGGCGTATCCTCTCTGGACATGAAAGATTGGAAAGCTCTTATTAAACTGAACCTGCATATTGCCAAGACTGTCTTTATTTATGTACAAAGAACAGCAAACCGTGTATTTAAATATGTAAGTTCCCTGAGGCAAAGAAAACTTTTGGGTTTTTCGTGTGAGATTTATTTTCATAGGGTATCGTCCAGCCAGAAGCTGGGCCTTGTGGGCCCTGGTATGATTTAAGAGAAACTCCTATAGCGTTCCAGCAACTTGCAACTACAAAATGAGAGATACCTCTCCACCGTTACCCTGGTGCTCCTTCTAGCAAAGTGAGACCGTCAATGCCATGAGTTTGCAGAGAGAGATTCACCATGGCAGGGTACATCACAGACTTGGTGCCTTCTGCGTCTCTTCCCACCAAGACTTCCAACTTCTGTTTGTCACGAATGAGAGTTTTATGTCACTTAAAGAATCACTGGGAAAAGATATCAGCAAAAGAAGGTTTAATATGAAAATGGAAATTAATTGGCAAGGTTCACTCTACAACTTACCGGATAGTTAAAGCACACAGAAAAATCAGACTAAAATCTAAATTCAGTCATTCTAAAACTAAAATCACTGTAAAAAGATCCACAGAGAGGCTGGAGTTGGAAAAAGGGTAAGGATGGGAAAGGGCAAGTATAAAAACGGAGAAGGGTGACCGTCACATTGAGTCCCAAGATTCAGGATGGATTCCCCTGCCAAACTTCTCCCCAGACTTGACCAACAGCTTAGGCCTAAAGATTTAAACAGTACTTATACTAAACCGGTTTATTACTGCCCTAATTTAGGCAATTTAACAGCTGTTTCTATATAATTGACTACAAGCACAACAGTAACTCAAATGCCTACCTTTTTTATGAATATAACATACTTAGGAACCTAAGAGAGCAACATTCACAGTATATATGTTATAGCACACTCACACTTGCATGGACACAGACTTAAGGAGTATGTACAAGGTATATACCTGGGAAAATTCCCCTCTGGCTCAATGAAGTACTCATGTCGGATGCCTTTGCATCTTCTCAACGGGCAAAGGGCTGAGACTCAGACTGGGGCTCTGGGTCTCATCGTCATCATTCAGCAGTGGTTTTCCAAGGATAACAAACTTGAGAATTCACCAGAGGGAGATGCCGAACACAGCCCTCTGCAGTCCAGGAGAGCTCAAAGGGTCTCACTTTGGACTGCTGTTTACAGCATTGCAAGAGAGTTGGCTTTATCACAGTAATGATCTTTTCTGAGATCACAATGCAGCCCGAGGAGGCGGTGGGGGAAGGATGCACCACTACACTGTCACCACTGAAGTGTATGTGAGGGAGTTTGTCCCTCTCAGGTGAATCCATGTTGCAGAGGGCAAAGTTCCAATAAAACAGCTACAGACCCAGACTGGAGAAGGCTGCTGATTGCTCCAAAAGGCAGGGCGAGATTAGTATGAGGAGTATGTGCTGCAAGTGAGCATTAGGTGGGGCCTGGTCTACAGAGAGAGTTCAAGATAAGAACAGGAAAACTGAGATACAAATTTGGATTTGGATGGGCTATTGGAGACAGACACAGAGCAAATGAGGAATTGCTTTAAGAACAATTTCAGGGTCTTACATCTGAGTATTTCCTGGTACCCTGTTTTACATAAGTCTGATCTTGGAATTTTACAATGGTTTGGATTGAACGGGGCCTTAAAGATCATCTAATTTTAGCCGCCTTCTCCATGGGCAGGGACATCTTCCATTAGACCAGGTTTCGTGAACATTTCAGATATGGGGCATCCAAAGCTTCTCTGGGCTACCTCTTCCAGTATTGTACAAGCCTCACAGTAAATAGAGTAATTTTGGCTTTAAAGGACCTCTCAACTTATCTGGTCCAAAAACTTGCTCAGAGCAAGTGCAACTTAGAGCAGAGACACCTTGACCATCAGCAAACGAAAGACATATTGAAGATATTGCCATTGTGCAGCAATACATGCCCTTTCCTTTTGATTTGCCTTATAACACAGCTCTCTTACTCCTTCTGTAATAACATTTATCTTTTACCACTTTCTGTAAGACTAAAGGGATATGGTAAGAATCTTTAAATAACTATCTGAAAAATATTACTAATAGTCCATCTCCTACATACTTACGATGACAATGCTTAGAAAGGAGGGAACATCTATAGAAATTATGTAGATCTACTAAAAAAATGTAGGAGATTACTCTTTCCTCCTGGAAAAATTAAAATTAAAAAAAGAAGAAAATCAAACCTACTAAGAAATAGTGGCAAAGAAAAAATTAAAAGCTCTCACTTAAAAAAGAGAAAAAGACGCGATAGACTAAGGATTTTTCCAGGTTAAATATATTAATAAGCTTCTTAAATGTGTGTATACTCAGTTGATATAACTAAAATATAATACATCCCTTAAATTTTTTTGTTTGTTCTTCATAGATATTTGCCAGCTGTTATTCATCAAATGTGTTAAAAATGAAGAGCTTGATTTTAAGCATGGAGCCCCAGAAATATTTTCCAATTCAATACTGAAGAGAGCAGAAGCAAGTGAAAGTTAAAGGCAGTGGAAATAGTCAACATATGCAACTACAATATGCTTGTCATTCTTTGTAAAGGAAGAGGTTTTGATTGGAATGCAGGTTGCTGAAACTCTAAGTAAACTATAAGGAATGAAGGCTGCCTCTAAAAAATATCTTCCTGAGGTTTTTGAAAATATCTCGAAAGGGAATAAGATTGTAGAAACCACAGTGTGCGCTCACTTGAATAAATATACTTACAAGATTCCTCATTTTTCCCTGATCTCAGCTGTTACTTTCCACAGCACCATAAATTCAGGGAATATAAAAGGTTCTCAAGGAACTCTTTACAGTCCAGAATGCCAAGAATTGAGCATTACTAGGAGGGCAGTACCAAATAAAGTCCCTTGTATCTACAGCCGTCTTGAATAATATGTAATTTCAGTTTACCTTTATTCTGTTTTCTTTGCCAAAAAATCGCATTTGTTCAGGAAGAGCAGATCTATCTCATGTATGCCTTATGAGGACAATTTTTTTTTTCTCTATTCACACTACAAGGCTTCTTCAGAAATTAGCATGGCTTTAAGTCCTTTCATCAACAAATTGAAGTTTATAATGCATCCTTCTGTCTTGTGTTTCTGGATTAAGAACCAAAAAGCTTAAAAGCCATGGGTAATTAAGAATATCACTCATTTAGATAACCCTCCAACAAAATATCTACTTCTGATCTCAGCATAGTATAGAGATGAGTTAGGGATAAGATTTGAGTTCTTCATCATTATTATTAGATATTTAAACTTGTGTTTCAGACAATTAAAAGTTATGTTCTCAATAGAGGACAAACAGGACACATCTGGAGTTCACAGTGAATGATCTGGACATTGTCTATTAACAAGCAGCCCCATGAACAATGAAGATACCATATTTTATGTATTTTTTCAGATGTAATTTCAAATCAAATCAAGAATAGCATTCATGCACCTGTGATAAGATGCATTTCTATTAGAAGATTGGGATAATGAGTTCTTATCATGTATGAAAAGTCCCATTATCTGATGACTAAACAGCACATTATCAGTGAAATAAAAAATTACAAAAATGAACTGATCTTAATTTAGCCTGAAAAGGTTATTGTCGAATGTATTTCCAGATGAAATTTCCTTTTAAAAAGTTTCTAAAAGAAAACAAATTCTTTCATGAAATATTATAAGGATTTGTCTTAATAAACTCTAAAATCTCCAAACAAGGTGTCAAAATAATTCATACTACTGAAAATCACCATACACAAACTGGACATGAGAGGGATGATTGAAACTGGTTATGTTCCTAAGCAACATGTTAAACCTCGTTATGTTAATGGAAAATATGATTTGTTCAATTTCACTGCTCTGTTACCTCACTGTTCCCAGAATACCATCCCTCCTTACAATAGGGTTGTCATTGCAAAGAGTCAAGGAATAAAAACCAAGGCATTGCTTTGAGTAGGAAAAATCATCCATTATCTTCATCCATTCTACAACCTCACTAATAAGGATTATGTAGCAATAATTTCCTTTAGAGTCTGAAAAAAATGTAACTTTCTAATTTCTGAAATATTACAATTAAAACCAGAAAGCTACAACATAAATGGACCTGGAAGGGGTAAACCCCCTTCATCTATGTAACTGTAACAATGTAACTGTAACAATTGTAACAATGACAGAAATACTGGGACAGTTAATATTTATCCTGCAAATCCGTTAATCTCCCAGATTTTCTGCAATACTTTACTTTCACAAATCTAGCCACAGATGAACGAAATTGTGTTTACTACCTTGTATGCTGTTATTTCAAGCATATTTTATGGATAAAGTGTTCATCATGGTATGAGAACATTGCACTACAAAAAGTCATAGAATCACAGAACACAAAGTCATTCCCGATGTACCTGTGGGAGCTCTTCTTGTTCCTTTCACATTCCATGCTAGATGGTTTTTGGCTTTCCTAATCCAAATCCAGCATGGTCAGACATTATTTTCCTCCTGGGTCTACATCTCTTAGATACAATTGAGAAACTTATGCTAATTATGTGCAAATAACAAATAAGAAAGTACAAGTAACATCTTTTTTTGACTGGTAACAGGTTTGAGTTGGGGCTTTTTGTTGTTTTTGGTTGGTTGGAGTTTTGGGGAGTTTATATTTGCCTGCTTTTTTTCAGTCAGTATCTGTTCTTACATATATAATATGTATGATCTTACATATATAAAGGGTACAATTCCTGCCTGACCAGTTGTTTATAAATATGTAAAGAACTGCGTAAAACTTCCCAATGAGCTTTAAATTACAGTAGCGATGCTCACTATAAAATTTGGATGAAAAGGGAGCATTCGTTCTGTGTGACACAGAACAGTAACAATTCACAACTCTTGGTTAGATGTCAAAAATGCTTGCAAAACATACAAGAGGACATTATTTGCTTCCAGGAAGTGCTCCCCACCAAGGCAAGATACCCAGAGATTTGAGCTTTGCTAAGAGAGTTACTTGCTCACAGCCATTAGTGATAGCTTTGTCATGGGTGAGAGGAACACACACCACAGCAAACAGATAAAAATGCTTGAAGTGGCAAAGTTATTTCCCACAGCTCGCTTTTGTTTCATAAGAATGAACTTGTGGAAAATTTTCTGCCAGACTTAGCCTGCCAATTAGATTTGGTCAGGAATGTCACAGTCTTTCTTCCTTATGAGGACATATCATATTCTAGTAAGGAGCTTTTAGAAGGATAGCATTACCTCTGATACAATTTCTCTCTTGTTTTGTCAATGGTAATTTTAGTCTGGTGAGACTTGTAACTTCATCCCTTTTTTGATATTCCTTGATGTTGAAAGTTTCCTGGAACCTCTCCAGTTTTCACAGGTTTATTAGTGACATGCCTACTGACATAACAGCTGAAAATTGAAACACATTGCTTTGTGCTTGAGACAAAAGAAAACTAAAATGATATAGCATCAAACCCCTGTGAAAATTTGTACTTAGCATAAAGGAAATGCATTAGTCCTCAACTATGGAGCTATAATCTGGTGTTTCATCCATGGGAAAACTCCATTCCTGAACAGCCATCCTCTGCAATGACAGCTTGTGGCCCCGCTCCTGTGTAAGTCATGATTCCCCAAACTCCCACTAAGTCCACGAGTCTTTAGGAGTGCAAAAGCCAACACTACCAGCACTGCTGAAGAAAGATATTTTTTGTAAGGGTTTTGTGGCTATCTGCTGTTATATAATGGGAGATTCTGATTTGCGAGAAAAAGACATGTTAGACTAATCCATCTGGCAAGGCAAGAGTTCCTGCAGAGTTTTGAACTCAGGGGAGTCAAGAGAGACTCTCTGAGAGAAAGGAAAGCCCTGGTCAGACAGCTCTCCTGGCCTTGCTGCTGCTCTCAGCTCTGATGGAGTTGCTTCAAGCAAGTGTTGTTGACCTGGGAGTCACTGTTTAAACAAGATGAAGTTACTCACTGCAGTACAAGACAGCCTGAAGTCAATGGGATCAGGAGTTACTGCATCACAGGGAGCAGCATATATGTGCAAGGCAGATGTTTCTGGATCCGTCCGAGTTTCTGCAGCTGTCCAAGATGTATCTTTTTCTTAAAAATTGTAGGATAGTGTATCGAATTACAATTAAAATTTAAGCAGATCTCATCTCAAAAATGCGGAATACAGGGTATAACCTGATCTCTCTGACGCGAAAAGGTCCATGTCATGTATAGTATCAGTATCATTAATAAGTAAAAGGGACAATGTACCCACAGTGTATCTAAGATCTTACCTCAGATATTCCCATTTTTCCAAAGAAGAAATATAGAACAGAATTTTCTTATTATCATGTTTCTATTCATCATTCACTTATGCTTTACATGGCATAATTAATATTTACTAATCACTATATGTGCAATAGTAATTGATACAGATGAAGAAACATAGACTGAGTATGTTATGTTAATACTTCAAAAAGTTTTTGGTGTTCAGGGCTTGCAGAGAAAAGCCACTGTGAACTACAGCTAGATAAGCAAAGAACAGATTTAAAGATTTTAAATGCATCCTAATTTCTACACACACTTAAATGTAAGATATGGCCAAACTTCTAGCATACTGGATCTAAATATTCAGCAAATTGTTATTTTCCGATTATTCTGCCACATCTTCAGTTTCAATTTAAAATCATTCTGAGCAGATAGAATAAGACAAGGAAAGTTCTGTTTGACTAACCTGATCTTTTTTACAAGGTGACCAACCAAGTGGATGAGGGAAATGCTGTGGATGTCTGTCTGCGGCAGTAGTAAAGCCCTTGATACCATTTCCCACAGCATTCTCCTGGAGGAACAGGATGCTCATGGCTTGGACAGGTGCACTCTTCTCTGGATGAAACATCTGGCTGAGTGGCTGGGCCCAGGGAGTGGTGGTGAATGGAGATAAATCCAGTTGGCTGCTGGTCACAAGTGAGGTTCCCCAGAGCTCAGTATTGGGGACAACTCTGTTTAATATTTTTACTGACAATCTGAATGAGGGGTCCGAGGGCATCTCCAGTCAGTTGCAGATGACACCAAGTTGGGTGCAAGTGTTGATCTGCTGGAAGGTAGGAGGGCTCTGAAGAGGGATCTGGAAAGGCTGGATCGATGGTGTGAGGTCAGTGGTCTGAGGTTCAACAAGGCCAGGTGCCGGATTCTGCACTTGGGTCACCCCCTGCACTGTGGGCAGAGTGGCTGGAAAGCTGCCAGGCAGGAAAAGTCCTGCAAAATTCGGTCAGCAGCAGCTGAACATGAGCCAGTGTGCGCCCAGGTGGCCAAGGAGGCCAATGTCACCTGGCCTGTACCAGCAATAGTGTGGCAGAAGGACCAGGGCAGTGATTGTCCCCTTGTGCTGGGCACTGGTGAGGCCACGCCTTGAATTCTGAGTCCGACTCTGGGCCCCTCAAGACAGGAAGGACATTGAGGTGCTGGAGCATGTCCAGAGAAGGGAACGGAGCTGGGGAAGGGTCTGGAGCACAAGCTTGATGAGGAGCAACTGAGGAAGCTGAGGGGGCTCCTCCTGGAGAAAAGGAGGCTTAGGAGGGACCTTACCACTCTCTACAACTCCTGACAGGAGGTGGCAGTCAGGTGAGGGTTGGGCTCTGCTCCCAAGGAACAACAGACTGTACAAGAGGAAATGGCCTCAAGTTGCACCAGAGGAGATTCAGATGGAGTATTAGGGAAAATTTCTTCACTGAAGCAGTGATCAAGCATTGGAATTAGGTGCCAAGGGAAATACTTCCACTGTCCTTGGAAGTATTCAAAAATTGTCTAGTTGGGGAACTTGGGGACATGGTTTAGTGGTGGAAATGACAGTGCTCGATTAATGGTTGGACTTGATGATCTTAAAGGTCCCTTTTCCAACTTTGCATGCTCATTTAATACCTTGGTGTCCTGATGTAATTTGAACTATTGTGAAATAGTTAGTCATCATCAACATGTCCAGTTTTTAAGATGATAAAACCAAATAAATCATCATTAGGTCTCTAACTATTACAACTAGTGTCAAAATACCAAAGATTAAGTAAATCTGTTTGATTTTAGGACTGGTCTCAGCTGATCAGTCTTTTGAGACCCTACGTTAAAAATACATAAATGTGGAAAAACTGTAAAGGAAATGTATGACAGTACCAGGGGAAAAAAGTGGTACTGCTTTTTATACTTGAAGGTACACTGTTTTTGCACCTTCCAAATTAGACATGGTCAGTCACATTCATTATCTGGAGAAGAAATCTATAGTTCCTCCAGATGTGAAAGCTTGTTCAGTTTACTGGTTAGAAAGGGGGCATTAATTATTCCATTGTTGTTGTGTTTTCGTCATTTATATTACCATATAGTGAGGAAGGAAAATGAGAGTTGCTTAAAGTTGTTTTAGGCTTTTCTATGAGCATGCTAATCAGATCATTGCAGAAGCTAAAATTCCTAGTTTCATTGGACATTGTCTGACCTGTTTTCACCCCAAACCAGGATGTGGTACACTTGTACAATATCAAATGAAGGGCAAACACTGCAGACAAGAAAGGACTGTGCCTTCAGACTGGAACTGTTTATAGAACTGTGTCTAGTTTTAAAAGGACAGCCCAGTCTACCACCCTCTCTTTCAGTTGATATAAAATTCTCTTGTAATTATTCAGGTGAAATTTCTTTCAGATTAGACTATAAAGTGAGATCCTTATTAAAAGATTAAGGGAAAAGTTAACTTGTTTCAAAGCAACACGTAATTATAAAATTCAGCTTATCAAAATTACAGAAATATGTTTGCTGAAAAGCTTGGTTTTTTTCATAACATTTATATTAACATTTCAGTTTAGCCTCTTTTGAAAACCTATATATAAACTAATGTATCCAGGGTGACTAATGAAATGCAAAGTTCATCATACCTTTTTAAGCAATATAAAAAGCCCTGTCTTAAAAAAAAAGCATTACATAACAAATTACTTTTAAAAATAGTACTATCATGAATCTTTTCCAAACTTAATTTATATTTCCTTTTAAAAAAAATAATATTGCAGAACCTTAAATACACCACCACATACTCTTTTTTCTTTTTTTTCTCCCTATATTTTCTGGGATTAAGAGAAAATAAAATTGGAGACAAAAAGGTTCTGTCAAACGCACAGGAACCTACCATGAAAATTCCAGCATCTCCTGATGGATCATCAGTGGAGTTCTAGGCATACTTCACCTTGAATAATCCTGGGAACCTTGAGGAGCAAGTTCCACAGGTACCAGTTCCAGAGGTACCACAACTAGAGGGGAATGAAGTCTGTATTTTGCCAGTAGGTTTCACTGATATTTACTGACAGGACAAAGCAATTTTTTCAGCTCCCTGTAATTCTAAGTCCCTTGCTATAGTCCAATTCAAGACCCAAGTCTTGTGTAGCATTTTCTCCCTTCTCACCTGGAATAATTTCTTATGAGTTCTCCATTCCCAGCCCCACAGCTAAAAATACTGAAACACTACCCCAAAGCACTGACTGAGAGAAGAATACATCTGAAAGCCAGCCCTAGATTAAACTACAGAACAGACACAAGTGTTAAATCAGCACAAATTCTTACTGCTGATTGTGACTCATAAATAATATAAAATTGTAGTATTTTTGGCTCACTCGATATTCCTAGAGGAACTACACATGCATACCTGCACATTTCTGTACTTTATAGGTGTATGTACACAAAACCACAGAGGACCTGCCTCCTTCCCACAGTCCTGGAATAAATCCCTGTCATTCCTTGTGCACTGCAGACAACCAGCTTGAATGTGAAAACACATACAAAACCAGGTCTAAAGAAGATATTACACTCTTATCTTGCTGGGGATATATCCACACTCGTAAAATACTATCCATTACTTTTTTAGTCATCTAGATTTCATGTAACACACAGAATTATGAACTAATTATATTTATTTACAGCCTTTATTCTAGGAAACAAAAATCATATTAAAAATCTAATTTATAAAGTCAAATTCTGACATAAAATTATGACAAATAATAGTGAAGAGAATTATCGATTAAATGTATTTACATAACTGATAAAATGGGAAAATAACAATAATGTTTCCAAAGACCTCCTTCTCTGACAACATTCTGATAGAACTTTGGAGTTTAAACCTTTTCTGAACATCAATACCACATAATCTATGAAAAATTCATGTTCATTGTTAGGTTTAAGGGCTATATGAAGCATTCTTGACTTACAGAACAGTTACTAAGCAAAGAGAAAATTAATATTTTTTTCAAATTATCATTAATCTTGTATATTTAAATGAACTCAAATGGTAAAGATTCTCTTTTTGGAAGGTTTTTTGGTTTTAATTTTTAAGTTTCTCAATCATCCCAGCTACTAGTATATAATCGTTAATCTGTGAAAAGACCATTCTAGTAATCATCAATTGTCAAAATGCTATTTTTTGAAAAGTAGTTCAACAGAAATATAGATTTTAAGGAATAATTAATATTTCATGAAGCTCTGTCATAAAGTATTTTTAAAAGTCTACCTTCAACTTTTCCTTCCATTATAAATCGTTCAAGGTTACTTTTAAAAAGCTGGAAATTACTTTAAGACTTTACAGGCTTCATACGACTTTTCAGAGAACGTGTATCAAGAATCCTGCTACCAAAATCACGCTAGTTTTACATTGGCATAAGAGTTAAGGAAAATCAGGGTTAAGCTCCATAGCTGGTGGTTTTTTTTTTTTAAGTGATTCTGTTATATTTCATTTTCTGATTGACAGTATTGCAAAAAAGGGAATAAGAAAGGAGAGATTTTTAAAAGTAATTTGCATTATATGGAGAAAAATGCTGACTGCTTTTCTTGAGAAAGTGTGAGTGTTCAATACTCGTTTTTGAGGGAGGAGGGGTTAAGCTTAGGAGAAGAGTTTCTTTTGTACAAAACTATCCTGTTACCTGATTGCACTATTCTTCTATGCTATCAAGTCTGAATTGCACTTTTCATAAGGCCATGCCTTAAAAAATAAATAAAGCATACCCAAAGTCACAGCCTGCAATTATGCTCAGAATTTATAATACCAACTCCTGATACCCCTTTTTCTCTGTAAAACAAAATAATACATGATAGTACACCTGGAAAACTTCCCATCTTGTCATGTCACATGAAAATACTCATCCCTGAATACTGTGTGCAGATTGGAAAACTTGTTGCAACATTGATTGGGTAACTTGCAACCAGTTTTGGGTTACATCCACCACTTAGTTACACTGTCACTAATCATACTTTTAGCTGACTTTAAGGGTGATCTCCAGCTATGAAGAACATAAAGGCCAAAGTAAGGTCTAGAACAGAATTTGTCTTTTCTTTGTATCAGATTAATTTTACCGAACTAGTTCTTATTCAGTGTCCTGAAGTCACTGTTGCATTTCACTCTTTGACAACCAAATTTAAAAGTCTTGTATGAGGTTAAACAGAAAGTCTATTTACCTAACCAAAAGTGAGCAGCAAGGAGGAAAACTACCTTGTATTCCTGAGAGGACCAAGTGCTTTATGAGATTACTTCCTGCTGCCCAGGAAGGACTCTGTAATGTGGCTCCTGGAAAAACCTTGTTTCTGCTGTCAATACCACTCAAAACCCTGAGCCTTCAGCTGGTTGTGTGAACACTGCTATCATCTAATATGCAAAAGAAGAAGGAAGAGGACAGGCAGGAAGAAGAATCAATAGCTTCCTTATTACACTAATCTGCATCCCCATATCTCTGCAATTCACCAAGCTTACTCAGCATTCTTTCCTCGCTTACTGTTTAACAGGCAGATATTTTAACATTGTGTATTAAATACTTTCTCCTTTTTTACTTCTTACTCCAGATTTCTTCCTGATTTTTTGCCTTCTTGGTTGATCCATTTTCCCCAGGATTCACCAGTCTTTTCTACCTTTTCTACCTGCTCTCTATACCTCTACCTACTGTAGGCTGGCCGCCTCCTCATCTGTAACCCATTTGCATCTGCTTAAAACTTGTTTTATAATAGGGCCATGCTTACATCTTGCTAAGCTGTGCACACATATGTTTATTTTATCGCCTTATGCAGACCAGCACCAGCCAGAGGAGCCTCTCCCCTTCCTCCCTGCTGAGAAATGAGCCTCCTGTCTTTCACGTGAACATCTTTCCCAGCTCACATCATCTACATCTTCCCTCTTTTGGCTTTTGCAAATGGACTTTGCCCTCATCAAGAAGGGGGAAAAGGGGAAAATACACCAGCCAAGATGCACAGAAACTGAGGGAAAAACAAAGTGAAACAAGCAAAATCATGCAATACACATGGCCAAGGACTACTACTGTGCCCTCAGCCTAACAGCATTCTCACTGCTGTATCTTCTGTGCTAGCAGAACCGTCCGCATTTATTTGTATTCTGTCCATTTAATGTGATGGTCTACTTAATCCAATTGGTAGTGAAATCATTCCATATATTTATCTTCATCCTTTCTTACTTTCCCTGACCATTTTGTTTTTCCCAATGAGGACGTGTCATGGTTTCATCCCAGCCTGCTGCCAAGCCCCACACAGCCACTCACTCACTGCCCCCAAGTGGGATCAGGGTGAGAAGTGGAAGGGTAGAAGCTGGAAAACACGTGGGTTGAGACAAACACAGTTTAATAGGGCAAGTAAAAACTGCCCATTCTAGCAAAAGAAAACAAGAAATTAATTTACTGCTTCCCATGAGCAGGCAGGAGTTCAGCATCCCCAGGAGAGCAGGGCCCTATCGTGTATAATTGGTTACCTAGGAAGAAAAACATAATCACTACAAACATTCAGCACTTTCCTTCTTCTTCTTCTTCCAACTTTCTATACAGAGCATGATGCCCTATGGTCTGGAATATCCTTTTGATCAGTTTGGGTCACCTGTCCCAGTTGTGTCTCCTCCCAGTCTCCCATGAACCCTCCCCAGTGTGACAGTATGAAAAGCAGAAAAGGCTTTGGCTCCGTGCAATCCCTGCTCAGCAATAAAAAAAACCATCTCTGTATTATCACCCTTGTGTTCAGCACAAATCCAAAACACACTGCCACACCAGCCACTGTGACAAAAATTAACTCTGCCACAGCCAAAATTAGCACAAGATGGTCAACAGCAGTGCCATCAGCCTCAAAGGCACAGGTGCAGCAAAGACCTCAAGTGAGGCATTTTGCCGTTCATATTCAGTGCTCCATTATTTCCTGCCTACCTTCCCTATTTATTTGATTTTTTTTTTTCGTTGCTGGTAGCTGAATATTGAGTTCATGTTTTCACAGAATTTATCACCTCTGACTGAGATAATTTTCCTGACTGGTAGTGGCTAATTTGGAGCTTATCAAAGCAAAGAGGGCAGTTTTGTCCCCAAGCATTAATTTGTGTTTACTGACACTAGATTTCATCTCCGTCCTATGCCTCATCCACTCAATATCCCGCTGCATCTCCTCACTGCTGGATTTGTGCTCTGCCCTGAATAGCCGCAAACCATTTAGAAACTGTTGCGCTTTCTGGGGGGACTTCCTTTGTTTCTAAACATATGAAAAGGCATAAAATACTCTTCTGAAGATAAAAACTTCAAATTTCATTAGATTTCAACTTCAGATAGTCCTTTGACAACTTAAATGTGATGCTTTCTAAGCTCGTGTGTGGTTCTTGAGTGTTTCTGACAATATATGTAAGAAATAATCTATTGAGGGATATAGCTAATAGCATATAATTTTAAAACTTTTTGTCTTGAGAAATAACTGATTTATTAAAACTATGGCATGATATTAGTAAAAGTGATAATATTCTTGTTGGTGATTAACTAAGTAATACATCAGACATTGGAGCTACAGACTGAGTTTCACCTAACTCAGAGACAACAGTTAGAGTGTTTTGTGAATTCATTACATATTTCCCTTTTTGCACATTAGCTTGCAACCCAGAAACTTCCCCGGTGCCTGTACATTAAAATATTGTTATAATGGTCAAATTAGCAGGAAGAAAGAAATTTAAGGATTATTCCTGAGCAACCTGGAATGGATGATAAGACAGGAAAAGGATTAAGGGTCTTTCAGGTAATCCCAACTAGCACTATATATTTGTTTCATCACCATGTAACACTCACTAGCAGAAAATGCAATCCACCCTGAGAGTTGTACTGATATATTTACACTTTCATTGGATAACCATAGGTTCTGAGTGCCTTTCTTACTGGAATACATAATGAACTCCTACATATGAAGTATTTAGCTTTGAAAAGTCCAAAAGGAAAATGTAACATGCAACTAATATAATTTTGGCTTTGTATTATCAGAATTTCTGATTATGCCTATTCAGTATGTGGTACAGGAGATGGCAGTGAAATATATGACCACAATACAACTAGTTTAAATTTTCTCTTGAAGCTTTCGTTTTTACTATATACAATATAAATACCTCTGTATCAGTCACCTAAACAATTCTCCAAGCCATCCCAGCTGCTCAGTTGATCTGCATGGCAGAATCCAACATATAAGTTCTGCAACACAGACTTTTCAGGTATTTCTTCATTTCTGAGCATAAATTAGCTCCCCCATCCCCCCATCTAAACCATTGTTAATTCAATTTTTAGCTACAAAAGGCATAACAACACATTATGTCTTGTAGAAACAGATTAGTTTATAGAGCATGAGGAGTTGCATTAAAAATCTAGATAGAGAGTTTTGAAGAATGATGCTGGTAGTAATAGGCAAACTTTCCAATAGTTAGAAGTCCCATTTGAGAGAAATTAGTGTGGGAATTTTAGCCACTGAACAATCTAAAGTGTAGATTCACAGCGAGGTGTTTAGTTTTCTACTGAGGTTTTTAGCTTTCCAGTTGCATCAGACTTTGAAGGTATTTAAACCTCAACCATTTTTGGTGACTGTATCTTGAATCACCATTTATGAATCCATTTGCAATGAATTATTTATTTCTTGAATGGTGAAAATGTCAGCTGGCAGTTCCTCACAGTCTGGGAGCACATAAAAAGCAACACAAAACTTCTCCAGCCCAGGACTACCAGGAACAAATTTTCAATATATGAACCACAACAGTGAAATTTAATGTTACACACTTATATTAAGACAACCTACTAAAATCACAGCACTTGGATCAAAATAAGTCTGAAAGGGCAGCATAAAGCAGGAATATCTGTCTGATAATACGTCTATAATATAGAAAGGCTTTAAAAGAGGTATTGCCATGTTTAAAAGGGCGCTTGCCCGCCCTCTACTTCTTTTATCCTCATTATCTGGCTCTTTTCATAGAATCATAGAATGGTTTGTGTTGGGACAAACCTTAAAGATCCTCTAATTTCAACCCCTCTGCCACGGACAGTTACACTGTTATTTTCTTTTAGCAAGTAAAAGTTTTAATCAGTCAAATAAATAAGGATAAACTAGATCAGGAAATCAGTTTACATTGAATTTAAAGATCTGGCTATTTTTAAAAGGCAAAATTCATCTCAAATCAATTCTGCCAACTCTTAGCAGAGCCACAAGCAAAAGAAGTAGCATAAAAGAGAGAAAGGTATAAGTCTCTGTTGATGGTATTGATACATGAACGAAACCAGTGAACTACCACAGAAATAATGCCAGTGAAATCTCAAAATTTCAATCGTATTTTGCTTAAGCAAAGCTGAAAAACGTTACAATATCTTTCCAATGAACATGGCCTGACATTGTAAGCACACCAACTGCTTTAAACAGTAATAATTCTATACTCTAAAGTCACTCAGCTAAACTCAAAGTGGAAGTTATTCTTAGATTTTGTTGTTTTCAGAATTCAAATAAACATTATTCCTTTTCCTATCAGGAAGCTATGGCTGTTTTTAAATGGATGCATAGGGATAGATCTAAAAGAGAGGTAAAAAATTCCAATTGAGGAAATAAATAAATAAGTCAGTAACATGTAACAGCAACATGGTCGGAAGGAAATACATGAAAGAAACAACATGAAAATTTGACATGAGCAGGCAGCAACAATTTGAAATTAATTTAGGATCAAGAAAGAACAATATGCAAATCTAAATAACAAAGAAAATCTCAGATCACATATCCTGCTTAAGATATCACTGTATGAGGCTTTTCATAACAAAAATTATAATTTATATTATTAAAAAAAAAAGTGGGAGATATATTTATATAGAGAGGCAGAGA
Source organism: Callaeas wilsoni (assembly GCA_013398955.1). Taxonomy (NCBI): domain Eukaryota; kingdom Metazoa; phylum Chordata; class Aves; order Passeriformes; family Callaeidae; genus Callaeas; species Callaeas wilsoni. The sequence goes on from VWPU01005588.1 coordinate 346,663, forward strand.
ATAAAAGAAATCTATAACAAAGCAAGCAAACAAACATATATCAAAGAGTAGTGCCAAATCATTTACTGGGATTATCCCAATTTGTAACCAGAAAAAATATCTGAAGTGCAGTAAGGGAAAATAAATAAAATTAAACTATTTCTCTATCACAAAACTGAATTTTAACTAATTTTGTTTCATCTATGGACATGAGGTAACATGTCCATTCTTTCCTGCAGGTGTTTGAAAATTCATTATACGAGTTGGAAGTTGAACATCAGAATATCACAATAAAATTAGCCCTTTTTATTTTAATTTTTTTGAAAATGTAGACAATTTGAAATATAAAAAATTTCTACATTTAGATTACTTCTACATTTGCCAATACAGTTACTAAGTATGTGTATATTTTCCATATAGATCCGTTGAAGATAATGAAGGACTATAAGAGAGATTGGATTCACTTGCTTACACTGGTATCTCATACAGACATTCCAAGGATTGTCATGGATAAAATCTCTAATCATAAAAGGGTATAACAGAAAGATTGGAAGGGCTGAATGTCAAGCACCTGAGCTCTTCCACAAAAACTTTTCCATAGAAACATTCTGCATTAAGCATGTTTATTTGTCAGGGTAATGCACGTGTAAACTTTTACAAACTAAACCAACACTCACATCTTTAGTGGGAAAGAAGCATTTGGAAAGAGATAATTAAACAGATCTTCCTGTTAATATCTTTCCCCCTTTTTTTTTTTTTGGTTTTCTTAATTTTTTGTTGGTTTTTTTGTTTGCTTTTTTAAAATTTATTATTTGAGGGGTTTTTTTAGCTGTTCCCTGGTACAGATACATCCTTGGCAGATATTCAGTTCACTGGGAACTACATCCAGAGAAAACACATCTCCCCACCAGAAAAGCTCAAAGACTGACCAGAAAAGCTGTTACCTTGTTGATATTTTTGGATATCCACAAATTAGTTATTATTTTAATTTCCAGAAGTGTAAAGAAAATGGTGAAAAACAAGAGATACAAATTAGGAAGGTTTTGTCTTAATATGTGGAGATCCAAAGAATAATAATGAAAATAAAGTCTTTTTTTCAAGGGATATTAATTCCAAATATATTTGTGACATTTAAAGCAACAGCTTGCCACTTTTCATTAGAGAAAAAAAGGACATAAGAAAAGGTATTTCCATTTTACAAGCATGGACATAATTGTAATGAAATAACCTGATTTTTCTTTCGGTTATGGGACCTAATTATTATACTGAAAGATATGTTGCAGGGGGCAGAGAATATTATGGCTTCCTCTACAAAATGTTTTTTGATGTTCTAATAGTTAAGGGTCAGCTTAAACTTCACAACATTTTTTATATACCTTTTACATTACTATTTCTAGGTTTTGCTGTTATAGTTCTAGATTATAATTTTGATTACTTCACTGCTCCAGAAAATATATAATATCTTACTTTTAGGGGTAGCTTTGAGTGATTTTAGGCTAAACCCTTGTACTGGACTAGTAGCACCATCACTGAGATGTCGCTGATTCAGCTGAGAGCAACCAGGGGCTCAAAATCTTAAACTCCAATTTTTTTTCCAGCTACAGGGAAACAGAGGTATTCAGTCAAGGCAAATATTAAAAGATTGTACAATGGAGCGCACCATCCTAAACCCTTAATCACTGCACTAGTTTCGTTACTGAGCAACTGCATGGGCATAAACAGGTTTTTGTCTCATTTTGATACCAAAACATCTTTGCCTCAGCACCAGAGGACACATTGCTTATATTGTTTGCCTGTTTTTTTGGGAGAAATTTTCGGCTGGGTAATTGTTGACAGTCCAAATATGTATAATGAAGTAATTTGCTAAGATGTGGATAAGATATAGCAGTAATCTCAGCAAAAATAGTGAGAGTATTGCACTGCCAAGGCCATACTTCTCCACTTAGTGAATATTACTCAAATACAAACACCTTGGAACAAAACATAGTCACCAAGACCAAACCTATGTGAAAAGCAGTTCCTTCAGCAGGATTTGGAGTGAACAGAATCCCTGAGTACAGAATCACAACAGAGTTTGGGTTGGAAGGAACCTTAAAGTTCATTTAGTTCCAACCCTGCAGTTGTGGGCAGGGACATTTCCCACCAGACCAGGTTGCTCAGAGCCCCATTCAACCTGGCCTTGAACACTTCCAGGGATGGGACAGCCACAGCTTCTCTGGGTACAATGTTCCAAGATCTCATCACCTTCACTGTAAACAGCTTTTTCCTAATATCTAATCTAAATCTACTTTCATTCAGCTTACAGGCATTCCCTCTTGTCCTGTCACTATCTGCCCTTGTCAAAAGTCCCTCTCCAGCTTCATTTTAAATCCTCCTTTAGGTACTGGGAGGGGTTAATGGTCTCCCTAGAGCCTCTTCTTCTTCAGGCTGAGCAATCCCAACTCTCCCAGCCTTTCCTCATAGCAGAGCTGCTCCATCCCTCTGATCCCCTTGGTGCCTCCTCTGGCCTGGCTCCAACAGGTCCCTGTCCTTCCTGTGCTGGGACCCCAGACCTACAGCTATCCAGGTGGGTTCTCACAAGAACAGAGGGGGAGAACCACCTCCCTCAACTTGCTGATCAGAAGAAGACCAGAAGAAGAAGACAAAACATCCCCCACAAAACCAACCAACCAACCAACTAACCAACCAACCAACCAACCAAGAAAAATATCCCCACCAAAACAAAAGAACAAACAAAAAACCTCCAGACATTACCACTGAAAAGAAAACCTTTGGATAACTGATCTTTTCTTAGACACAGGAAAGGAAATTAAAAGTTCTGCTTTCTAAGTGGACCTTTCAAGGAAGAAATAAACAGCAAAGAGCAAACATACTGAAGGATAACTTAGAAAAGCTTCATGACTCTCTCATCAGAGAGACTGAAAGGGGTAAAATGAATGTAAAGGGATATCTTGGCTTTTTAGGGTAATTCTTTAGCCAGTAGAAGTGCAGTGTTACCAGGCCTTGGCAAGTTATAAAATTCTTATTTTTCCTGCTTCAAATACTGTATGTCATTAAAAAGACAAGAAGACAAGGTGGCAGAAAGCCTCACAGAAAGCATGTGAGGAGAAAACGCAGGATTGCATGGCACCCAGAGGTCCAATGAAGGCAGGCTGTCTATGGAACAGCAGGCAGGCTCTTTTTGGGTTCAGTCTGCGTGAGCTGGAGCTGAAAAGAGCACTGCAGCAAATGTGGTCTGTAAAAATGAAAACTGCTTTAAGAAGAAGGAATAGGAATGCATTAAAATAGAAACTGATGTGTTGCAGGATGAAAAAGAAGATGGAACAGCTTGGAAAATTTACTGCAAAAGAGAATATTAATCTGATAGAAAGGATTAGTATTTGAGGAAAAGATGTATTCTTATCTCAAGGCCAGACATTTATTTTACATCCACAGTACAGACCAATTGCCCTACTTATACTAGAAATGTTGCTTTCCTTTCTGCAAGAAAGAAAGTAGTGCTGGACATCAGTGACAGTGTTTACTACCTCTAATAAAATTACAAATGACAAAGACGTGTTTGCTATCTGTGAGCTTGTCAATGCACAAAATGGCCACCTAATTTAATGTTCTGCAGCACCCATAATGGCTCTTCAACAAGAAATAAAAATGTCCTCATCTTAAAAATACTGCAGTAAAGAAAGTTCTTTTGTTTTAGTGTTAATGAGAAAAAAGTAAAATTGTAAATATGAAACGGTGATTCAGAGCAAAATTGTAGCTGTATGTGGGAGTTTTGCAATTTATCAGTTCTTGCTTCTAATGACCATTTCACAAATCCTCAGCCCAGCTTTTACTAGCATCCTCTTCCTTATAGAATCATGGAATGGCCCAGGTTGGAAGGGACCTTAAAGATCATCCAGTCCCAACCTCCTGCCATGAGCAGGGACACCTTTCACCGGACCAGGTGGCTCACAGCCCCATCCAGCCTGGTCTTAAACACTTCCAGGGATAGGACATCCACACCTTCTCTGGGCAACCTGTTCCAGGGCCTCAGCACCCTTACAGCAAAGAATTTCTTCTTAATATCTAATCTAAACCTACCCTCCTTCAGTTTGAAGCCACTCCCCCTTGTCAATTCATGCGATTACCACAACAGTCCTGCCTCAAGCATGACTTGGTAACACCAGAATTGTCACACAGCAGTTTTAACTACAAGGTCACATTCAATGCACTTGGCTTTTCATGCCTTTTCTTTAGGCATGGATGTTTTAAAAGCTTTTTGATATCACTGCATTAATGAGAGGACACTAGAAATTTGTTAATAAGTACAGAACACAACAGAAAGCTTTCCAAATATTAACTTAAAGAATGCAAGCTTGAAGGTTTTGGTTTCTGAGAACTAATAAATACTTGCAGAGTGTGAAATATTGTCAAAGTGATAGTTGCATCTAAGGAAAGCAGCACCTTTTGAAGTGGTGAGATGTTTGCATGCAGTCTCCACTGCAGTTTGTGCTGCATACCTGCACCCTAGTGGTTACGTTTTGGCAGACACATTCACAGAAATCACTCAGGAACCCTAAAAGCCAAATGAAACCTGCACAGATTGCTGTGCCTTGATTCCAGCCCGCTGCCCTTTTTTCTCTTTAAATATACCCTGAAATTAGAATTTCTTAAAATTGTTTAATGCCCTTTCCAAGTTATGCACAACAGATTGCAAAATATTGGCTTGACTGTTCACATTTATTAAGAACAGCTCTCTTGAAATGCAAAAATATGATATGATATGATATGATATGATATGATATGATATGAGGTGCATAATCAGAATTTATACCATTCTGATTATGCACCACATATCAATATAATAGTTTAATTTTACTATATGTTTTAGTTTAACTCAAATGGTGGAGATATTTCTCTGCTCCTAACTTCATGTTTGTCACCATAGATAACCCCAAATACATATTTCCATTACTGATACTCAACTCAGCAGTTAGAATAAGTTCAAGCAGAAATAAGGAGCAAGGTGACAAACCACATTACTTAAACACCGCTTTGCTCCCAGGTGAGAAGGAAGAAAACTAGAAACAGTTTACTGACTTAGTTCTTTAAGGTCTCAGCATTACCAGTCCACAAGAAACTCTTATTCCTCATGAATGGTTATTGTGGTTTATTGTTCTGAGAAAACACTGAAACAGCTTTCAAAACAGCAATATTTTAAAATATCTCTCCTCTTTATTCATTAAATATAGAAAAAAAGCTGGTCAAAAGGAAATTTTTCCCTTACTTTTAAAGGCTACCTGAATGCCACCTGTCATTTAAAGTGAGAGACTGGCCTAAGAGAAGACAGAAAATTCTTCCTAAATATTATACAGTGTGTATGAATGCTCATTAAGCTACAAACCCAACTATCTAGTTTATTCTGAAAAGCAGATGCTCATATATGATGTCCTAACTAGATTGCTGAATGCAGGGAAATACCTGCCTTCAAAGATATCAACAACAGAGCTGCTAGAACTCACTGAGCCTCTGAAAAAAAAGACTTTAATCAATACCAGTAAAGGAAACTTCAGCCAGGATATTTCATTTTTACAGTTTTATTTTACAGTCCCAGCAACACCATCCACTGTGTTATCTCAGGCTATGTTTGTGCAATGGTACGTGTCTAAAGGGGTCTTCCAGGAATCAAGCAGATGGACGCAACTTTAGATGTTGAACACTAACAGTTCCCTACTGACTTTGGTGGAAGATCTATGCACTCTACAGTCCTGTAAATAGGCCACCTTCTCAGTACTTAGGCAAGAACTGGATTCCTAGCGTTAGCTATTTAATGTAACAACAAGAGCAGACTACCAAATAGAACATAAATCCCTTGAACAGTGAGATCTTGTATCTAAGACATGAGAAATAATTCGAACACCACCTACAGCATTTCAGGGTTAATACCTAGATTTCATCAGGAAAAAGTCTTGGTTGTATGTACTACACAAGGTCACAGCTCTTGGCTGCGAACCAGCTAATCTATTTATCCCAAAAAGCAAACTCCGTGGCATGATGTGCCCACTGAGCTGAATGCAGAAGAAGCTCGTGTGAATGAGCGTATCCACCTCAATCACTTATCTATCTGATTCATGAGGTTGCAAGAGTTCAGGTTCCTCAAAACATAACCTCCTGAATGACAGCCAAATGCAAATAACAAGTCAGCACTGCTGTGCAGCCACCCAGCAAGTGGGTGGTTTCACCCAGCTCTTCTGGAGTATGACTGGTTTTTAAAGAGGTTTGAGGCAGAGCTTAGAGGTCATAATTATATATGAAATGTGATGATTCTATTGACTGAGAAGGGAAGCTAATTAAAGCAGATTTATGTATACAAAATGGAAAAGTTTCAAGAATAGCTCAGCAAAAAATAATTTCAGAGCATAAAGTGAAACTGAAGATTGTGAGTTGTGTGTTGAAAGAACTTTGACTTAGAAAGAAGTCAGATGCAGAATTCTCCCACCCTGGATGGTCACTCTTATGCCAAAATAGAGAAAGTAAAGATGTAGTGTTTTTAACCAAAGGCAGGGGTTTTTTTTTCCTTTTCTTTCGAGGTAAATATAGATATTTGTTTTGTTTTGGTTTGGTTTTTTGTTTAAATGAACCAGATTTGTCAAAATTTTGAAAGAAAGCAGTATTTTATTCTAATTAATTTTGCTCCCCACTTCTCTGTTCAATTTTTCAGTCAGTAAACCAACTGTAAAATATTATTAAAATACTTATCCAGCAGATATTTTGTTAAAGTTCCAGGAATTTTCTTCCTAATTATATAGCTTCTTCTATTATTTTTCTCTAATATTTTCTTCCTACTAGAAAGCTCCATCCACAGATGTAGTTAGAATAAAGGAGGCAGCATAAATTCTTTGGGGAAATTTTTTGGATTATATTTGTTTTGAAGTGGTTTTGATTTATTAGTTTTTTATTTGTTTTGTCTGTTGTTTTTCTTTGCATTGGACTCTTGAGGAACAGTGCAGAGTACTAAAGAAGAGGGAAGGTACTTATGTGGCTTTTAGTTTTGACCTCTACTATTCCTGATTAAACAGAAGGTCAAGAGAGATGCTTTATAAAATAAAGCTGCAGGTACCTGAAGTCTTCTATATACGCACACACATATGTATGTTTCAAAATTTTTTTCCCCATCCCAATATGCAATCTCCTACAAAACAGCCAAGCAGGGAAAACAAAATTAATTTCATGTCCAGTTCTCCAGGGTAAACAAATCCTGAAGTATTTAAATATAGGAAAGTAATGAAATTGCATAGTGGGTCAACAGTTCTGAATACAGCACTATTTTCTACTCTATGATCTTTATGCACTTCCTAATCTTCTTTCCCAAGGTCAAGTTGCAGCTGTCTCCCATCTCTATCTCCAGCGCTGGCAATCAAGTAGATTGAGATCTTTGTTCCCTTAGTGCCTCACCTTGGCCTCGGTACAACAAGAGCTAAACATTCAGTACCCTCCTGGGAGTAACATCTCCTAGAAATGTCTCCATTATTTTCTTCTGTTAGTTCCCTTGAAGGTCCATTCTTAAATGTCTGAACTCCTTGATTTTGTTGCTGATTCTGCCAGTCACCCAATCCATTTATCTCTTCAAGTAAAAGTAAATAAAAGTCTTTTTTCTTACTTGTTGCATGGATATTCATAAGAAATCATGAGCTATTTTCCTATATATCATAATAGTTTAAAGCAGACAAAATAGCAGAAGAGTAAAAGATGTATGTAACTGAACAGGGTGAAGGTAAATTTAATAAGCAACTAAACAATTATTCATTATCCTAGTGAATTTTACCTGATATGAACTCCTCTCAAGATATCCTCTGAGAGGATAACTTGCATCTGTCCTAAGACCACAAGTTCTGCAGTCTCCACATTTCATTTCAGTTGGCATCAGCCTTTCAGGATTAGTATATCTTTATCCCTTCCTGGACTAGAAGCTATTCATATCAGGAAAACTAAACACAAAGACATTGCCACTCCACAAAAGGCAAGATGCTGTGCATGAAGTAATGATGTCTATCTTGTTTCAACACAAAATTACAGTTCCAGATTCCCAATAACTTCACACCATGCAAGGAAGCAGAACTCTTTGTTGGCCTTAGCTTTCTTAACTCATGCTAGCTCTCAGATTTCAGTTCTACCTTATACCTACTCACAGCTGGTCGAAGTTTGCTGGCAGAATGTGCTCAAGCCTTGCAGTGTAAGTTGATAACTGTAGTATCATGACAGCACTGGCTCTTTTGATACCAGTTCAGAACCATATCTAAGAAATATATTTTCAAGAAAAGTATAAAATACTCAATTAAACTATCTCTTTCTGCAGGATGACAACGTTCATTCAGATTCAGTTCTTGGGGTTTTCTTAAGGTCACTGGTGATGTTTGCCCTATTGGAAATGTCTATGGGAGACAAACATTAATAATCATATCTAAAGTAGATGAACAAATGAAAGGCCAGTTGAGTGAACTACGGAGTTTTCCTTCTGAGAAATATGGCCTGATATTTAGTTTGTATGAGGGTATTCAAAAAAGGAAAATAAAATCAGAGTCAAGGAGGCAACCTTAAGAGAGTCAAGAAACATCTAAGTTCTGTGTAGCAAAATAAAACCATAGAAAATATAAAAGATTGTCTCTATGTGCCCCAGTATTCCAAATTGTATGTGGGGAGCTCTCAAGGGTTTCAGCTGTGTTATTCTCCTGTCTGATTCTTCAACAGCCTTTGTTTGCACTGTTTTGCTCTTTTATGTCAAGTTTCCTTCTTTATCCTTCTCTTTCTACACCTTCCCTGAAATTTTTCTGCTAGTGTAGACAAACAGCATTTCTTATGAGCAAAGGTGATTCAAAAACTCTTGGGCAATTTTCAGCTACCTTAGACAACAATTTCATAAGTTTCAAATTTATACCCACATGTGGGGAACATGCAGATCAAGGTTAAAGCTAAAAAAGATACCGGAAACATATTCAGAGTAAAAATGACAGCACATTTCATTGCTATAAATGAAACATATTAATGGTTCTTTAAAAATTAACAGCACTATGAATAAAACAAAAGACTAATGTACAAGTGCCATCAATGCCTGTGGGTGTTAGAAAAGCCACCCAACCTCCTGTCAATCCTTCCGAATTCTAACTTTCATCACCTCTTTGTTTTCTTCTTTTATTTCCATTCCTGAGCCAGTGATGATTATACGAATTGAATTATTTTCCCTGTAGAGCACTTGTTTGTGAGCAGCTGGCCTGCTCAGCAAGCAAAGTACTTTTTGTTACCTTGCCTACCAGAATATTTCCCATTTATCAGTGGCCATAGCTTAGATCAAACACAGTTCCACATGGCTCTGAATTCATCATCTGTAGTGTGTGAGAAGCATGACATCCATGTCTTCAGCTTGTTACTTATCCAGCGCTCAGTAACTTGTCCCTGGTGCTGTCAAGAGCTACCTGGATAACCTCAAAAATTAATAAAAAAGCTACCTGTAGCTGGATAGTTGCAATGGTGTTTGGATTCAAAAGCTGCAGTGGAAATAACTAGGTTTATTAAATTTTAAAACATTTTATTATAGAAGTCATAAAGAGGATTTCTACACACAGCATTTGGAACTGCAGCAAAGTTCAAGGACCAAGTCCAGGCCTAGATATTTAACTACATAAGTACAACACAGGTTAGAGTTCTGACGTAAACTTGTAATGAAAAAGACATGTAATTAGAACCAGCTAACTATTCTTCAAAACTCAATTCTACTCTACCATGGTTATCTGTGACATAAAATTAATTATATGCTATGTCCCTCCCTTCATTTATGATTCTTTCATAAAATGCGTCTGATGCTTCAGGAGGTAGAAACAGACAACTCCATCTTTATATTTTTTACCCTAAGGACTTTTAAAATGATAACCAGTTTCTCATTGAGGACATACTAGAAATTGTCTATTTGGAAGTGGATTATTGTTTTCCTAAGCAGGCTTTGACCACGACAATAAAATGATTTAATTGTATTTAAATTTGTTTCACACTAATGGGATAAAGAAAAAGAAGGTCAAAACTTGATCATACTGTTGACATGGCATCTCCTTTTTTTAAAAAAAAAAATTCTTCAAAACAAAAGAATTTATTTTGATTCTAGTGGTTTCTGACCTATGACTGTCTGTCAGAAATACTAAGACACTTATGTTCATTCATGTCAGTTACACCAACCTACAGCAGACAGCCTTTAAGTTCACTTTCCTATTAGAAATGGCTTCAATAGCCTATCAGATAATGTTGCTAAGCCCTATATTAACCCCAAAATTAGAATAACTTTGTGTAGGATACCTGAAAGCCTTGTGAAAAGAAGGAATAAAACCTAAATAATTATGTTTCAATCAGTTTCGTTAAAAGTTGAAAGACTAGTCATTACATCTGTTAAAGCTGTCCAAAATTCTGTAAAAATTACAGCGTCTGACAAGACAGCAGCTTATCTAGGTAGTAAGCAAATAAGACAAAATACCTCCCCGATGTACCATTGGCCACAGAGTAATTATATAACAAGTCTATACATTAAAATGATCTGTACGTCCCACATAGTTTCAATAAAAATATAGCCACAAAAAATATATATACTTTGCCTTCTCATGCTCATGTAATGGTATTTATAAAAAAGTCAAGTACTTTTAGAGAGAAAATTGTAGTTACGTTGACAGTAAGACTGGTTAAGGTATAAAAGTGTTCCCAACAGTTAAATCACATGACTTCGGAAGCAGTTTTCTCTTTCCATCATAAAGAAAGCTGCTGAAATTTCTTCCCTATTCAGCAGCTCAGTGAATCTGAGTTACCTCTGCTTAGATACTGTGTTGAATGTTTCTCCTGAAAAAAATTACTACGTAATCCTCGAACAAAACTGAGGACACCAGGACCAAATTAGCTGCTGTGGTGGAGACTGTTCAAGCAGGAATGCCAAGAGCATCTGTTACTGTCACAGCAATTCTATTTATTCACGTTTCAGACATAATTGAAAAGTTTCTGAATGCTCAGAAAATTCCATGTGTCATTCCCCTGTGGCTGACATCCCCTTGTCTTTTGAGGAGTTGTGGAAAAAACTGCAAAGAACAACCCTAAAATGTCCAGCTGTAGGAGTTTCCTCAGGTGAAGTAAGATGACAAAATAATTTAATCAATCAGGACGACATGCTCTCCCAGAAGAATTTAAAGTCAGAGTTACCAGTAATTTTAGTCATATTTTCAAAAAATAGGAGTTCATATAAACAAATTGGAAAAATATCACTTTATTGGATCAGATTGAAAAGCAAATGGCCATAGTTCTGGTTTTTACAGGTTTACAATGCAAATCCTGCATATACTAAGTCCACCCAATGATGGAAGTAATTATAAGCACTAGTTAATTTCAATTAAAAAAAAAACCAATCCCAAATCCATATCACATCCTATTGTCTTGGTTACTAGTGATACAGCTTTTCTCATTATGTCATATTGCTTCTCTTAAACAAGTTCCAGGTTGTGTAAAGGTTTTTAGTTAGGAAAGATTTCATTAGAAAAAATTTTAATGTTAAAGATCTCAGATTGTCTCTTCTTTTTCTTTTGTGTTCTAATAGAGTAAGATCTGTCAGCCATCATGATACTCTGCCAAATTGTTCTGGATAAATATATGTTGTTGAAGATAATTCAAATTGAAATGTCAGTAGTTTACTCTGTCAGTAGTTTTGACCAGAACTTCAAATCTCAGAAGAAAAAGTGAGAGTAATATCAGATTTCCTGAAATCTAAGTCTACACATAATCCTGTGGCTATATGGAGATAACCTAGGGGAATAGGATTATAGGAGCCTATATTTCAAGAAAAAAACTTTAACAACCAGCATACATTTAAAGTCATACTGGTATGAAGTGTAGGTTATCCAAATTGCTCAAGGAATTCTCTTCACCTCTGTAGACAGATTGGCACTTAAAAAGAGAGTAACAATTTTATAGGTATTAATGCTTCTCTGTAAAATAGGACTGAAAAGCACTTTATTGTTAATTTGTTGTTCAATACTAGAACTCGATAACGATTAGAGGAAAGGTTGTTGATATCAAGAATGCTGTTATAAAGTGACCCAAGTTACTCAAAGGAAGTTATTGTTCATGAATATACTCCAAAAAAAAAAAGAATTTAGAACAAATTATTAGACGCTGGAAACACAGCCTTAGCCAGCAGGAGTCTAATTTCCAGGCATTCTCCTACCTATGTACTCTAGACACACAGTTTGAGGTATTTTTGCCTGTTTGAGCAATCTTTGTCATGCACTGTCTGAAATGGCAGACAAGAATGGATGTTTTCCTGGAAATACTCATGCAACTTGCTGGTTTTGTCTATGGCTTGGCCACGATGTAGCGCCTCATTGCCATGGAGAACAAAAGGTCTGTCCTGTTTTTGGGAATTCTACACAGTAGCTATTTTTAAATCTCTCAAACCCAACTGAACCTAAGTCTTCATGCTCTGAAAGAGAAAATTGCTCATTATCAACCCTACTCGAGGAAATGGCTGGATTTCTCTCACAAATTAAGGGAGTTGCCCTTAATTTACAGCATTGCACGCTGCAACACATGGAAATCTGAAGAGAGAATGAATTTGAGAAATACAGAAAAGAAAATGTAATTAACATTTTGTTCAGAAGCAGATTGCCGTTAAAAAAATAATTTTATCTTTAGTCATGATATAACATATGTAAGCAAACTTCACTTCTCAAAACTCGTGTTTGTAACTAACATACATTGATTTTAAAATCAATAATCTACTCTGTTATCATTACACCAATCATAAGATATTAAAGCATGTGGAAAATGGCTTTATTTTTACGTTAAAATGTATGTGGCAAAAGCATTTCTGTTTGCCAAGCAGTCTCAAATGCTGGGAAGCACCACATAAAGTGACGTTGCTCCAGTTGACTAAGGTGGGGGCATCTCACTGATTCCTGGGATTTCTGGACCACAGCAAGAATGAGGCCGAGGGTCTATTAAAAAAGCATGCAACTGTGTAATTTAAGTCTCCATAGTAATACTTATGCACAAAATGGCAAAATTAAGTTCGAAGGGTGGTAAGTACCTTTTAAATGCCAAACCATATGGTAAATCAAAATGGTCATGCAAAACCAGAGGCACCCCTCAGATTTCTGAGGATTTTCACTAATCTTCTTGGGTTATGGAATTATGAATATGCCACTACAGTATAATGACTGCAATTAGTGCTAGCAAGAAACAAAATTATGATTGATGGAACACTGTAATTGTCTGTATATTATATACTGGGTTTACTCCAACAATCCTTGCTCATGTAGGAGTCCAAATAAAGATCTATGGAATCAGATGAAAAGATAGAAAATTTAACATTCATCTCAGTAGTATGAGTGTCTCTTAAATCCACACAGCCAGCGCTTCTATTTATACGCTCTGTAGAACAACTACAGGCTTACAGACGCTACCAAAATTCAATATTTAGAAAAAGGGAACCTAAAACAGAGTAAGAGAATAATAGTATTTGCTCCCAGAATGATTCAAATTTCATATTAAATATATATATATATGTAGATTTTTTTTTCCCCAGAGGAAACTTCGTTGTACATTGAAACAGAGAAAAAAATTGTCTCATTCATAGATACATTTTTTCAAAATCTAGAGTTCAATGAAATGGATATCCAGGTAGTGTATTTGCATCATATAAGTTTTCAGAAGAGAGATTTCAACATACCTCAAAGAAAAGTAAAGACAAGGATAACCTACATTAGTTTCTTAAGACTTTGGGGCTTTTTGCTGTTTTTAATAAGGATTCGATACTGAAAAAAAAAAATAAATAAAAGGGACATTTCCCAGATAAATAATAACTGTAATTGCAGAGTAGTTCCATTTAGTGACACTATTTCTAGTAAATGAAAAGTAGCAATCAAGATAAAAAAGTGGTTTTGTGTCAAAAGGTTTATGTCAGAACCACAAATGACGTTTAAATATAACAGACATGGCCCTAGGAAGGATGATTTCTACAGAGACATGAACAATATAACAACTATAAAATAAACATTACATTACATTACATAAAACAATTTTTTAAATGTATTTATAATTTTATGTTATTTTTTAAATGCAAAAAATTTTATAAGTCATAATAGTTTCTTAAGAGTTCATGCAGGCAGAGTTTGTGGATTTTTAGTTAGCTTATATACTGTTAGTATTTTTAGTAAGTGTTATAGTCTCTGTGCCAGGATGCATTTTTGATGACTGACAAATATACCATCATCCCAGTCCTACATTTTGGTTTTATCTTATCAGAAGAGTTTGCATGCATGATTTTCTGCAGTAAGAACTCTTATCTGGAGAAAACATATATGTTGCCACCCTTATTAAAAAAAACCTTACAGCCAGCAGGCACATTGATCAAGAATGAGTTGAGATATATGTGCACAGCCAAAAAAAAAAAAGAAAAGAGCGCTCTTGCTGATTTCCCCTTCTGTTGTATTTTAAAGAATGGAAGAACAAAAATGATAATTCTCAGGCTAAAGGTACTATGCAAGGATATATTTGAATTCAGGTTTCTGATCCCACAAACCTACTGACAGACATTGAGGTCAAATAGGCTGCTTTTGAACCTTGCAGCTGAGCGTAAGGCCCATCCCACAGCAATCCAATTCCATGATAGGCTTTTAAAGAGAACCCCACAGAGTGGCTGACCTACATCCCAAAAACAAACGAGTTGATCCACCTTACGACAGACTAGTAAAATCTACAAAAGCTTTAAATTGGACTGTAAAGCACAAGATTTCTTTTTCACTTTCAAGGGCAAACCTTCTGCTAACTGACTATGTAACAAAGCAAGTTCCTTGGTGAGCAGGTTGTTCTAAACTCGTCCATCAGTCCACCCTTTTGATGTTACCATCTGTCACACTAGTTCACCACGGCTGTGTGTCTGACCTACCCTTGTGATCATCACATTCAGTTACTACACCAAATTACATCTCTATTTTGGATTATATTCAGTCAGTATCACTCAATTTTATGGTGTAAATACTGTTTGCAAGAGGTGCTGTAAGAAAAAACATGAAAAAATTGTGTTCTTTGGTGTGCAGTACACAGGATCAATTAATTGCAAGCACCCGGGGTCACATGTCGATCACACTGAATATTTGTTTGTTGTTGTTTTAATGAGAATAAACTGGGGACAAAATTTAGTGGAGTGGGAGATTTATGCCACACGTTTTAGTTGATTCAGCCTATACGGGTTTGATTCTTCCCATTTATCAAATATCCTCCGGAACAGACAGATCTGTGAAAGTCTAATGGTAAACACAGCAAGTTAGATCAGTCTTGTTTTCACGTCTTTTATCTGATAATGAAATACTAAGTCACCCTCACTGCTATCTAGTACTTCCTGCTAGATGCTCACAGGTTGTTAAGTCTTATTATGAAACTTGTTGGACTTTGAACAGATGTCCAAGAGGAATTATTAGATATGAAGAATACAGGAGGGAAAAAGAAAAAACATTAAAAAAATGTTAACATTTGCTAGAAAAACCAGCATGGAAGCACAAAATCAGAGGTAACAGTAGCTCTGAAGTGTTGCATATGGCAAAATTCAGACTTCTCCTAAGTCCTATAAAACTCTTGTCATCAAGTATTATACAACTAACACAGAGGACAGAAAGCACAGGGAAAATAAATAAATTTTTGAGTCAATATTGTAAACTGTTGACACAAAGGGACGTGGCTCAAAGGACTCCCGTAGTTCCTAAGCCTCCCCAGACCATCAGATGACTCTTTTCAGGTGGGAGAAAGTTCCGACATGGGAAGAAAGTATAGGATTTTATTCTGACACCAATAGCAGCAAAAAAAATAAAGTTAGTTGTTAAGGACTAGTAAAGAATTTTTTGACACATCTAATTAAAATCAAAATAGACAATCTTAACAATTGTGTCTATTTACAGAAATAATTAAAGTACCCCTCTCTTCTATACCTGTTGACGGTCTTCTTAGCCCAGTATTCTGACTGTATTATACCTGTCTCCTTCCACTTCTTGTTCTGCCTTTATTTTATTTAACAGACTTACTTATCTTTATTTCAAAGACATTTCTGGTTTACCAGCAAAGAAAAGTCAACAGGGAAAGTCTAGATAACTTGCTGCCAAAATGGAGATAGCATGAGGCCACTATCTACAGAATCAGTCACTACAGCTGCCTATCTCTCTAGCAGTTCCCAGGCAAAGAGGAGCTATATCAGCTCCTGTGCATCTTTAAGGAAATGTATACAGAAGGGAATAAAGCAGCATTGGTTAGAGACAGGTAAATCAGTGGTCCTGGAACAAGCTCTCAAAATGTATCTGAGGAGGCAGATAAGAAGGAACTAATATGGAAGAGGAATTCAAGGGACTGGTGTTTGCCCTAGGTACAACACAATAACTCCAAAGCCATAATTAAGGCATGTATATTCATTTTTGTCCTGTTTAAGAAGGACTGTTTTATATCGGAGATAAGCACACTGCAACAACAATAAATTTAGCTGGGTGACCTGAAACCCTACTGTGACTTGCAAATATTCTGACTCCTGCGGATGCACATCCGTCGTGGAACACCTTACTCTGTCAGTGATGACAGGGTAACTATTCTGTCTATAGCTACAGTCTGCTGAAACAAAACTCTTAAATGAATTCACTTTTCTGATGAAGCATCATGGAGGGCACCTTGAACTTAATGGCAGTTTGGTTGTGCTTGCAAAGTGTGAAGAAAGTGCAAGTCTCTGAGCTAATATAGCTCCAAGATTAATTTCTAGCCTTAATGATTTTGTGAAGCAGCCTTTTGAAATCATTGTGATCATACCAATTAGCTATAAAGTCCTTGTAACAATGTGCCCCCTCTTTCACAAAATACTTCTCAAGCTGCAGTGAGGTCTTATTTTTATTAATGTGTATTTTGGTAAGTGTATCAATAAAGTCTTTGTTAATAGCATACTTGTGTGAATTTTACCAGACTACAGCATTTCCAAGAGACTAAATTTAACAGCAGTACAGTGTCTAAGGATCTGAAACATCATCTAAAATAAAAAGAAAATGCTGAACTATTCAAATACATATCCTTTATGCCTTTCTTTTCTGGTACAGGGGGGTAAAAAAATAGATTCAGCGTATATTTAGCTTTAAGGAAAGCTACATAAGATGCTAGAAAACTAGAAATGGACTATAAAAAATCCCAAAAATGAACAGAGATATATGTCAATGCTTGCAGTGACAGGGAATGTAGAAAGCTGCTGTATACATTGTCACAAGTATGAATTTATTTTAATATTTTAGAGTATACATATGTATTCTAGAAAAACAGCATTTGCTGTGACACTTTTCACTTCTAGAAACATACTGAGCTATTTGGAGGTTTTTACCTTGGTTTTGCTACATTTAAAGGTTTCCCTTGCTTCTACAATGCATAAAGGTCAGCAAAACAAACGCTTATTTCTGTACACATGCAACCACAGTAAATGAAACACAGCATCTGGACATATTTAATTCAGAAATCACTGAACCAAAGGAACTCGAAATCAAAGCCAAGCGAACAAGCAACAGTAACTGTCATGGTCTGACGGGGATAGCATGAACAACACACGCTGCACTCCCCCTAAGGCACGCTTAGACAAGGACAAAACCCCAACAGCATTTGGTAGGGGAGCACGCTCTGGGTACAGCAGGGTCCTCAGACCCAGTTTGGCCAAGGTGGTAGCCACAGAGATGACAACTTCCCTTAAATGATGGCTCTTGTGTTAGAGGGCTGTGCTTGGGTGAGTCCAGACCAGGACTGGTAGCACCTCCCACAGAGCCGTGGCACAGAGTGCTACCAGCAGCCTCAAGAGCGCCTGCATCCAGCTGCTAATGGGTTCTTCGGGATCAGAACACAATACTCACCTGGGCTGAGAGAAACATAAAAAGGTTCAACAAGGCATGTGTAGGGTCCTGCACTCAGGGAGGAATAACCTGAAGTACCAGCACAGGCCGGGACTGACTTACTAGAGAGCAGCTCTGCTGAGAATGTTGCAGGAGTCTTGGGTGACAAGTTGACCATGAGCTAAAACTCTAAAATAGTAAACAAAGTATAAAAAAAAAAAAAAAAAGAGAAAAAAAAGAACAAAGGAGAGAAAAAAGTATTCTTCCATTGCCATGCATATGAAATAGTCTGTGTAACGTGTATGTGTCTCTATATAAACATATATATATATATATTTATGAATCTATTAGAAATCTTAAATGTATGATTCACAACAGAGTTCCTTTCCTGAACTCTACATCTGGTTTCAAGACTAAATGAACGAAACGTGTGGAAAAAGGTCCATCTGAAATAATTCTTGCCACAGCACTACAATACGCAGATTACAGCCACTCTTTGCTGTGAATAGCAGTTGCACTGTGTCTGGCTGAGATAGAGTTAATTTTCTTCAGAGCAGGTGGTGTGATGCTGTGTTTTGGATTTGTGGCCAAACAGCTGATCACACAGTAATATTGTAGCTGAAATGTGCTTGCACAGCACCAAGTCTCTCCCTGTTTCTCACTCCACACTCCCAGTGAATACATCGGGGCGTGCACAAGAGGCTGGGAGGGGATGAAACCAGGAAGATGACTTGAATTAACTGAGGAGATAAAACATCATGATCAGTGATAGGAGGGGAAAATAAAAGAATTTAGGCAGGTTAGCCATCTTTTGCTCAGAAACTGGCTGGACATAAGTCTACTTATGGGAGGTGGTGGTAATTATATTTGCATTATTTTAATTTTATTTTTGTTCTCTCTTCTATTTTTCCTTCACTTATTAATCCTTTTTACCTTGACCCACAAGTTTTCTCACTTTTACTCTTCCTTTCCTCTGCCACCATCTCACTGGCAGGAAGAGGAGGCATGAGAGAGCAGCTATGTGGTACTTAGCTGTCTACCAGGATTAAGCCACAGCAACAGACTTATTAACAATAATTTTATTTTGCAACTAGTAAAATTATCAAAATTATTATGCTCCCTTATTTAACCCAAGTAACACATCTAAATTCCTCTTTATTTTCTGCTATGAAGTTGAGGTCTACAAATGATTATTTTCTATTATGTCTTCTTTTTTTTTTCTTTTAAACCCTCTAATAATTTAATTTTTGAGAGAAACGCATAGAATGGTTAGGGCTAGAAGGGACCTTAAAAATCATCTAGTTCCAACCCCTCTTATTTCTACCTCCTCCCACTAAGGCTGCGAAAGAAGTGCACAAGACAGTTCTGGAATTCTTCAAGAAAATAGAGGTGTGCAACATGGGAGATAAAGGCTAGACCTGTTTTCAGCTGGAGAAGGAGTTGATGCCACTACTCACTCAATATGAGAGTCTTGAACATCCCAGGGGGGATCTATGATAAGAGATATAACAAGGAGGCTGTGGACCAGGCCCACAGTCCACATTCACAGTTGTGCTTTATGCATGCATTTTTCAAAAGTTCATGTTCATATGTATGTTTAAGTATTAGATATATTTCCATAATACTTATGTTGCACACTGTAAACGCCCCACACAATCATGGAGGAAGCACTCTGGTGATGAAAAGTTTTAAATTTTCAAGACTCTGGCTGCTGCCTGAAGCACACTTTGTTGTCAGCAAATTTGTCTGAATCTGGAGTCTTTGACACCGCAAATCTTTGATTGTACAGATGCAAGGATTACTTGAGCTCTCTGAACATGAGTCTTCTTCAAACATTGACTCTGGCTTCAAGTGTTGGAATCTACACCAGTTTTCTACCATAAATCTGTTCAGACTTGCCGGAAAATAATTTAAGTAAATATATTTGTCCCTAAATGTTCTTATTTGTAGTTGTAGTGAAATGGGTAATGCCCACAGACACTACAGATTTTCCTATTTGTACTTACACAACATGGCTTTTAAGAGAGTTTGAGTGAAGAGTTCGTAAAGCAAACCTCATTATTCACTATTTTCAATTGAATTTTCAGTAAATTTTTTAAAATTTGTTTCAATCCTTCTAATAATTCTAATCTTTGAAAGAAACTTCAATTTTTTAATTTTGGAGTTTTCTTAATAAGAAATGTTGCCAGTGTATTTAGACACAAATCTCTTTCACCTAGGTTGGACAGTGCAAAGTAAATGCAAAAATGAACCAGTGTGAAGATTAAACACCACATTCTCTCAGCACCTCCCATTCCCCGTGTCTGCTCTCTGGGGTGTTTGTGCAATCCAGTTGTGAAACAAGGTTTTGGGCTTTTAAGTGTGCAGCCTTAAAAGAACTTTGAAGATACTGAACAAGAAGTAATACAGTCCATTTGCAATGAGGTAATAGACCAGATTAATACATTATATTACCAAAGCATTGTGACTCCATAAAACCAATTGCTTGCTTTTTCTACTGTCATTCACACCTCACATGACTTCACTAAGTTTTGTATGGTTGAAAGTGAAGCTTAAAGATTATTCACCAGTCACATTCTCTTGGCTAGCATTTTCAAAATCAAAGGATGTCATGGTTTAGAATGTTATGACAGTTAGGTTTTGCTTTAAAAATAAATTTTAGATGTGTCAAAACATATATAACAGGGTAAAGATGAGTAAAAATGTATTCAAAATTTCTCTCTATAATTAGTAAGACATATGTGAACTTAGAAACTTCATGCCAATTCCAGAAAACAACATGAAAGTCAGTTCAAAGAAAAACTCATTGTTTTAGCATACACATCTTAAAATTTCTAGTATTTTTTTCATTATCGATAATTTTCATAACACATAGTAAAATATCACAAGTCCATCAAAAATCAAATTCTATGTATAATACTGTTGCATGAAGTAATTATATTTCTTTTTTTTTTTTTTTTAAATTGAAATACTCCAGACTCTCCTCCTGAAAGATATTCAGTCACAGTTTTTTTGAGGTCTTGCTTTCCCCGTGCACACCAAAGACTTATTCAAGAGGGTATTTTGCATTCAATACTACTTACAGCTAACATTCCAAAACTCAACATGGACTCAAGAACTTAGGATTTAGAAGATCAAAAGCCATTCAACAGTACAGTGCATGCACACTCAGTTATTTTTGTGTTTCCAGAAGTAGATGTGTTCATAAAAAAAAAAAAAAAAAAAAAGCTCCCACATGTACTTTTGAGGAGCAGGAAGGTAATGTAGCTGCATATGCACAGTGCTTGAATTGTAAGTTTATTTACAGTTTTCTAAGGTTCTCTTAGAAACTGAACTCCACAGTGTCTTACATGGTGTTGTGTGCTACACACCTGTCATAAAATACTTAATTTGGTGTTGTACACAAAGCACTATCTTAAGGAACAGGCGGGTTAAGAAGAATCCCTCATTTCCCAGAAAATTAGCATTATTGCTATTATCAACATTCTCTAGAAGTGGGACCTAGTCCTTTTTATACTCAGTCGAGATAAAGAGGCACAGCCTTACATTTTTTTTTGTTGAAAGGCTGACATCTACTTTAAGTTTTTTATGTAGCACATTCAAAATACATTTTCCAATGTGCAAGAAATAATTCAAAATTGAATAGAAATGAGAGCAAAGGATGTATCTGACTCTGGTCTAGTGGCGTGGTACGATTTTGGAAGAACGAAGTTGAAGGTCTTCATCTCTCATTCAAGAATTTTATATGTATTTTCTCCAGTGAGCATTATATATCATACAATCACAATCTGAAAACATGTACTCATAATTCATCCCAGATTTGTTAAATATGACTGTCTGTTTCTGTAGGTTTAAAATAAACCCTTAAGGACTAGTTACTCACCCAAAGCAGAGACCTTATTCAGGCCCCCTCTGAAAGCCTAATGGCATGGTAGAGGTCCCATTGAAGACAGAAGAAGAAAGAAAATGAAACAATAGATAGACATGGTTTTAGTAACATGGGCAGGCCTCAGACATATGGTGCTTTCCACCTTTTTTAGAAAATTTTAGCTATCTGGCACAACCATATCCTCTTCTTTCTTAGGAATTCACTTTTGATAAGTATTTAGAGATGCAGTACAAGCTATGAAAATGAGCTTCTCCTCTGCACCCTGGCCTGACCAAGAGCAGCCACCAGGCTGGTCACAAACACTTTCTAACCTGTTCATTTGAGACGGCAGATTACTTAGACTTTGATTTGTCTTTTCTAATGAACCAGGCCAGAAGTGGCACAACATTTGCCCATCAAATGACATTAGCTTTGTAAGAAATTATCTTCTCCAGTGATGTATCTATCCCTTTACCAGCTGTGTTATAGCCATAAACAAAGATGCTGTTAACACCTGTATCACTTCAGCAAGTGAAATTAGCTGAAACTAACTCAGTGATGGTTGACTTCTTCCTTCCAACCCTGTACATATCTGCCTCTCCAAGCCAGCTCTGGGTAAAAGTCACTGTATACCTAGACAAGTTCCTTATGTCAGAAATATTAGATATGAAGCTGACCTATTATGATAACAGACAGGAGGACTTAAAAAGTAGTAACGGTCAAAGGCAGTTTAAAAAAATAAGCCAGAGAAGATTTAGACTTCTGGCTATATGTTATCAGTGAAGCTACTTTGGGACTCATGGTGCCTTTAGCTGAATCAGTGACGCTGATCCTCTGTCTCACTGGAATAAATGTAAGCCTGGAAGCCCTCAGCTGTATTTTCAGTCAACGACATTTCATTTCATATTGGTCAAGATTTAACCTTTAATGATTTTCTGACTAGACATGACTTGCTAAGTCACTGCTTTGGATAAGTGCTGAAGAAAACTCTAGTATAACCTGTATAATGCCACTGAGATAATCTTTGCCCTTTGGTTTCCTGTAACCCCTCCTCAAACTCTGATTCTCTGTAGTGTTTGTGATTTGTAGCCCAGCAATACTCAAGTCTTCATTTACTTCATGCCTATGGACTAAATTAAGATATTTCCCTCCCACCCATATGGTGGTCTGATATGCACAGATGTTATTACAGAGTTCTGTGCCACATAAAATCCCAGCTGTAATATTAAAAAAAAAAAAATTCCAAAGATAAAAAGCTCTTTTACTCCTCATTCAAAAAGGCAAGACAATAGAAAATAAGCCCATAAGAAACTGAATAAACATAAACAGACCCATACAACATCTTACATCAACACAGATAAGGGAGTGAATGTGAAAGACAAAAGAAAAGAAGGATTAGTATTAAATTACTTCAGACAGTGATAATAATTAATTAAAAATGCTAATCTTAATGAAATGGCAGTTGACAAAATACTTTTGACAGTCCTCTAATACACAAGCAAGCTCTTAATTTGCTAAGGTTTCTCAAAATGCTGGGCTGCAGAATTTTTTAAACTGGAATGAAGGAGTGTAAATTTCAAGAACTCTGTGTTCTAGAGGGCAAAGTAACTAATTGTGAAAAATATCTTTTTTGTAATACCTTTCAGTATTTTTCAAATAACAGGTGCCTTCACCATTTTGATCAAGCATCCATTCACAATAAGTCTAAAATCATAGCTTCTAAACCTGGGTTCCTCTCAGACGAAGTTATTTTTCTCTTCAAAACTGATCTTAATTTTGTTAATTGATATTTTAATCAAATCTTGCAAATCACTGCCTATAGTTCCTGATACCCTGAAGAATCACACAACATCCATACTAGATTCTCAAAATTTACACTAATCATCCACACAATTTGGTGACTTAGTGACAGTAGTGCCAGTAGTTCATGTAGCTTTCTAGTTTGTTTTTTTTTTCTCTGTTTGCCTGTTTGGTGTTTTCTGGTTTCTTTAGTGACCTAAAATTTAAAATGTTCTTTGCTTTGTAATTGAAATTGTAATTATTGGCTGATTATAACTTCAGCTGGCATGTGGCTGCTGGACATTAAGTCAATAAAAGCAAAGTACCTACACCTCAGGTGTGCGTGTGCAGACTCCTGCAGTTCTTTTTCGGTGATTTATACATATAGCAAGTTTTAGAGAACAGCACAAATACACTCAAAGCTGGATCACTCACTGTTGTGAATGAGTGTTTTAAGGTCGCTCAAAGAATCACTGGCAAAGTTATCATCAAAAGCAGGTTTAACATAAAATTGAAAGTGTGACAAAGATCATTGGCAAGGTTCAACCAGATAGTTAAAGCACACAGAGAAATATCAGACTCAAATCTAAAATAAATCAATCTAAACCCAAAATCAACACAAAAATTATCTATGTGGAGGCTGCAATGAGAGCGAGGGTGAGTAAAGGGTAAGGATGGGAAAGGGTAAGGATAAAAAGAAATAAGAGACACCGCTCGTTCAGTCACAAGGTGGAAGCCCCCCCTCCCCTGCCAAACTTAGCCCCAGACATAACCAACAATTTAGGCCTAAAAGCTTAACAGTACTTAAGCTTAACAGCTTAAGTTAAATAAAACAATAGATTCTATGGAATTTCCTGTGAGCACAAGAGCAACTCATTTGTAGGCCTGACATTCTTAGGAGCATAATGTACTTAAAAATCTCAGAGAGCAACACTCATCTTCCATTTCCTGTAGCACACTCCCACTCGTACACACACAGACCTAAAGAGCACATACAAGGTATATTCCTGTGAAAAATTCCCCTTAGGCTAAGTGGAAGACTCACGTTGGATGGCTTTGCACCTTCTCAGTGGGCAAAGGGTTGAGCCTTGGGGAGTGTGGGGCTATCGGCCATTGTGTCCCAGGAGAGCTCAAAGAGTCTCACTTAGGACCACTTCTAATAGGGTCACATGGCTTTAGCCATAATAATTTTCCATCCTGACTGCAATGTAGATTTGCAACTGCCTTTGAACGTTTGATAACAAAAATGTTGTTCCACTTGTGGTTGGAAAGAAAACTAGGTTTCCAAGGTTTTTGGTTAAAACCTGGGAGCTTGTTAGACAGCATAAATTCCTGTGGGCAAGCAGTGTTTCTGATAAGCTCAAGAGAAGCTGAACCCAGGTGCTGTTTATCAGGGTCGAGGCCTAATGAGCACTTCTGGGATCATAGTGCTGCCCAGGGGTAGGACAGGGAGGATTCAGCCCCACACCCACTTATACTTCAAGTTCCAGAAAAGGGGGTGGAGATGTCCATAAGTGTGTGTGCATCTGTGTATGTGCACGTGTGTGTGCACCTGTGTGAGAGAGACAAGGAACTCTTTGTGATTTGGCTATTTATTAACATCTTGTAGGCAGCCAGGATGGAAAGTTTATTCGTTCTGTAACTCATATCGATCCTAAAGGCATAGCTCACTGTTTTCCAGCTAATTGCACGTCATTAGTAAATCAATAAAACCACTTTGATCCTGGTTTGCTTTAATTATGTAAAATGAGCAGCTTTTCCCTGTGATAGCTGAGCTATAGTATCTTAAACTCACATATTTGAAGATCAGTTAAGAAGTCCTAAACAAAGATAAAAAGGAAATTCAAACTGAGGCAAAAAGTCTAGACTAAGTATTTTGGGCACCTGCATCATTGGTCTCTAAATAGCTATTCTTTTTTCTAGAGACATTTCACCGCCTGCTACTGGAGTACAATGTTTTTGTTGTAAAGTCATAGAAGTCAACAGTATAAACCAGAAGTTTACTCTATGGTTTTGGAATAAAAATAAAACTTTTGAATTAATAAAGGAAGAAGTATGGGGTCCTAATCTTGAAACTGCCACCCTTACTACAAGTAAGATAATGAACACCCAAAAAAGAAAAAGACAAACCAAACCAAAAAAAAACTAAACAGAAGGAATAAACTTTGCAATTAATGGTTCCTAAGATTAGGATTCTTAAACTTCATAGCTCTGTAAGAAATTAGATTTCTGAAACAAAGGCTACATAAAACAAGAGGTGGCAAAGCAAAGCCAGGGGTTTGGAGCTGCAGAAGTTCCAACCATATTCAACTCCATTTTGCACCTCCAGGACAAGTATGAACTGTTTCAGCTGAAGCCAAGCTAAGGAAAATCAATGGCAAAAAGTAATGCTGCAATTTTACTCTATTTTTCCCCCAAATAACTGTCTTTTAACTTATGGTCCCTTAACTACAGGGTAAAATACCTTATCTTGTGACAAATTGCTAAAATGTCTAGGATAAAGGCACATGTTAATATGAATATAATTTTTTTTAACTATTCATCATTTCCTTTATGGACTCAGATGATGTCTGGCTGCACTACTGCGTAAGTGAGTTCTACTGAATCGTAATCATGTGAGCAATGATCAGCTGTAACTTAGACGTGCACGGTTTCTTTGCTACGATTATGTAGTGTTTGCATAGAGAGAAAGCAATTAATACATTTTGTGTGCCAAAATATGCATAGCCAAGAGGAAATTTGCTCCAGCAATACTGTAACATAAGGTATTTTAAGAAGTCAACTAACCCGCTTTGCAACCCTCAGACACAACAGTCTTTGTTTTTTCACTATCACAAACACACTCTTCACTGGACTACTTCATCTTCATAACCTGTGGGTTTGGGTCTGCAACGATACATGGAACATCTGAATTTCAGAAACATTTGCATCTTCAAAGAAGTAATAAACTCCATGAGTTATTGAGAGCGATGTATAAACAACCTCACAAGTAAGCTGGGAAAGATTAGTGTTTGGAAAATAAAGGAAAATTGGAAAATAAATTTCCTTCCAAAATAAATTTCCTTCCAAGAAGGAAATACGTTGTGGTGTTTCATTATAGAGATTACCAGTGAGAGCAATCTACTGCTGCTAAAGCACACAGACCAAGAGAAACACTTGTTTTATTATTAAATGTTAATATCAATTAATGTAGTAAGTAATACTTTTACTTTTTTATCCTTCTGATTTAAACAAAGCTTTAACCCTCAAAACCCATCCATAATTTGAAAGTATTCTATACCTAAAGATGTGATGATTGATATAACAGAACCCTGGGTCACTCTTGCAGAATCTGTTTCTCCAGAATATTCTTCCTGGAAATCCTCTGCATTAACCAAAAGTGTTACTCCCCCAGAAGACGTACAGGCTGGACAACAGGAGGCCAAAAGTCCACCATGGCTGCCTTTCCTAATTTTAGCACATGGGCTAGCTGCCTGTTAGCCTACCAATTGCATCTCAGAGGGGTTCCATAGTCCAAAAGCTGTAAGGAATGCAGAAAGTATTCCTGTGACTTGCTACCACTTGTGAGAAGGCAGCCAGGAAAATGAATGGAGAAGCAAAGATCAGATGTTCTCTGACTCCTTCTTGAAATAACTGGCTGAGATGGAAGTATCCATTGTGTTCACACTGAAAGTGAACTGCCCATAAATCCCAAATATTCTGTTCCAGGCACCACCAATAACAGAAAGTTATTCACAACTTCAGTAACAGGAAATTTAAAAACCAATTAAAATTCACAGTGTGGGGCACAGAAAAACCTAGAACACCACAGTCTGAAAAGGTCAACAAACAAGCTAAACAATAGCTTAACCCCCTTCCATCATATCACAACTTTGAATTGAATGAGAAGAATTCCAACTCAAGTATAGTCAATATGATAATTTCTCTATGATACCCAAATATAAATGGGTGAACAAACTAGGATAGCTTGAGTGTTTTCATAAACCCAGCTTGAATGTGCAAAAGGAAGAATAGGAAAAGAGTGTCTGCACTAAATTGATTCTCATAAGAATTTACAACATAGAAAGATTTTTCTGAAATATAAAATGGTCACCAAGAGACAGAATGTCACCAAATATACATTCTGCTCAGAAAAGAAAATTTATGTCTTCTTAAGGGGAATAAAATAAAATAATAATTTTTAAAAAATCAAAAAAAGACCCACACACAAAAAAAGTAAAAACAAAAGAAAAAATCTCACCAAAAAAACCAAATGAAAAAAAACAAACCAGAAAACTCTTTAGCTGAATCAGGTGCTTCTCGTACCTTAAAACAACTTCAAAATAGCAAATATAGTTATATGGTTATCTCTTTCTGATACTTTTGGTCTCACTTCCATTTAAATAAAAAAAAAGAAAATGATCATTATAAGCCCAACAGTACAATTGTATTATCAAAGCATTGCAAGATATTTTAAATTTAAAGACATATCTTCAATCTCTTCTAAAAGTAATACTTTCAATCTTTTGAAAGAAATGTTGAAATCCAGACAGAAGAAATTAAAAAGGACCAGAGAAAAGATAAGAAAATTAATCTGATGAGAACATGGAAGACAGCAAACATAGCCTGGACCAGCCAATAGGATCAGTGAGGTGAAAGACAATCTCATTACAAATCCCTAGTCCCCTATAAGGATTTATGTCAGATTTGGACAGGTTGCTTAAAAAAGTCATGCCTCAGTTCTCCACTCCTTAAATGAGAAAATAAATACCTTCATTCCGGAGATTAAAAAAGTTAGGATAATATAATTAATATTGTGGAAGTACTAGGAAGTTACCAAGCTACATAAAGTATTGTTATCTTTAAGCATGCCATAGCGGCCCATCAGAATGCAATACAAATTACCTGCTGTGACAATAGGAGAATGGGGAATGACAAACACAGAACTGGGGACAAACTGCTATGACGGTAAATACAACTAAATCAGCTAAATAAATGATAACCAAAAAAGAGAAAGTATTATAAATCAGTAAGCGAAGTGAGCAGGGATCATTTAGAGATACATTAAAATTCCACTACCCACCTCTTCCTCCTCCCTTTCTCCAAAATTATCTTAAAGCACAGGCACACCAACACTTCCAGTCATGAGGAAGACTCATATATCTCGTGACTATAACCTACACATGAAAATAAAAGCAAATAGCCTTACTTTACTTATTAGCATAGTGCTTGAAGAGTAAAAGGCACTCAGATTTGTCAGAGAAATGGCGTATCTTCCATAAATCACAGAAAGCAAAGGTAGAATCAGTCTCATGTGTGTGTTGGCTTCTTTGTGCCACCCAGTGGTTTACAGTAATACACCTTTCAGTGCAGGCGCAAAACCATCTGTGGGTGAATGATAAACAATTTGGGGTCTATTTCAAATAAATAACTGACTAAATTACCTAAGAGGCATAACAGCAAGTAACCTCAAGGTTACTTCTGGAGGAGAGCTTAAGGTGTATTGCATATATGTCCTGACTGTTATTTCAGAAACAAAGCACAGGTCAACATATCATTTCCCATCTGACTTCTAAGATCCTGTCTATTACACTTTTATTCCATACTAAGCTGGGGAAAATTAGTATTTCAAGAAAGAAAGCTATATTACAGATGCCTTACACGCATCACTTTCCATAGGCAGTTTGAAACAGTGTCTCAGAAGTATAGACCTAGAGACGATGACAAAAACTAACAGTTATGTACAAAGAAGAAAAAAAAATCTAGTCTGTTAGTGTACATTATACTGCAGAGATTAACACAGCCATGGTTTAAGAGTGACTGTCAGATTTCCACATAATGCTTTGGCCTACTTTCTAAAGAACTTTATCTGGCCACAGAGAGACTCTGAGATTTGAGCTGTCTTGAAAATCTGACTCAATATGGTTGCTCTCAGAGAGAAAAACATAAACAGAATTAACTTATTTATGGTCTGAAACAAACTGCAATTAAATGCAAAGTGAGAGATCTATTCATTATGACTGAGCTGCATTCACTTTCATTATATCTGAATTTATCTAATTGCTTGTATAATTCCATTGTTCAAAGATAAGTAGATTTAAAAGGTTGAAATATAAGCATTAAGAAAGGCAAAGACTTTTATGCTATAAATAAGAAAAATCCAGCATAGTGCTACATCAGACCCAATTTTTCATATCACATTAGAAAACAGCTTTTATCTGTTGTTTAAAAAAAAAACAAAAACCAAAAAACAACTGATAAGTTTGTTCCCTCATTATAGTTAGATAATGGAATAGATGTTGGGGTTTTTTGATTTTCATTTTTATACTCAAGAAAGTATTTCCTTAACAATACTCTGCCTGTACCAGAGCAAATGAATAGCACAAAATATCACTTAGGCTTTTTGCTATCTGAAGCACCACTTCCTTATTAAACTCCAGACACAGTCTCAAGAAACGGTTGAAGCCAGTGCTTCTTTACTTGTGTTTTTGGAAGAGTCAATTGACTGATAAAGATAGCAGGCCTGAAGAAGGTAAAGGTAAAACATAAACTTACTATTTATACTCCAGAGAGTTTTAAAGCATTTAACATATCTCATGTTATTTTCTGCAGAAGTAGGAGTATTTGAAGTTTCAGTAGAAGAGAGGGCTCAGCTGTTAAAGTGGCAGCATGAATAGAAACACAAAGAATTAGAGGTTACTAACGTTCTGTTTGTTTTAGTGAACTCATTTGGATTTTTGATGGATTTCATACCCATTTTAGGCCCTGTTTTTCATAAACA
Organism: Callaeas wilsoni; assembly: GCA_013398955.1. Lineage (NCBI taxonomy): Eukaryota > Metazoa > Chordata > Aves > Passeriformes > Callaeidae > Callaeas > Callaeas wilsoni. The sequence goes on from VWPU01005588.1 coordinate 376,940, forward strand.
GTAAGTCTGGCCCCACGTCTAACTCTGAATATGGCCTATTCTGGTTGTTAACTATATAGCCTATTTTTCTGCTAAGGGAAGTAAGACTGAAGACACAAGTGAGTAGTTTTTTCACAGTTTAATTGAAGTAAATTCTTCTTAATTCAAGCCTTTTGTCACAGTTGCACTAATTAACAGCAGAAACAGACACAAAGAAGTGGAAAAACCGATTTGGTGGCATGGAAGTTAATACAAGTCTAAGTTTTCCCTGCTTTTCCTCTAAGCTGTGTTTGTCTATTTCTCCTCTGCTGTCTCTGCACCCACTGTTGTTGGGTAGCCCAAAGGGATTTCTCAGTCCAGCTGTAGGTTTGTAGAACTAGGAAAAGTCATATTAACTTGTCAGCAAGCTTCCATAGGTTCCTCCAGCAGCAGGTTTTAAATGCACAGACCCTGTGAGTTACTACCCCTGAGTATAACTGCACTTCTGTTAGGCTGATCTCTACTTGTATGATGTCACCAGAATTGTTTCAACTCAGGGAATTTCTTTCCTCTTTCACAAAGTAGCAACCATCAAGTACATTTTAATATATTAAATTTTTCTTGCAACCTCTTATACACTTATATGTGTTATTATAATCTGGGATACCTTTGACTGTCTTGCTCATCTCAGATGTAGTGATTCATTATGAGTACATAAGTTTATGCGAGTACATTGCTCTGATACATATTGTAACTGGAGATGGGTGTTACCAGTCAGAGGCATCAGGCTTGGTTGTGATTCCTTTTCATTAACTTATTCTGATTTTTCCAGTTCCGAGATTAATAAACTGCAAAGATCCATATTGCAGTCTACTGACTTCTACGTTTTTTTCAAAAGCTGCAATATATATAATTTAATTCAGAATAATTTCCTACTAATTCTATAGTTTGTAGCTATAACTAGGTTCTAGTCAAGTTAAGCCCTATAGTCTTCACTCACTCTTAAAATTAAGATATAATAAACAACCTCATGAAATACACATAATTGTCTTTATAAACTTAGTTCCTTATTAGTGAGAACTGGAGCCTCGGGCAAAGCATACACTTGTCTGTACCCTTAATCTAAACTACATTTCAAATACTTTAAACAATAAGTGGGACAAATGTAGCAAGAGCTAATAAAACCGCTCTGTCAAAAAAAGTGGTTTGAAACCTTTTGCTGATATCTACTGTGTCCTAAGGTATCTCTACAGAATAACATTATTAATAGAAATTAATAAATTATATTGATTTCTTCTTAAAAGCTTATGGGCTTGTACTAGCAAAAATTCTATAAATAGGTTCTCCCTCACATACTGTCTCTTTCACAAGCTGATTAACTTACTCTCTTTTTATCTACATAGAATCCTCACTTGAATTTCTAAGTTATTTTTTCTTTTCTGATTCTCACAGTTCCAGAAGTATCTATTTCCTCCACTACCAAAGGTCAAAATATTATTTCTAAAACTTGTTAACACAATAAATTGAGTTTTAACATTGCAAAAGGACAGACTTCCTGGAATTGAAGCTTTTCGGTTTTGCCTTTTACTTTCCAGGAAAGCAAATCATTACACAGATGCCTTGCTCTCTTGCATTAGTGATATTCTCTCCTAAATGAAGGCACAAAAGCTCAGTGCTGGAATTTTCTACAGAGGAGACTCCCATAGAGGGGAAGCAGAGGGACAGGTACAGATCTCCTCACTGTCATGACAGGACTCGAGGAGATGGACTCGATGACCCTTGTGGGTCAGTTCCGACTCAGCTCATTCTATGATTCTGTGGTTCTGTGACATGAACATGAATTGTGAGAGGTTTGGTTTGGATATCAGGAGAAAATTTTTCATCCAGATGGTGGTTGGGCCCTGAAACAGGTGCCCTGGGCCAGTGGTCACAGCCCCAAGCCTGACAGAGCTCAGGAAATGTTTGGACAATGCTCTCAGACACATGGTGGGATTGTTGGGCTATTCTGTGCAGGGCCAGGAGTTAGACTCGATGTTGCTTGTGCATCCCTTCCAACTCAGCATATTCTGTGATTCTGTGATATTTGCCACCGCTGGGAGCAGGCGTTGGGCTGTGTTGGGTCCCAGGGCTGTCTGGGCTGTCATTGCCCTGAACAGGGTTCCCCAGGTGCCCATTGCTCACTCTGTCTGAGCTCCAGCTCTGGGAAAGCTGCCAGAGAAGCGGCTGGCAGACCTAGGCAGCTACTGCTGGACAAAGAGCCTCCAGAAGTACTGAGTTTCTTCAGAGCAGCAAACCCTCCCTACGGCTGGGTTTTTGGTGCCTGTCACTGTCACCACCCCAGTCCCACACAGGGCTGTGCCCTGCGGGCAGAGAGCCCATCTCAACCCACAATAGGTCACCCTGGAGAGTATCCCATTCCCACTACTCCCTGATGGTATCCTCCCAACCCAAGTATTTCTCTGCTTTCTCCCTTTCACCTTGCAGTACACTGAGAAAACAGTGTAGTGTTCAAAGGCTGTTGCACATTTACAGAGATTAGCAGCATTTCACAATTTCCAGCTATGGAACCAAGCTCTCAGCTTTTGGGTAGCACTTCCCAAGATGGAGGTGATGGCAGTGGCAAGTGGAATTGCCAGCCTGGCAGGAATTGAATGATTTATGTCAAATTGCAGAGCTGATTAGAGTAATATATTTAATAGAAAAGAAGGGAAATGTTTTTTGTGGAGTGTGATGGTTTTCACTCTGGAGAGCCTCTGTTCAAACCTGAGTCCACAAAAAGAATGGCAGCTATTTTCACTGATATGTGAAACACGGTATGTCAGCCTCTCCAGTGCTCGGTTACTGCTTCTTGCCTTAAAGTAAACTCCTCCATGCAAGGGAAACCTTGTTCCCCTTGGATTTAGAGTCCTGCTCACTGGTCTCTATTAGGCAAACCTATTAAATGAACTACTTCCTTTTACAGTACCAATATTGTTGTTTACTCCAGGTTCAGCTTGCTAACTTGATGAGTTTTATGTGGTGACCACACTCTGCTCGTGGGGAAAAATATCACTTAGAAAGGTATCCGTGTTGAACTTTTTATCTATAAATCTGCCATTCTGTCACTGTGGGCTTTGAGGCTTTGGTTTAGCAAGTCCCGGAAGGTTACCATGCCTTTCACAGACTCTGCCTTGGAGAGCACTGCTGGTTTATATCACAGTGCTGGGAGCACTACCAGTCAACCTGACTGAGCGAGTGGTGCGACACATCTTTTTTCAAATCCATGTAGCTTTGCCAGTCACATGCTAACACAGACCTAGATCAGTCACAGACTGGTGGACTTATAAAGTCATGAAGACATGACATGGCTAGTCCTGGAGGAAGGACCTAACACTGATCTCAGAAGCAACTTTATAATCTGCTCATAGATAAGCAGCTATGTATGCCTAAAGAAGATGTCTTTAGAGAAACGCAGGCTTATCCAGCAGAGTCATCTGGAACTTTAAGTTACCTCAGATTTAAGATAACAACAAAACAGCATTGATGTCCCCTGAAAAAAAGTAGTGGCATGATCAAGCTACTTGTTATTCTAGGTCTTCCCTTTTTTTTGTAAAAGTTAAGGACGTTTTGGGTTTGTCCTGTTATAGAAAGAATGGTGCTTAAATGCATGGAATGAATTTTTCCGTTTAGGATAAATACTTCCCCTGTCTGACTCTGCTGGATACAACAAACTGTTGATACTCATTAAGGAAGTGCTTAATGGAAAGACATTAAACTGCTGAGGAGGTTAACAGGATAACAGTTTTGCAACTGGGCCCTCTTACTCTTTAAAGAAACATAGTTCATGTCAGACATCATCCCAAAACTTTGTGAGTTCATTAAGTAATCTAATTGTCAAAACCCCTGAGTAGAAAATGTAGCACAACTGAAACACTTTAGTGTCTTACTTACAATACTCAAATACTCCATTAGCACTCGTGAGAAATTTGCTGAGATTTCATCAGAGGTGGAATTTCATACAAGTTTTGCCCAAACCTAATCTTTTTCTAGATCAGCATATACCCATTGTTCAGTATGCCCTGCTCCCTCTCTGAAGAGGCTGGTTGTTTACTTGATGTTGAACCTTTTCTTTCTAAATGGTAATGAATAATTGCCCTGGAGACAGAGATTATCCAAGAAATGGAATTTAGTAGAGAAAATGTAACGAGAGTCTGCAATGTCCCAAGATGTTTGTAAAAGATGTTCTATAGCTAATTCTCTAAGCAAACCTCTCAGTTTATAAATTCAGAACATTACCATTCCCTCAAAATGTGCATACATCAATTTCTTTGGAGAGCATGCTATTACTATAACATGCATTCTATGTAAGTTTTTAATTGAAAATGTAATAGAAGTTTTAATATTCTGAATGCATAAAAATCTCTACATTAAAATGCGATCAGTGACACTTACAAGCCTCTGGCCAATACGCTGTAGTCACATCCCTTCCTATCTTCCTTTCCCTTAATTTCTTTTCTCTCTCTTACAATGTAATGTAAAGATAAGCTAATATTAATTTACAATGGAACATTTCTGTATTAGAGATAATTTGCATTCATTTGCTTGCCCTGATTTGCGTTCACGTCTTCTTGCACTTTATGCCAATGGCCTTTATGGATCATAGCTACATTGGAAAATTCATACAGTACAAAAGTGAGAGGTTTCTGGCACATTAAAGTCAGAGTGATTCCTCTTGCTGTATCTATATGTCAAAGGCAAGTAGGAAAAAGAGAGTGACATACAATTAAATTGGAGTCAGACAGAGGGCAGTCAGAAACTACTGCAAAATTTTGCCAGGGGAGGTGAAACATATTCTTTAAACTATTATGAAGTAATTCTTTTCAAGCCTATCCTACTGCATACTTAACAGTATGCACACCAAAAAAAAGGTATGCTTAAATATGTCTGTCATCTTTCCTTAGGTCAACTAGTTTTTAATTGTACCCTTAACATTTCCAGTAATTCTACTGTACTCTCCTTTTCTCAGGTTTCATATGTTATAGCTTTTCTTCTTGTAAAAGTTTAAAAGTTCAGCAACAATTGCCTGCTGAATTACTTTAATTATTACCTTATGTCCCTTGGTTTTATGAAGTATTGACTTTCAATCAGAGGTTCAGTTATAATATGATTCTATAACATATTCTGAAGTGGAAAAAGACGGTTAAAATAAGATCTTTTTCTAGGACTTTAAAAATTCATTTATATTCACAGGTTTGCACTTTCTTATTTTTTCATCTCAAACAGAATATACTTTTCTATTCACTGGTGAAAGAATGTCAGGGTTAGAGACAAAGTCATGAGCAAGGTGAGGGTTGGTCTCTTCTCCAAAGTAACAAGTGGTTAAAAGAAAAGGGCCTCAAGTTGCATCACGGAAGGTTTAGGTTGAATATTAGGAAAAATTGCTTCACCAAAAGGTTTGCCAAGAATTGTAACAGGCTGTCCAGGGAAGAGGTAGAGTCATCATTCCTTGAGGGATTTAAAGACAGGTAGATATGGCACTGAAGGACATGATTTAGCAATGGTCTTTTCAGTGCTCTGCTAATAGGTGGTCTTGATGATCTTAAGAGGTCTTTTCCAATTTAAATAATTCATGATACTATTCTATGGTTCTCTGAACCGCTCAATATTTGCAAAGCACAAGCAGTAGAAAATAAAATCTTATCAGAAGGAAGAATGTCAGCAGGGCGTTAAAACCTGAATGCCTTTGGGAGCTGGTTGATATCACTCTACCAAACAAGGTCCTGAAGGTTCAGCCGTGTCATTTCAAGTTGCTGCTGTGCCAGATTGTCTTCTCTGTTCCTGGTCAGAGACTACTATCCATCACCCAGCTGTGCCTGGTCCATTTCATGATTAACCTTAAAAGCTTTTGGCACTATTGGGATCTCTGAGAAGAACACATTACAAGACTAAAGAGGTCAGGAACGAAGTAAAGTAAGAGATACAAAGGCATCTCTGCCACGGAAACCAGTTCTCTCCTGCTGGTCTGCGCCTGCCATAAGATTTCTGTTACAGATTTTGCACTTTCTCGTGATCCTCTAACTGACTTAAGACTTGGCTTTCATGGTTTGCTTCTCTGAATGCATCTCTTGCAGTTTAGTGAGGAGAAAACCTACAGAGCTTGTCAATCATCAGCACAGTGCTGAATAAAAGGCACACTGTCATTAATTTTACACTTTTGTTTTATAACCATCATATCTCATGGAGTGAGATGTCAGTATTTGCCAGATTAACCTAAATTCATTCATAGTACCAAACAAGATCTGGATGGAAAATAAGACAAATTCCATCTGGTAAAATGTAATACCAAATACCTAATTAGCAGATTTAGAATAAAATAAAGAAGAATTGTAAGGTTTGCCTTTTTAAAGTGATTTCCAGCATGTCTTCTGTATTTCATTGAGTTAAGGACTGACAAGGACAGTTCTATATTCTTAGACCTGCATGCCATTTTTACAGAGAAGTGACTTCTTCTGTAGTACAATTCCTGAATGGGAATCTCTAATGTGGAGAAACTTACTTATGAACACCTTCATACAGTAAGAATTCTGCTGTGCGTGAAGCACCCTAGAGACTTCCTGTAACTGAGAGTATTCATAATTTCTTTTAATTAGACTACTAACTTATGTTCCTTTTATGAATGTAATGCGGTCTGCCATGGCATAGATTTTGCAGAGCAGAGAGGTTTCCAAAATGCCATCTAAATCTTCAGAGGCCAAATAGTGTTAGCACCCAACTAATTAGACATTCAGACATAAAAATAAGCCTCTTTTTGATAAATGCGCAGCTGAGGAAGAATTGTATCATATCTGACTTCATCCAAGTTCAAGGCTTATTTCTTTCCTTTTTAACTTTAGAACCAGTTACACAAAAATTTCAAAGTGGAAAGATGAGTTTTCATTTACTGGTTATTGACTGATTGCATCAGATAATCAGAAAAGCCTGTTCAGAACGAGAACCAGTGCTGTGGTCTGTGGTGTTGGAACACCTCTCTCACAGTAGGCAGGTCTCAAATGAAACACTCGAAAAATATATTTGAGGGATCACCATCACTGAGCTAAAACAAAGCACAGACAAGCCCTCGAGAGGTTTCACCAAGCAGCTGGGTGTTAGCATTGCCAGTGATGCAGCTCCCCTGAGCAGAGGCTGATTACCAGCTAAGGGATGTCAGTGTCTGGGAGGGTGTAGAGTGTCTAGGAGATTAATTGAATCCAGAGCTTTGCAATCAAACTCACTTTCTCTTCAGTTATATCAGCACCACTGAAAGGCAAGTTACTTTCTCCACTGTGTTACCTACTGACTGCTCTTTCTAAAGCAAAAGATTATGATGCAAAGCTAGAACTCTAATATTATAGATGCATTATCTGTACTTCAGGTTAGGAACAAACTATATGATACACCTGATCACACAGATCAGATTGTAATCAGCAAATATTTGATACAGTTTTGAGGATTTTTTCATTTATTATACAAATCACACAATTTCCTTACCAAATATGCAAGGCATGTACACTAAGGTACAAGATAAAGAACATACATTCCTGAGAACAGCTTTTACTTTAAGAGATCAAACCATGGGTCAGTTGGAAGTGGTGTTCCAGGCTTCATAATGTGCTTTCTTAAGGTGTAGTTTTTCCACAAGTTGCTTAAGTACATTTATGCTTACTGAAGAAATCATACGCTTTTTGACTATAACAAAATAGAGAATACATTTTCCCTTTGACCAGAATTGAAGCTAAAACGTTAGTCCAACACATAATCCACCCTGAGGTCCCTGGTTTCTTGTAGAAGAAACAGGTATGTCAGGCATCATTGATATTTATGGTTCTGCAGATTATGCTAGATAGCATTAATATAATGCTCAATGGCTTTGATAGGATGAAATCTATAATTGTAACAAGGTGTTAAAAAACATGACCAGTTTAAATCTGTCAGGAACCTGATGGAATAAAAACAGCTGAGGAGATGTAGTCCTGAGTTGCATATATCTTGCTATAAAGACATATATTATAACTTCATGTCTCTGAGGAATACCTACATATATACTGGTTAATTTATTCTGGTGGAAGAAATTTTATTTTCATAGTATTTAACAGCTTCAGAAAGTTAAAATGGCAGAATTGTAGTAAAATGGAAAATAATCGTCACAGCTACACTTTCCTGCCTTGACAGAAAGGGATAACAAATGGTAGTAAGGTCTAAAAGACCACTGTAAGTGAAAAGAAATATGGAAATGCTGATATGACAACTTGTAACCACAATGTGAGCCAAAAGTAAATTATTTTTTAATTTTTAATTGTTGCTAGGCAGCGTGCAAGCTCAAAAATTATTAAGCAAAATATTAGCAAGATATTTTTCATTAAAGACATAATATTGAAGTCAGCTGTTGGAAACAGAGAAGCAAACTGTGTGTGGGAGAAAGCAGACCTGTTCCCTCTCTGCAAGGTAGGCTGAGAGAGCTGTAAAAGCTCTGTAGTCTTTGCAAACACGGCCAAGAGCTCACAAGCACACAAGATGGAATTTAGGAAAGAGCTCTTTTCTGTTAACTATAACTGCCAGGTGCTGTAGAGGAAATAATGTGACATACGGGGAGGTAAGGAGGACAGTGAGCTTGGGGAACAATTCTGCAGCTATTCAGCATTGCCCTGGCAGCGTAACAGAGAAAAACACACAGTTGTTGACTACAAAATAGAAGTAATTGCCATAATAGGGACAAACCAGACAAAATAGAGATCAGTTTAGTTAATATACACAAAATATAATTGAAATTTCTGGCAAAGGACTTAAATCAACAACCTTCCAAAATAGAAAAGAAGGTAGGATTTATATTAGTATAATATTTGCAAACAGTACTGTGCCACACCTACAAATAATGATTAGAAAAAATGGAAAAGATGTGAATGTTGGGTTAAAACTTACACTCTCAGCACACATATAAAATTGTATGTAGGATGTATATGTCAATGCATTTGGGTCTCTACAAGCAATCACATCAGCCAAGAAAGGATCAGATAAAAATTTACAAAAATAGTGTTACATTCATGCACACATATAATCAATTACTTGTTGAAAGTGTGACACGAGTGAAATCAAAGTCTGCCAGACAAGCACCGAATCAATATCTTTCAGAACACCTGTGGAAAAAAGACAAGTGTGATTAAATCTAAGGTTCTCACATGCTACATATCCAAAATCTTACTTTTGTTTAAAGATGGAAAGATGAAAATTAAAAAGTGTTCTTATGCCCTTTATGGTCTCAATTCTCCAGCTTCTTTTCTTCCCTACATTCACTTTACAGGAAAGACTCAGTTTACCCATTTTTTGAAACAAGAGTATGTCCCAGCCTAGAAAGAATTCCATACATCTGGCAAGGCAGAGAAATACTGAGAATTTCAGAAATGGTTTTGGCAACATTTTCTTCTTATTAAAAAAAAAGGGTTCTTCCAAACTGAGGTAAACCGAAAAGAGATTTTTGATATTAAGGACAGTGTGGAAGATAATGTACAAAACAGGCAAAAGCACAGCATTTTTGGAACACATTATTTTTTTTCAAAATATTTGCTCAGCATTAATTAGAGCTCAAGCTGTTGGCTTCCAATCTCTGGTTCAGACTCTTTCTCTCCCTTTGCCACCCACTGCGGCCTGTTATTCCCATTATAAACACCCATAAATCTCACCAAGTCTAATGGGCTTATTGCAGTCCTGCATATGCATCAAGGGGAGGATAAATGTCTCTACTTGTGCCTTTAGATACCCATAATTGTTTAGTAACATAATGAGATAATGTTTCTAAAACAGCAAAAATCAGTGGGTGTTTTTCTATGCCCTTTAACATGATTTAGAGAGCTTTTCGGATTAAATCATTCCAGATTTCAACTGTGGTTACTAGTTTTTGCAGGCAAAGTAAAGGCAAACTTGCACCTGAAGACAGTTGAAGTAGGAAATACGGGAGAGCATATAAGATCTTTCTCCCCCATTCTGCTGAAGAACCACCAAAAAAGTGTTCTGTCACCAATAAAGTGAGCATATAAATGAATCGATGAATTTGAATAGGAAATGGTACAGAAAAGGATGATCCAGAAAAGATTTTTTTCTCTCTTGAAAAATGAACAAAATGACTTGTTTCATTAGATTAGAAAAGTGAAGGATGAAGAGGAATAGTACTGCTGTCTTAGGACACAACTAGGAAATGAACACAAGGGAGAGAAAATAACTGTTTGAGCTAAAGGAGTACATTGGCACAAGAACAAATAGACATAAGCTGAACATGAATAAATTTAGATTTAATTTAGAAATGGTCTCTGAGCCTTCCTGCCTATCAGATTTGGAAAAGGTCTTTCATTGAAAATAATCCATATGAAAAGAACTTGAATACTTGTAAGAAAAATGAGTAAGTTTTTAAAAGAGTCGAATAGCATAGTGCTGTAAGAGATTGATTTCATAACCTGGAACCTTCTTCCCTAGGTTTTTTGTGTTCCTGTTTCTTCCCCTTTATCCACTCATCAAGGACAGCTCACAAAATGAAGATAGAAACCCAGAAAGAAAAATACCCCCTAACAACTAGAACTTAGTGAGACACTCATAGTTATGATGGATAATGGCACCACGTTTGCTATAAAAGTGCTATGAATTAATAACATTTCAACTTGACCTGAATATAAATCTGGAAAACATAAAATGTGCACGTCTTGGTAATTCTCTTGGTATCAATTGGCAGTGTCTCATTCTCAGGCCATGACGAACATTGTCCTGCTAACTGAAAAAATTACTTTAAGGATCAGTAGGATCTGGCCCAGTGCTATTAAAACAGCAAGTGGGTTTCTTTATGCATTTATAAGCAGATCAAAAGAAGCAGGGCATTTTGATGGCAGTAGTTCCACTTACTGGATGTCATCAAATTGCTGATATTTACCATTTAAAAGACATGAAAATAATGACAGGAGTTAAAAGTGTTCTCTAAGTACTTAGTGTTAGCCCTATGCTATAGCTGCTTGAAAAGACACAAATACCATTAAAACCCACCAACCGAACCTTTATAAATTACTGCTGAGTATAGAACAGCGCTCAAGTTAATTGACTTTGCATTTTCAGCAAGCACTTTGCCAAGTAATTATTATTTATCTAACAATGGTTTCAATGCAAATTGATGGTGCATATTTGCTATTAATCTGAAGTCGTTGCAAAATACAAACAATAATTACTTTCTGAAATTACCACAGAAAACAAAGAGAAAATAGTTTTGTCACTGGTTTACACATTTAATTTATAAAAAGAGAAACAAACAAAGAAACAACACTAAATATTACTGTTTCTCAGCCCTCAGTGTCAAATTGCTATGGTAAAAAACAATGAAGATAAGCCAAAAAAAACCCTTTTATGTGTGTACCTTGCCACCAAAAGAGATGCATCAAAGATCCATATGTGGTACAGTATCTTAGTTTTCCCTCATCCTTCCCAGGAATAATCCCGGGAAAGCTGCCAGATCTCAGAAGGTTGTACTTCCCAGACAAGAGGATCACCAGACCATGGAACATCAAACCTTATTTAGAGGAGACAAATACATTTTGAATATAAATTGCTTCTCTATAGAGGATTACATTTAAAATATCTGGGGGAACGATTTAAAATACAATTGGGAATGATTGTTTCATATTACTAAAATGTTTGCTGCACTCTATAATCGGCACTTACCTCATTGGGTATAATCTTTCAACAGTAGTGAAGCTGAAATATAGAGATGGAGCTCTTTGTCTACATGCTTTGAGCTACTCCAGCTTTACAAATTACATTGATTCCCACCAAAACTCAGCTGTGATACATACCAGCCAAGAACAAAATTCCAGTCAGAATTTAGACGGGAAGACAATAATGTCTTGGAATCAAAACAGTCGGGAGAGAAACCTCTTCCTTAAAACAATAGTATAGGTAAAAAACTTCACTATTTTCAGATACTAGTTATATAGGGACATCCCTAACGTAAGAAGACATATTCTGTAGCATTTTTAACAGATCAGTGATCTAAACAGAAATTATTAGAATTCCTTTTGGTCTGGCCCAGGATATGGGAGCAGAAGGGCCAGTGGTTAAACTCACAGTGCTGTAAGCACAGCCACAGGGACTCAAAGGAAAGCAGTACCCAGAGATCCACCTGCACCCAGTACTGCGGGAGCATCCCTCCAGGGCTGTGATCCCACACTCTGCAGGCTGGCACAGGTACCTGCTCGTGCTGAAAAGAGCAGACCCATACTGACCCCTTCACCCCTATGATTCTCTTTCAGCCAGGCCAGGAGCTGTGCATTGAGCGAATTCCAGGAACTACCCCAGTGAAAAACCTTTTTGTCACTATATATTTTGTTTATTTTCTGCTTAGCCATCAGCTGTCACTCTTCTCAGTGCACTTACTCCGATCTCACTCATCTTATAGATATACCAGATACTACATATCTTCTTGCATAACACAAGTGAAAATTCAGTCTTGCTCTTTCTAACTTATAATAGACTTTCCAAGGGAAAAAAAAAAAAAAAAAAAAAGGGGAAAGGAAAAAAAGGAAAAAAAAAAAAAAAAAAAAAGGGGAAAGGAAAAAAAGGAAAAAAGAAAGAAAGAATCTATCTTATCTGTGTCAGCCTCTCTGCAATTACAACTGTCTGATCAAATAGTTACTTTTTCAATGGGCTGTAGTACCCTGAGTGATACCGTCATGTCACCTAGTCAGCAAAGACATAGATTCATTTCACAATGCAGTGATCATTTCCAAAACATCTGAAAAGTTAAATTATTGAAGGATAGACAACTCAAGATATATAGCAAAATTTAATGTAGGGATTTCAGTGTAGTAGATAAATCTATTGAAGAAGGAAGAAAAGGTGCACTAAAGTCTTGAATAGTCATTTTTTTATCAATATATCTATAATGTAATATGTATTAGTGGCACAATTCATGACTGACTACATTATGTAGTTGAAGTAGCTTTGAATTTAACTTTTATATACAAATATACAATTACACACAATTATAAACAAATCAGGCTGAACTCACCACTCCATGAAAAATTAATAATAAGCACATGGAGTAGGTATGCAAACTGAAACATTTTTCTGAGATAAAATAAACATATTGAGCCACAGGAAACCAAAACTCCCTCTGTGGGGGTATTCCTAGTGTTTCATTGTTTGGTATGAGAAGATACATTCTACTACCATAGGTTGCCTTGCTTTGCCAGATGAAATCCAGCCATTCTCTGAAAAAAACCCCCAAGAAGAGCACAGAGCGTGACATGTATGAATTCTATTAGACTTTTAGCTGGCACTGGAGACAAGATATTGGTTAAACTCCTGTCTTCTCCCTGAAATAACAACAAGACATATCTCAATATTGGTACTTCATTAACATTTCTGATGAGTTGACTAATTGAACAACAACAAGAAGGGACAAGAGGATGCTTCCCTCCCTTTCTCTTGTGTCTATACATGCAGAGCTGGATGTGGGCTGAGGAAATTCTGTTTGAAAGAATGCTTCCACAAGCTGGAAATAATTTCTTTTTTCTTGGCTTTTCATGCTGTGCAGTATTTAGTAATTTCATCCTGGAAAAAGGTTGCTCTCATCTGGAAACCTTCAGACAACTGTGCTTGGATTCCTCAGCCAAACTCACTGCATGAAAAGCTTGGAAGACAGGTTTGTTTTCTTCTACAAGTTTATTTGTTTGTTTATATTTCCTGAAGAGCAAATACATAGTACTAGCACAGAGGGCTGGACAATCTCCCTGGTTCTAACATTCTAACCTGCATGTTAACTAAAATATTCNACTAACATATACAGTGCCTATTTACCTGCATGTTAACTAAAATATTCAGTCCAGATTAACTTCTACTATGCAGACCATGGATATATTTAAGCAATGGGAAAGGAATTTTGATGTACAGTGTGGCCCTTTAGAGGTTATAAGTGTTATGAATTGCATCATATTGAAGAAAAAAGCAAGATTTTTTGCTGTTACAAAGACTAAAGGATGAATGTAAATTTTCCTTCTGCATTGAAATTAGTTTTGTGTCATAAAAATTATGTGAATTATTTTAGAAAAAAATGGCATTATATAAAAATGTACATAGTGGTTTAAGTATTGTCTAAATCCCTATAAGCTTGAAAAATCAGTAATGCACTCACAGTATTGGGATTTGGCTTGGCCTATGCTGTAACAAAGACTAATTTTTAAGCATAACAAAATTGGTGCTATGTTTCTGGTCTGATTTAATTCAATGTCAGCATTACGGAGAAAGATATGATTTGGACTTCGAATTTTTTCAGGCTTCTCTCAGGAAGGTCTAAAAGACTGAGGTCAAAAAGAAATTAGACTTGCTATCTGAACATATGTTTGCATGCTGTTTAGGGGTTTTTTTTTTGCACCATTTCTAACATACTTGAATATAAAGCACAATGGTGTAAGGCAGAAGAAGAGTGCTGAGCTAATATTTTGAATAACCCACTATGCTCTTCTGTCAGTGTTACTCCTCTGAAGCACAGACCAGATTTCTGATTTGTTAATAGCAGAATTAAACCATGGGGATACTATCTGTAAAACGGGTGTTCATATGTCCTTCTAAACTTCCACAAACAGGGTACAATCCAATTTCTTAAGAATTACATAGTTCCACTGCGTAGTTGCTCTTGAAGCAAACTCTGTACCGCACAAATATAAATAGTGTATGTCTCCTGAGCTTGTGATGAGCTGAGTGATCATCAGCTGTTTGTGAAACAGAAGTCTCTGGACTGTACTCAAAGTAAGCCAAATCCTGGGCCTTGCTTCTAGCAGCAATTTTTTCATGCAGTTATTAATTGGCAAATCCACAAATCTAAAATTAAATCTTATTTTTGCTAGTAGAGCTATTTTAAGCTAAAATAAGCTGAAATTATGTTAGGTGATTATCCCTGGGTTTGTTTAGTTTTTTGTTTTTCTGTGAAATGCAGCCACTGGTGTAACACATTTCCATTCCACCTTCATTCTCAGGATGTGGTTAATAGCGATGGGCCAGCTGGCTTGCCCACAGTGAAAAATTTCTATACAGATTCAGAAGCAAGCCCCATTTTAACAGCTCCCATACCACTTCTACCAGTTTTAGAGGTTTCCACCAAGTCTTTCTCATCAGGGTGCCCTACCACGTGCTCTACACATCTGTGTTTGCAAAAAATTGGGTCAGTCTCTAGGCACAGATAGTCCTGGCTCCTGGCTTAACACATCCTCTCTCTCTCATACCAGGTTTTCCTGGAGTAAATGCCTGTGTCTGAGGGCTATGGCAGATAGCCCTAAACCCCTCTAAAGGAACAATGGGAAATGAGGACCGTGTGTTTTATAAAGCTCGGTATGGTAACACTGGACAGATCTCGTGTACTCCAAAGAAAAGTCATCCTCACCCCATGTTTCTCTTCCTTTTGGCCCAGCAGCATTAAAAGGAGAAATATAACTCATACATATTTCTCTGACAGGAAAAGTTTGTGAAGAGCTTGTACTATGGTCCAAAAACCCCATAAATCATATTAACACTGAGACATATGGCATAAGGCATTTATTTTTGTGTTGGCTTCTTTTTCTTTAGAAATGTTTAGTGTTAACTGAAATCCAGCTAGTAAAGGTACTATTCCTTTTGGGATTATATCTACTAGTTCCAGAAAGAGATGAATGCAGCATGTAGGATGGGTGTTTCAACATGTTTTATGTTGTCATGGTGTGCACCTTCATATATATGTGCATGTGTATATATACATGTATATATTTATTTATTTATGCAAGCACATAAGTGTATACATTTAAAATATTCCTTGCCCATTTCATAACAGATTCAAAAATCCTCTTCTTTTTTTGTCTTTTTTCCCTCTGAAAAATATCTAAGAGCAGAGAAGCATGGCCAGGATTTTATCACATTTGGGACTTGAAGGAGGAATGAATGCAGGAAAACGAAAGCCTTAAGAACCATTGTGCTTACAGGAGACAGCCAGGTTGGAGGTGTGAGTGCCCTTAGTGACCTTAGCTGTCATGATGCTACCTGATGGCTTTCAACATAACCAGCTGTTTTCTGGAAGGCAATTCAGTTGTTTCTGCACAGAAATCAAGCTGCTTTCTGCATTCAGATTTCATGATGTGCTCTCACCAGCACAAGTTAAGTGGACCAACCCTAAGTGCCTTTTACCATCATGAAGAAAGACTTCACACTCAAGAAGACTATTTGTTGTTTGGTTTTTTTTTTTAATTGGAAAGTCACTCCACAAAGCAGATGATCTGATAATCCTAACAGCTTCAGATGTTAAAAATAAGTCACGAAGATTTAAATGGCAATGGTACAACTTGTATCCCTTTCCTATGGATCTGCAGCATGACAAGTGGCATATCTTCAATAACTCTAATTCAACCTGTCACACAACTCCTTAACTTCATCTGGGTATTATATCCTGCACATTAAAGGAATGGTCCCAGCCTTTAAGATTCAAAAGACAAAATCAGATTTACCTGATTTGTGATCCTTTGTAACACAGTGTCCATGGAAACTTAGAAATTAGCCAGAATGGTGCTCAGTCTTCAGTCTTGTTTTATTCTACTTTGTTCACAGTTCTTTCTTTGAGTTTTGAGTGATATATGAAAGCCCATAAAATTGGACCAAAGATACACGTAAGTGGTATTCAGGTTTTATTTCTAAATGGGGACTTTGCCCTTCTGTGCATCTGACAAATGTACCTCTCTGTCTGCCAGCCATTTCCTCTGGTAAAGCTTTTAAAAGGGCTTTTACCAATCACTGCTGGCGTTCCTAGTAAAAAAACCTCTCTGCAGCATGAAGGGAAGCACCTGAATGTTTCAGTGGCATCTGCCTGAAGGGATATGTCAAAGAAGAAATGTTCAAACAACAAGATTTATTAAAGTAAATGTCCAATATCTACCACAGAAAGCTTGACATCGCTTAACCACAAACCTTTTGGGAATATTCCCTTATTCTCTTTCTCACTCTCTTTTCTAAATCTGGATTTATATGTAGAAGGAAGAGATGATGACTGAGGTCTGATATGACATTTATCTTCACAAGTGAGAAGACTAATAAATCATCAATGACATTACCACAAGTGAGTTCTGAGGTCTGCTCACAAGTGAAGATAAATGACATAACAGACCTAAGTCAGCATATATTACATGAAATGCCTAATAAGTCTCAGTCTCAACATAGGTGGATATGATGAAGATGACTGAACTTACATTGCATTTCAAATTCACCATCCAAGGAAAAAGAAATTAAATTTGCCAGCCAAATAAAATCACTACTGAAACAACCTTAGTAAACATTCCAGCATTTTGCCATGCTACTGCCCTGCAGATCTACAAGGAGCCACGTGGTAGCAAATATCAATTAAAAGTACCTTTACAAAGCACAGTATCAACTCACTTTTCAGTGCATGAAACATACCTGACTTCCATGCCTTGGGCAATATCACACACTTACAAAGATATGTCTGCATGTTCCTGAAATATGTGCAACTAGCTTTTATTTTAGGTTTTGCAAAGGATTGAAAGTTTTCACAACAGCTTGTGGCCTTCTGCAGGGTCAGTGGCGGCAGCATGGTTGAAAAGCTGAGAGGTTTTAGAATTTCTAATTAGTTTAAGGGTACAATATTCCTTTTAGAAAGTGAGATCTACAACTGAGATATGCCAAAAACATGTCTGAACCTGGAGCTGGCAGTGGATTTTTAGGCAATGTGTAATAATAAACTGGGCAAAGAGATTAATACTTCTTCTGGCTTTTGAGCAACTAATGGCTGAGAGGCTTCCTGAGCTGGGCATAACATCTGGACAATCATGTCGAGGAGGGAGATGTTTTATTTGTATTACAGCATTTAAAAACCAAAGTCGAACTAATCCTAGCTTATTCTGGTGATCTTACCAAAATTCTACAGTGGAAAGAAGGTCATTTGCAGCTGAATTTTTTCTTGTGTGGAATTTGCATGTCTCAAAGCTCTTTTCTGAAAATTTGAGAGTAAGACAATTTTAGTTCTATGAAGAGTAATGTTGCATAAATGTGCATCTTAAATGTTGTCCAGGTGCATAAATCATTATGCCTTTACCCTTTTTCACACAGTCCTGTACAATTTAAAGATATTAAAATGTCTCCAAATTTATTCTCAATTTTAATCTAAAAGTCTCCTGGGGTAATATTCCACTTAGAAACAATTTCTCTGCAATAATATTGTATTTCACATTAATTCAGTGTACTTGTAATCAAGTGCCCTCATGGTAGAAGATGGTCTGAGTGGCATAGCAACTGGAGAAAACTGTGCTTTTCACATTTCTCATAATGTATTACATTGTGGCCACGTTCAAAATTGGCAAGAATCCAGGTAAGTGCTAATCACAGTATTCAGAAACCTGCAAGGATAAAACAGCAATTAAATAGTCTTCTGAGTCTAGAAGTGTTATGCTTTTGAGTCTAGAATCTAGTTTTTGTAAAGGTAATCAAAAACTAAGATTAATGAAAACATTTCTCATTTGCTTTCCCGAAGCAGTTGTAGAGGACTGAGTAAATGGGGTAAAAAATTGGAACAAAATTTAAACCAGTTGCAAAAAAACATTAGAAAATATTCAAATGTTTTCATTACCAAGGTTAAGACATGAAATTATCTGGGAAAGAAGAAACTAGTTGAGAATTTAAAGTAATAATTTTTATTGATATTTGGTATTTCTAATGTTATTAAGAATTTTTAAATTAAACTTTTCCTTTTGAGAGCATTTGAATAGTAGTACAGAAGTTCTCTTGGAGAGAAAGAGGAAAAACAAGTTGTTGGTACACAGTTAACACTGGTTTGTGAAATCCTATGTAGCCTAGGCTAAGCATTAAAAAAACCTAAATCAACAAAATAGTAACATTTATGGTTGTTTGGTTTTTTTCCTTATTCCATTCTCTTTAAGGCTTTAAATTGTGTTCAGGTTCTGGATTAAAGCTTGAATTTTTAAAATAAATTTCACAGCAAAATATGCATATGGGAACCAAATCATTGAAAGACAAGAAATACCAAGAGAATTCTTGCTTAAACATAAACAATGAACAATATTCAAAATTTAACTAGAAAATTGTTAAATTTCTGCAGCTGAGATTTTCTCTGTGTGTATAAAAGTGTGAATTAGCACACATTAGCATATATTACTGTTTCTCCTATTGAAAGTTTTTTAAAACTTTCTGTTTCTGTTATGAAAACAGCCTAGTTGATAAACAGCTCTCAGGATTTCTCTGGAAGAACTGCAAGAAAAAGAGAGGGTGTTCTGAAAATTGCAGTTGTTGTGAATGATAAAAGGCCCTATGAGAATTTCCAATATTTAAATAACAATTTATTTCTTCCTTCATCTTCTGGTAAAAGTAAACAACAGTAAAAGTGCTACCAAATTCTTTCCCACCCTTCCTCACTTCTGGGATTGTAGCAGTCATGGAATTCACAATACAGGAAAATAATGCCTTTAAGAAAATATATTAGATAGTTTTCCTGACATGTTTAACTAAGCCATAAATTATAGAATTATAGACTATTGTGAGTTGGAAGGGACCCACAAGGATCATGAAGTCCAGCTCCTGTCTCTGTCCAGGACACCCCAACAACCCCACCACGTGCCAGAGTGCATTGTCCAAACACTTAGCTCTGTCATCCTTAGGGCTGTGACCTGTTCAGTGCCCAGCCACCCTCTGGGTGAAAAACCTCTTCCTGATATCCAACATAAACATCCCTGTAGAAAAATGGCTCTCTGAGCAAGGACATACAGAGCTAAGCTACGTGCACAACCCAGCTTTCAGTGGTTGTTGAGCGGTTTCTCAGAGAAAATGGATACTGAGAGCAGTTTCTCACGGGAGCTGCTCATCGGAATGTGCACAACCTAGGCCTCAGCAACCTTGATTATCCTGAATAAGCAAGAAAGAAGAAACAAAGTCACTGGTAGGAAAGTAACAAGATGGAAAGACAGGATGGGAAAACAGAAGCATGTAACCACAAGAAAAGAAGAGAGAAAAAGCATGATTGTTTAACTATAGCCAATTCACATTAATTATTACACGCATGATAATAGCTATTATCCAATCATAAGTTGCTAAGTGGCGCGTGAACAAGCTGACTAATGTATATAACCAGGCCTATAATAATCAATAAACAGAGTTCCACCAATAACTCTATGAGTACGTGGTACGTTTGGTTCATCCTGGCAACTCTCCACACATCCCCTGACACAACTCCAGGCCATTCCATCGGGTCCTGTCACTGTTCACCACAGAGCAGAGATCAGTGCCTGCCCCTCCTCTTCCCCTCATGAGGAAGTTGTAACTGCAGTGAGGTCTCCCCTCAGTCTCCTCTGCTCCAGGCTGAACAGACTGAGTGACCTCTCTTGCTCCTCATATGGCCCCTCAAGGCCCTTCATTGTCTTTGCTGTCCTCCTTTGGACCCTCTCTAATAGCTTAATACCTTTCTTATATTGTGGCACCCAAAACTTCACACAATAATTGAGGTGAAGAGGAGCTTACTGATATGCATATAACAATTCAACAGAGTGCCCTTGGGACAGAAGCTCAACGTTTCCAGAGAGAAGATTAAATAGAAGCGTTACTCTTAATTCTGAGATATTTCCTGCAATTTTCATAAAACTCCTTTATTTGACTTTTGACTCTGCCAATAATGAGGCTTCCCAGAAAAAAAATTAAAAACAAAAGGGAAAAAAAAAAAAAAAAGAAAAGGAGGAAAACCACAAATTGTGTTTTGCTTTTAACGATTTGAGAACTGGTCTAGAGGAACAAGATGGAGATCACTTCTTTTATGTGGCTGTAAAATATATGTATTTCACTAATCAGGATTATATTTAACCTCTCTAAAGATATTTCTTGCACATTACACTATTTCTCACTTTCTCTCCATTCCATTATTCTTTGTCTTATAGCTTTCCTTTATGGTACAATGTTTTGATAAACAGGTTATTGTTTAAGCCAAACTCCAGCTAATTACGTGTCTAAATAATGTGTATTAAATGGAGAACAGAAAATGAAAACAAGCAAATAACAACAATAAAAAACATGAACAGAGTCCTTTAAGAAAACTGAACTTAAATTAATTTTCTGCAGGATTTTTTTATTTGCCACTTCAGTCTTTCATCAAATACATGTAACTACTTTCCTACTAAAAGACTGTGAGTGTGGATCAGTTTTGATTTCACACACAAACACATAGATACGGTTCTGAGGTTTGAGGATTTTCATGAATTCTACTATTTAAGGAAGTATAATTTCAGTTAGAAAGCCATTCTGGTGAGTCACCTAGCTCAGCTCAGCACAGCAGAGGTATTGATTTGGTGGCTTACACACATCCTGGGTGTGTGGTGTCTCGTCTAGCACTGAAAAAAGCGCTGATGACAACTCTCAAACATGCCTTGGCAGGCTGTCCAACTGCTTATCTAGCACACTCAGAAGCTCTTTTTTCCCTCCTCCTAAACTTTACTTTTCACATACTGAAAGGAAAAAGTATGCTTACGTAAATTCAGTAGGATGGTAACCTCTAATACTGAGTTAATATCATCAAGCAATTCCATGGGAACCTGCAAGAAAGATGGAGAGGGACTGTGATTCTTCTGTCATTCTTCTGTCATTCTTGTGCTTTCTACAAGAGTATGTAGTGACAGGACGAAGGGGAAATGTCTTCAGACTGAGAGGGGGCTTAGATCAGATACCAGGAATAAATTCTTTACTGTGAGGGTGGTGAGGCACCGGCACAGGTTTCCCAGAGAAGCTGTAGGTGCTCCATGCCTGGAAGTGTTCAAGCCCAGGTTGGATGGGGCTCTAAGAAACCTGGTCTAGTGGAAAGTGTCCTTGATCCTGGCAGAGAGGTTGAAACTAAATCATCTTTAGGGTCCCTTTCCAAACCAGGCCACTCTCTGATTCTATAATCTTATAGACATACCTTTTTTTCTTCAAACTAATGACTTGTAATAAAGCAATTGAACAATGAAGCACCATACCTGTATTACACCTGTAATTTTGAGACATATATTTATAGCAACAACAGTTTTGACCAGTTTCTGATAATTCAATGCTGGAGTTACCATTCCTGGGTGTATTTCAAAGACATGTAGATGTTGCACTGAGGGATGTGGTTTAGTGGTGGCCTCAGCAGTACGGCCTTAATCATTGCACTCAACAATCATAAAGGTCTTTTCCGACATAACTGCTTTTCTGATTCTATAGTTCTAAGAGCTAATCCTTTATGAGGGCTGCAGCTAGGACCAGCAGTGCAGGTGAAACTAGAAGAGGATCTCCTCATTGCCTATTCAGCCCCAGCTTTAATTCTCTTTCTTAGGATTATTTTAATATATGCACAAAAATTTACCTTACGCAAAATCACTTTGAAAGATAGATAGATAGATAGATAGATAGATAGATAGATAGATACACAAACACGATTTAGAGTACAAGACATGATTTTTCTATTAATAACTCAAACAATCTGTGTCTGTGTATCAAGCTAAGCATTAATGGGCTCATCACCACCAGTGAAACATCTGGTGAGCCTCTGCCCAAGGCTGATTTTGGTCAAGTGGGCAAGGATCAGCCTCCACTGGCCCTTGAAAAGGGTTGGCTCTTGATGCTACTGCACATTAGTTGCATGCACTTCTTTTCCCTACAGTTTATAAGTGGTTTTCAAATAAGTTTTCATGTCAGTGTTTTTTCTTTCAAGCCATTGAGCTGCTAACTATTGTTTTCTCAATTGTCTGTCTGGGTTTTAACTTGCCTTATGTTGTGTGGCTCTGACATACCACCCTTCCAACAACAGTTTCTTAGTAAAACTCCACCAAGGTCACAGAGTCGTGCTGCAACAAATCAAACCCTGAATAACAGGCAACTCAGTCCTTGGGCTGAAGGTTATAGAGTTGTCAGCCTTTTAAAGCAGTTTGTTTCATTGTCTCCTTCTCTTACATTTACCATATGTAAAAAATAGCATGCCAGCACTTGTCATATCATGTACTGTCCCTATTATAATAAACTTCACGGGTTATGATTAGCTTCTGTCTAGTGATTTCTCCTCTGTGAATCAGTTACATGATGCTTTTCGCTTTTGATACGAAACACATCACTGGGAGGCTAACTTTTACTTCACAAGATTATTGCTACATCCACCGCCTGCAGGTCATAGCCCATAACTGGGAAAACATTGCCTGCTGCCAGAGCAGCCCATACTGTCATAAATCGTGTTAAGACAGAAAAAGAGACTAGACAAGATCAAGTCTCCTGAGTCCTAAGAACAAATCTGAAAAGTATTAGAAATTCAGTAAGGAAGCAGATATTTTCAAAGATCCATTGAAATTAAGCTGTGAGCATGGAAGTTTTTCACTAATTGTAGCTGGAAGGAAAGTAGAGACATTTTTACACCTAACCTATATAACTCCGCTTGTGGCTAAGAGCTCAATTGAATTTCTTATTAACACAGTCTCTAGAAATCAATTAATCAGCATCAAAAGCAACTCTATTGTCTAGAACAACTTCAATCCAATACTCTCCTCCACTTCTGAAAAAAAAAAATTCAATTGCCGCTTAAAAATTATTTCTATTTCTTGCAAGTTCCCTTTTACCTTTAAGAAATTCTACTCAGCATTTGAAATGTGGTCCTTTTAGGGAAAAAAAAAAATTCGGTGTTTGCAGATGAATGCAGTTATTTAATATCATTGCTATCCTTTAAAAGATCATTTTTTCAGTTGCCTGTAATTTTGGCAAACCTAGTCAGGCGCATACCTTTTCTCCTACTGGATCTCGTGCTCACACAGGTGTATCAGAAAATTTCACACAAAGGAGTTTAACAATTTCATAGAAAAGGGGAACATGCTGTTTCACCTTCCATCCTCTCTGCAGCAGATATGTCTCCCATGTTTCTTAAATTTGGCATGACAATTCCCAGTCTGTCAAGAATGCCATGTGAGCATTTGCTCTGTGCTCCTGACCTTCCTGCAGGTCCCTGCTCCCTGAGCAGGAGTATCACACCTTGACCCCAGGGCACACCATGCACAAGACAGATTAGGGCTGGGGGTTGGTGGGGTCAGAAGGAGGGAAAGGGAGAGGAGGGAGAAGCAGGAAGCTGGCTGGGACAGAAAACACAGGCTGAACTCCAACACTGATGTTTCCCTTTATCTGTGGTACTCTGGCCTCTTTAGTTACATAATGGGTACCTGGAGATAATTCCAACATTTCTAAATTTACTTTTGTACTAAATTACGATGCAAATCACAACCCCACTATTGTGTGGAGTGAAATATTCAGAAGTATTTAGACTCAGAAAGTTATCCATAAGATAGAATTGTAATGCAAGCTAATAGCATCCTGTATTCACCCGAGTATATGCAAGTCACGCAGGAACAAAGTAAAATATTTTAATATTGCTGGAACTGCATTTTCAACCAAAAGTTGTTGTTGAACTGATTTATTATGTCCCTATACAGAGGATTAAAATCTCTTTTTATGAACAGTTTTCAAGTCTGCTGCCTTCAACCTATTGTATTTAATACAGCCTCTGGCTTCTTTCACTCAGGTTGCAAAGTCCTTCCTCTGGCAGAATTTCCCATTCATGTGCTATAAGGCTTTTTGTCAGCTGGATGTTAGCAAAGTACATAGAAAGGAACCAGCCAATTCCTTACAATATTTGCTCTAATCTTTTTTCTCTCTTTTATATTACTTCTCTTCCTTCTGTTCTCTGCCTCCATGGAATTCTAAATCTTCATACAGGTCTCAGGTTGTTGATAATGTGGAGTTGTTATAAAGCATAAAATTCCCCTTCCCTAGCCTCACCCTCCAAAGGAAAAGACTGACTTTAAAACTCTACACTTAAAAGCCCCAACCCAAATCCCCCCCAAAAATCAAACAAAACCAACCTTAAACCAACAAATACACAAGAACTAGAGTTCGAGGATTTCTGTTTTGATAGTCCGCATACATTTTACCCTTTTTTTTTGTATTTTTGAGCTTTTAATTCAATTTAAAAATTTTAACTGTACCTGGAGAGTTCAGAAATTACTTCCTCTATTTTATTCTCACTTCATGTCTCAAGTTTTAAAGAGCTGTAGCTTGGGGGAAAAAACAACAGCATTGAACACTTTAAATCATGAAAATGTATGAAAGCTCACAAAATTGATCCATTAACTGTATTTCATTTTTTGAAAGCATCTATTTCTTTTGCTGTTGTCACTATCAAATATTTAACAGTTAGGTAGTGTCTTGCAAACATTAGGAAAATAAGTAATATTAGCATATTTTACATATTAGAAATGGTTCAGAAGAAGAAAATTGGCTGAACATGAGCTAGCAATGTGCCCATGTAGCCAAGAAGGTCCATAGCACCTGACTTGTATCAGCAGTAGTGTGGCAGCAAGACCACAGCTGTGATTGTCCCCCTGTGCTGGGCACTGGTGAGGCCACACCTCAAATCCTGTGTTCAGTTTGGGGCCCCTCACTGCAAGATGGACATTGAGAGGTGCTGGAACATATCCAGAGAAGGGAACAGCACTGGGGAAGGGTCTGGAGCACAAGTCTGATGAGGAGCAGCTGAGGGACAGCTGGGGGAGCTCAGCCTGGAGGAAAAGAGACTCAGGGGAGACCTGATTACTCTGAACAACCACCTGAAAGGAGGGTTCAGCCGGGTGGGGATAGGTCTCTTCTCCCAATTACCAAGTTACAGGACAAGAGGAAATGGCCTCAAGTTGTGCCACAGGAGGTTTAGATTGTATATTAGGAAACAGAAGGGGTTGTCAGACATTGGAACAGGATGACCAAGGAAGTGCTGGAGTTATCATTCCTGGGTGTATTTCAGAGACATGTAGATGTTGCACTGAGGGATGTGGTTTAGTGGTGGCCTCAGCAGTACGGCCTTAATCATTGCACTCAACAATCATAAAGGTCTTTTCCGACATAACTGCTTTTCTGATTCTATAGTTCTAAGAGCTAATCCTTTATGAGGGCTGCAGCTAGGACCAGCAGTGCAGGTGAAACTAGAAGAGGAGCTCCTCATTGCCTATTCAGCCCCAGTGTGCTGCCTGGAGGTGTGTGCTGTGTCCTTCTCATGGGTCTATCTCCAGCCTCGAGCCTACTCCTGACACTGGAAATCCAACACCAGGCACATCTACCCACTAATCTGCAAGAGGTGGTCTGGACATGCCCAGGGAAGGGCAGATTCACCACATATAACCATAGAGTCCAATATTTCCACACCTGTGATAGAGGCTGTTTCTGAACACACAGTAAATCTGTCCTCTTGCTCTTCCACACACAAATCTTCTTACTTTCAATGTCCTCCAGTGATACTGGTACAAAGTAATAATTCTTAGAGGCCAGAATTTGCAGCCTTCAATGGGAAAAGCACCTGTAGCACAGGCACCATTTTCAAATGAGCTCAACTGGATCCACCTGAAAGTTCAGCCCTAGCACCTGTTGCTCTCCCAGCAGGATACAAGAAAGGTTTTAACAAGCACTAGTGTGTGCTGGATTCCTGGTGTATGATTGAAGGAGAGCAGTATTTTTAAAGGAGAGAAGTTTCAGTGTCTGAGGAAGGGGGAGGTAGGTGAAGGGAAAGATGGTAGTGAATATCATCCTGAGGACCTACACAGATAAGGGCTGCTTACGCTTGAATGAGCATATTTAAGGATAATAATCTTTTTATAAAGTTGTCTTGATTTTGGTCTTTTGTGGGGTTTTTTAAAACAAAGTATTGTTCCAAAAATATTTGAAGACATGACTGTCTTGAAGATTTTTTTTTAGTTTTGAGAAAGATACAAGTGGTAGCATGAAGCTGCTGTGAGTAGCTTCTCATGCGTTTTGTTGAACTCTGGATAAGTCAAGAAAAAATTTTGTTTTTTTTTAATTTGTTTTTATACTTGTGAGTGTCAGTGTTTTATGATGCAGAAGCTATTCTACATGACTTATTTAAAGTTATGAGAGAAGCCCTTGTCAGTTTTAGTTTTTCATATTAAGTACTGCTCCTCTCACATTGCTTTATCTGCCTACCCTTCAGTAAAAAGAAAGAGAGTATAAAAATGAAAAACTACCATCCAAAATCTCTGGAACAATAATGCTGTTCTGTGTTCATTTATTTTTCAGTTCTTGATTAACTATAAGTGTAAATTCCAATAAAAGTGTGAAATTAGACTTTTTTTTTTCCTTATGTAATGCTCTTAACAGTAATTTTACATCCTTATTTTCCTCCATTTTCCAAGGCACCCTTTCAGGCCTCCGAATGCTACTTATTGTAAGGTATTAAATTATTAGAGTAGCTGTATTTGTAAAAGAAACTATTGAAGTATCTGAATTTGATATTTAATGGACAATAAATGATTAGATAAGCAGATTGATAGTTAAAAAAGCAGGTAAGGAAAGAAGGTTTAGAAAGATGCATTTGCTGAAGCTAGTCATAAATGGCCATTAGCCTAAACAGTCCCATCTGGCAGGGATTTGTAGGTATTGCCACAGAGGTAGGTTTTAAGGAAGGATTTAAAAGAGGATAAAGTGTTATGATCTCCAGGATTATCAGTGACAGATGAAATAAACATGGATTAAAAGTGGAAAGAAAGTTTAGGGTTTTTGTTTAAGTACTCTGTACCTTTAAGTCCAAGACTTAGATTGTGAGATGACCAATTTTTCTTCTTTGGTAGTTTAAAAAGTTTTGCACGAGCAGTAGCAGGCTGGAGGGGTTTATTGGTGGGCTTGAGGTGTAGGTGAATGCTTTATCTGTGTAACAGTTTCCTGTTTAGGTGAAAAATCGAATTTCTGAGCTTTAAGACTACAAGTTCAGGGTGAGTACTTGCCAGGCAAGCTCTTACTTCTGTGTAGGTGATGGGAGTGTTGCAAATAAGTAGTTTAAGTCTCTTTCAGAATCTCCACCAACAGTATTGTCAAAGGCAGGTTTTGATAAAATTTGTGTAAGTGTGATAAGGCTTATGGCAAGGCTCACTGTTTTACTGTATAGAGGAAACACACAAAGGAAAATTGGCTCAAATTCACTTTCAAATGATTTGCATGGAGAATGGGGATGCAAAGGATAAGGGAAACGTTCCCACTGAGGCCTGAGGTTCAGAATAGACACAACCGCCACCCCTCACTTTCTGAACTCTTGACAGAATCTAGATGTTGTTGGATCCAGTCTTAGTCCCAGACCTGGTCAACAGCTATGTCTAAAGGACTTAACCAGCACTTAATCACTGATGAATTGAATGTTTAGAAAGTGACTTAATAGCATATATTATAATTAAGTTACTGTAGATTTGAAACAGCAATATTCATACTATTCTTCCCAGTGAGCATAGGGATCAATTCACACACATATATAAAATATACATGTACGAAGGTATCTGTCAAAAATTCTCCTTGACTTCAGTGAAATACTCACATTGAATGCCTTTGCACTTCTCAATGGACAAAAGATTGAGCCTAGAGGAGTGGGAGGTATTGGCCCCATCCTTATTGTCAGCTTTTGGTGATTTTCCTGCAAGTATTGCAGACTTCAGGTCTAGTGACCTTTGACAAGTGTCACACTCCGAGGGAGATGCTGGCACAGCCTCCTGCCATCTGGGAGAGCTTGAAGGGCCTCACCTAAGACTGCTGTTAATAGAGTTCAAGGTGATTGGCTTTTGTCTTTAGTAAATTTTCATCCAGGCCATAATCTGAGTTGGTAACCACCGCAGTTTTTCAGAAGTCTGGTAACAATGGCGCTGTTCCACTCAGGCTATGATTAACGTAAGTGATGTTCCAAGGCTGTCAGGGGTGACCGATTATCTCTTGTTCCCTGTCTTAGTCAGCCAACAGCTACCCCTGGTATGAACAATCCCACCTCAGTCATGCAAGGTATGGTCAAGGGACACTTCACTACACAATTGGAACCACTTGCAAACTACCTTTACTAACTCTGCGAGAGCTCAGCTCTTCTGAGCTGGTGTGTTTATCTGTTAAATTGTCATCATACTTCCTAACATTTGTAGCAAAATATCAACTATTTTGAAAAAGAAATGTTTCAACAGTGTTCTGTTCACTCTTTTTTGTTTTTCCTTTCTACTTCTTTTAATTTATCCCCAGCTGGCAGCCAAGCCCCACGCAAGACACTTGCTCACCCCCCTGCATGGGGAGTGTAAAAGTGGGAAAACTTTGAGATCAAGACAGTTTAATAGGAAAAACAAGAACTGCACATGAAAGCAAACCAAAACAAGGAACTCATTCAGTACTTCCCATGGGCTGGCAGGTGTTCAGCCATCCCCAGAAGAGCAGGGCTCCATCACATGTCATAGTGACTTGAGAAGACAAATGTCATTACACTGAGTGTTCCACCTTCATGGTCCTTCTTTCCACAGCTTTATATGCTGAGCATGACACCATATATTATGGAATATCCCTTTGATCACTTGGGGTCAGCTCTTGCAGCTGTGTCTCCTCCCAGTTCCTTGTGCACTCCCAGCTCCCTCACTGGTGGAATAGTCTGAGAAGCAGAAAAGGCCTTGACTCTGTGTGAGCACTGTTCAGCAATAATAAAAAACACTTTTCAGCACAAAGCCAAAATGCATCCCCCTACTAGATACTATGAGGAAAATTAAATCTATCCCAGCCACAACCAGCATGAAACTCAATTCTTTGTTCTCTTCTTTGGAGTTGTAATGAATTAATCATCTAGAAGGTGGATCCGAACAGAAATATTTATGTAATAGAAAAGTCAGAAAACCCCCTCTAAGATGGTTTTGTTTGAAACCCTGTATGTCTGGATACCGGTCCAGTAGACAGCTGTCTTTGGGATCTAATACTTAATATGTCCTATTTATGTATAAATTTAAAAGCAAGGCAATGGGTATTTTTTTCCTTGCCCTCCTTGAGAACACAGACCTTGCAGTCCTTCTATAAGTGTCTTATAGAGTTACGTTTTCTCCAGAATCTGTTGCAGAATGCTGTTTGTGAGAGTAGCTTCTACAGAAGTAGATGTTTGGATTAAAAAAAAAAAAGTGCAATAAAAGCATTCTTCAGAATGCTTCATTCTACAGAATTGAATGGTGTGCTTGAGGTGATACCATTAAAAAGTCCAGCATGCTAAGGAGATTTTCAAAAAGTGCTTGAGGGGGAAAAATGTCTGCAATGAAAACCTGGATAATCCAAAAATTATCCAAGTGCTTTCTCCCTTTATGTGTATGAACTGCAACAATTAGTTTGCTTTGGGCTACTTATATGCAGAAGAAGAGGAAACTGCATAACCAGAGCTGCTGGAAGCAGGGGAGGGAAGGAGCAGGGAGGGGTGGGTGGGTAAGGCAGCAAGAGAACTATCTTTAAAAGAAAGCTGATATTTTCTAATAATGGAACACTGTCTGGCAGCACCCTGTTCACTGCTGTTCCCTTTGGGTTCCATTTTTAGAGGTTCTATATCTGTGGTGCCTCTCTTCCCCAGTTCTGCTATCTGCCCCTTTAAATATCCTTCTTGCAAGAAATTTCTGCAATTATCATGTAGTTGTGACCACAAAAGACAGGTTAAATACTAGAGAAAGAGCAGGTAATGTGTATCTGTAACTTGGCTGAAATAAAGATCACAGCTGGAGAAATCTCATCATGACTTGCTGACAATACACAAAATGTTTCCATATAGGAATTGCAAACCTCTGTTGTGCTCTAATCAAAGAAACTTCACTCTGCAGACTCTGCGCAACAGCTTTTGAAATTCTACATCTTTTCCGTGAGTTTTAAGGGAATTATGCCTGCTTAGTCAAGGCAAAGTAGTGAATGAAGCTAAACATTAGTAACCTTTTGTTGTATGTGTTGTGAAGTAAAATTGGTATTAACTGTAGCTATGCAACGCACGTGGGAACATGTACATATACCCAGCTGTGTGTTGCAAAAATGCCCATTAAATACCATATTAAAGTAAACAAAACTGTGTTTTTACTGGTTGGAGAGCCAAGACTATCTTATTAAGGGGCCCTGACATTCACAGAAACAGTTGTAGTAGTTTCATTCACTAACTGGGATCCTAGATTATCTCAGAGCAGAAGGGACTTCAAAAGATCAGCTAGACCAAACTTCTGTGGGAAAGGGAGCCTAGATTAAATTATCTAGCACCTTGTCCAGTCACATCTTGAAAACATATAGTGATGAGACTCTACTTTATCCTAGAGGAGGTTATTCCAGTGACTGAATATTCTTTCTGTAAAAATAAATTTCTCTCCTATTCTGAGATGAAACCTCTTTTTGTATTTGTTGTCCCTTGTTTGTCCATGTTGGTCCCGGTGAAGAGAAAACCTCTGTCCTTTTCATAGCTGCCTTTAAAGTACAGAAATACTGTGATGATATTTTTCTTCTGCCTCAGCTTTTTCTTCTCCAGGGAGGGAAGGCTTAACTGCTTCAGCCTTTACTCGAACCAACTGCTCCTAGACCTTTGAGAAACAAAAGTATGCTTGACTGGAATGGGCTTATTGGCAATACTCAAGATTATTGCTTTAAAACCTTTAGATAGATAGATAGATATAAAAATCCTGTTTAAAGCCTCAATGATCGTGGTAAAATAAAATCCCCAAGAATTTAAAAATGCAACTTTACTGGGAGGTCAGGTTTATTTTTAGACTCTTGAACTTTTACCCTTCATGTTTTTAACCTTGTTTACACACAGGATATGTCTGAAACTTCCCTTTTGTAAAAGGGATTTCTGGGTTACTTGGGTGATAGCAGAAACTTTTGCTTTAAGAAATATCAGAGGAGCAATGATTCCATTACAAATTGTGTAAATACTGGAGATTTAGCACAGAATAAAATAGGAAAAGTTTGAATTTCAATCTTGAACCCGTACTTGGTTTGTATAAACTGAGTATTGTTACAGTTACTTTCCAGAATCTTCTATTTTGTCTGTACGGTATCTCTTTTCTTTTAAATGTAGTGATCTGAAGCATCGAACTTGTACTAACAAGATAAATTTTCAACAGTAGCTCTTCCTGCAAAAAGAATTAATAGGGTGTAAAGTCTTGTCAGATGGGCGAGAGCCTCTCAAGCTATTGAACATCATCAGCCTTAAAGCTTCAAGCATCAGCAATGCTCCTCTCATCCTAAACAGCTTTAATTTTTTAGCCTGGTTTCTTTGAGAAAAGATGTCTCTAATCAAACAGTCTGCTTTTCTGGCTGTGAGTCAGTCTTGAGATACTTTTGACTGAGCTAGCAAATTCCAAACAAATTTGACAGGAGGATGGAAGCATCAAGCATTCTTCTCAAAGTTTTCTGACAAGAGGTGAACAGATGGTAGAAAGAGTACCTGTTTAGCACTGTCAAGGAGGAGGCAGTTATGACCTGAAGTTTATGCTTTGCTAAATATTGTGGAATACAAACTATCAGCTTTGTGACTTTTTTCTAGTTTTATCACTTACTAGAAATCATGAAACAAAGATTTTTGTTTTTCTTTGGGTTTTGTGTGCGTGGGTGGGTTTTGTTGGTTGGCTGGTTGGATTTTTTTGGTGGTTTTTTTGCTTTTTCTTTGAAGCACTTGCAAATTATCTTTGTCAGATGCCGCATAACTCTGAAAGCATGACCACATTTTTTGCACAGCAGCAGACCTGCCACATTCTGGAAGAGAAGTGGTGGACAGGTTTCCCATGTTGTTTTCCTCTGGTAAACTGTGGAAAATAAGATGGGGGGTCATGCTCAGTGTCAAATGTGAGGTGTGGTGTTTTATGCCATCCTACTCTTCCAGTTATCCCATCTCTGGGTTCAACAGAGCTCCAGCTTTCTTTAAAGGAAATCAAATCACATTAGGAAAGGTGAACTCCCAGATCTAGTATTGCATGTTTGGTTTGGAAGAGCAGCCAGGCTTTCATAGCTCTCTTGTAATGCAAGTGAAGTCGAAATATGCCTGCAATATTAATAGTTATGTGGTAATACAATTTTCTTCTTGAGGCAAATAGCCCAGATAACTGAAAAATAGATGCCTGTTCCAAGTTGTTCCAAGCTTCCCTTAGATCTCCCTACAGAAAAGGAAGATAATCAGCTCAAGACAATGAGGAACCTGAATAACCTGCTTCAAGTAAATCATTTTCTCTAACTATCCAATTAACTTTGACAGCTAATTTTAAGAGATTTAAGTCTCTTCTTGCTTGTCTGATAATTTTACTGAACGTTTAGCAGGTATTTTATAAACCTCTGAAAAATCTAGTTGGAAAAAAACCCCCAATAGTCTGTGCAAGCCTTTCAAGGGCACTGCTCTAAAGGACTATATCTGAAGCATGTAGGGCTTGAAGGCTGTTTCTGTGTTGTGCAGGCATAATCATAGTTCTGTGCTGGATTGTCTTTAAGCTGTGTGGCTGGAGTGGTGCTCCGAAAGGTGATGAGGTGAGAAGCTGGCTTTTTGTTCTCTCACTCTACTGCTTTGCTCATTATCAGGCTCCAGCTTCTTTATGTGCCTGTGTTAGCTCTTTTCAGAGTTCATTTGCAGTGACTGCCGTATTGGGGAAAGTAGTGCTTGCTGTCCAGCTTTTGTGTTTCAGCACAGGCTGCTGTAGTGCATGTTTGTACTGGTGACTCTGTAGTGACTGGAGTTGCCAAGGGGAGGAAAGGCCACTTTC
Organism: Callaeas wilsoni; assembly: GCA_013398955.1. NCBI lineage: Eukaryota > Metazoa > Chordata > Aves > Passeriformes > Callaeidae > Callaeas > Callaeas wilsoni. Next base: position 410,500 of record VWPU01005588.1, read on the forward strand.
TGGTATAAACCCTTAGTAATCCTTCCTAAATTATTTTTTCCTTGACAATTTGCAAGTAAAACTTAAAATAGGTTTGAAGTCTACTGCATCCTTTCCAGTCTCTGGATGGGAACACCAGGATGTGCGTTAATAGAAGTTAGAAGGGTTAATAGAAGTGAGTATACCTCATTACTCACTGAGTGAGCATCATGGTTTCTGCTCTCTTCAGAAGCAGCTTGCTTCTTATTCTGCTCATAGGATCTAAAGCTGGAAACAGTACCAAGCCAAAGAACATTTCTGACTTCAGGGACTTTCCAAGCAAGGCTCTAGGGTTGTATAGGAGCACCATGCTTCTGAGGGTTTTCTGCTTTGAAGTGCTCTGTCCCTGGTGCCACATGAGGATTCAGTGTGGATCTGAACTGTTCCTGGCATCTTTTTCTAAGGCTCCTTAAGGGGTAATGGGAAGTGCATCTATGTACTTTGTCATTATAATGCCGGTCATTGCTTTTTCATGGAGGCAGAGGCAAAGACAGAGGTGAAGAAAGCTGCAGAATCGTCATGTCTGCTGAATACCTGCAGCTGTATCTATAGGTGAGACAGCAGGTGATCACTTAAAAGCAACATCTTTCTCTGCTCTGTTGCTGATCTGGTCTTATGTAGTGGAGGTAAAAAAGCAGTAGATAACAAGGATAGATGTGCAGTCTAAGGTAGGCACCTGCAATGCTTTATCCTCGGTTCTGCATTCCCTCAGCACTCGGCTGTCATCAACAGATGCTTTTCACCAGAGTCAGTTCCCTGCTCCTGTTGGGTAGGGAGTCTGTGAGGTAGTAGAGAGGAGTGTGGAAGTCTGAGGAGAAATTAATAAAAGATGTGCCTCTGCAAATGAAGGGAAAAAGATGGAAAATGTAGTCATTGAAAAAGACAAAAGGAAGGGAAAGTGAGAAACTGTCTCCCTTGAGCCACACACTGAATAAAGCTCAAAGAGAGGTCCAGCAGTGAAAAACAACTCTCCTCAAAAACCAATGAACTACAACGTTAAGATCTGTCATAAGGGTAATCCAAGCTCTGTAAAACTCTTTACGTTCATGAATGATATCTGTGGTCATCTGCATAATGTCAACGAGGATTCTGGAATAAGGCCTTAAATACAAGTATCTAACTTGGGGGCAATTTAAATGTTTGAAGCCACAGTGCAACAGCTTTAGCAGCAGTACTTGCATGTGGGATTTTTCATTACTGTAATTTTAATGGGGTTTAGATTGGTGACAATCTCTTGTTGCCTGCTCCAAGGCCTACATATCATTACCTCTTTTCACTGTCAGTTCTAAGGTAGGATTTTTTATTTCCAGAATAAAGTGTTAAAGGAACAGGAATAGCCTCCGCACTTGCCAGCAACCTAATAAAGTATTGAGTAGAGAAGGAAGTGGTGGAAACAGTAAAAGACCTGTAGGAGCAAAACTACATAAAAGGACCTCAAATTTACCTCAAAGCACACTTCACTGGAGAGTGGATTTTCAGAAGAATATAAAATTAGCCTGTACAGCTGGCTTCTGGAGAAGACTGCTTAGCTACAGAGCTCAATTCTAATGCACAGTAGAGAGGAGGGGAAGAGGACAAAGACCTCAAGCAGAGGGCCAGAAGAAGGATAAACTGATGAGAGAATATTGCTTTGAAGATGTAGGTTGGCAAAAGGACATTGTCAACCTTTCAGTATGCTACAATTTTGCCGCATTTCACACCCTGCATGCAGATTGTGCTAAAGCCTTTACAGAAATAGAAATCTGCAGCATGTCCTGTATCCTGCACCCTCACTCTTCTGAGGAAAGTGTGACTTGGGGTCACAGTCCTTGCTGGCATCAGCAGGTTCAGCTTGCCTGGAGTCAGTGGAGCTGAACACCTACTCTTTGCAGCAGCGGTTTGTCCTTGTAGTTTTTGGATTTTTTTCATAACAGATAAGCAACAATTAACAGTGCTGCTATTGACAGTATATAGTCAATAAAGGTAGTAATACAACATGTAACAATCTGGATATGTTATCCACTTATCTCTCTCATGTAGATTATATTTATCATCTGAGATGGAGTAATATCCTTAAGACAAAGAAAGCTACTTCTTTTATTTCTCTCAGAGAATAATTTTGTAAATGCACTGGAAGAAGAGGTTTACTTTCCTTCTGGATAGCATAAACTATTTTTTAATCTGAATGAATAATTTTCACCTTCCTGTTACTGTGATTTCAGCTCTGCAGAAGCACGATTCCTGTGTATGGTAACAGGGATTATCTAGTGATTATTGCACAGAGGTGCATGCATAGAATATTTCAATACTATTATGTTAAGTACAGATGCTGCAGAAGCACAGTTCTTGCCTTGTTATTTTCCTCCTTCCTTTCCTTTCTTAATTCCAAGCTATTGTCTGTGTTTGGCTTGGTAGTGACTGTATCTGGAGTAGGTTGGGGGGTGGGGAATAGCCACAGAGAATAAAATCCTAAAGTAGCTAAAATATAATCATCTCTGAAATCTAATGTTTGCTGTCCCAGGCCTTTGATGACTGCACCCCCAATGGCAAACATGGATGATCCTGGGATGTTTGGGGCTGTCCTGAGTTTGGAATATAGGTCTGTGGATTTTTGCAACAGGTAACAGAGATATGTATTTCTTGGAAAACAGTGCTTCTGACACTCTCTTCCATGCTGCTGCTCTGAACAAATATTACTGTGTTTATTTAAAGACGAGTGGAACTATCTTAACCTTGGTCTCAGAGATGCTGTTGACTAATTACTTCTTGGCAGTACAGTCAATGCTGATACATGTCAAGGACAGGACAAAACTCAGTTTTGTAAAAACAGGAAAATAAATTCTGGGAACAGGGAGGAGGTGGGACAATGTCTTTGGGGCACAAGGCAGAAGAGACAGATGTCTAGGAGGGAACTGTGAGACATGGGCAGGTGGAATTCTGAAGGCTGTGCATTGAAAATAAAGCAGGAAGGGGTTAACGGAGATGTCACAGTAAGGGGGGAAAAAGGGGAAGAGGGATGAGTGAAGCTTGAAATGGGCGAAGCGACTTTACGGTAGAGAAATGAGCAGTTCTGACTGCACAGCCTTCAGAGGAGCAGGCTGCTGGGTTTCTTCCCCATTCTGGACAATTGTCTGCTTATCCTGAGTCCTGCTCCATGACAGCGGTGGCACAGACATGAACCTATGGTACAAGATCTGTGCAATTTATCATAATGAACGGCAGATCTCTTGAAAGTGCCACAAGAAGTTTTGACTAACTGAAACATCTGAAGCTTATGATGAATCAGCATCTGGAAAATAAAAATCCCACATGAAGGGAATTAATCTATAGGTACTGTAATTTAGAATAGATAATATTCAGGAATTATGTTCCAAAATGAGTATTTATCTAGTTCTTAAGAATATCAAGGGCGGGGGGGGGAACCAAACAATATATAGTTTAGCTGGGTTCAATGAGCTAAGAAAGGAAAATAACACAATTTTTTTCTTGCTTTCTCTGTTATCTGAAGACCTATGGTGTGTTTTTTTCTAAAAGAGAAGGTGAGATGTAAACAAAAGGTCTGAATAAAATGATGTGTGAGTAGAACACAAAAATTCAAGTAACAAAACATATTTTGGTAAAATGTTCTATTGCAGAACTAGACAGGGCAAACACTTATTACTCTAAAATTTACTTAAATGTCAGAATTCATAGAATACTCACTTTCTTGTCTATCAGGATAATTAAAATATTTGGTGTATACAAAACTACATACACTTCTCTTCCTCTCTTACCTCATGTTTTTGACAAAGCAGTCATTTTCAGAGAGGTAAAAATTATGGACAATTTTCATGTTGTGGTGCCTGCGAGTGCAGTAGCATGACATTTTTTTCCATATGTGGTAAATATACAGGGTGTTCAGATTATAAAAATTCCACTCTATACCTTTAATTGTGCTGGGCAAGCTAAGAAAATTCTGAGCAATTTGCCTTGATTTCAGATCAGGTAAGCTAACTGAAACAATTAATTCACATCTGCATCACGGTGAGGTCTGGCAGATAGAGATAGGCAGTTGACTTAAAGTTAGAAAAAGAGGCTGAAGTTCCAGTGCCATGCTGCCAAGTCTCAGATTAAGTCATAGCTCCTTCTAGCAATTTAGCCTCTGGGAAGGTGGAGGGAAGGATTCGTTCAGACCTCTCTGGCTATAAAATAGGAAGGATGTCTCAGTCTGTGTGAGCTATGGTGGGTCCGTGTTGTGGTCAGTGAACAGGCCTTCAAGCGGAGGCTCATCTCAGCCTCTTTTAGTATGTTCATCTGAAAAGAGATGAGTCATGTCCATGATACTCCTGTTTCTCTTCCCTGGCTATAAACCCTGCAGGATTGCACCACAGATCTCTAGGTGTGAGTTAAGGTACTGTCAGGGAGGTGACTCCTAACCTGTCATGGTCTAACAGGACGTCAGAAACTGTGACTTGCCTGAGATTTGGCAGCATGGCAAAGTTGGAACTGCTGATGCTGCTTAGGTTAGGGTGTTTCTTGTCTGTAAATTATGGTGGATAAATCCCACAATGACATGAGCATGGGTGAATTCTCCCCTTCCCACACGATATTTGATGCATAAACCGTTGTTTCTGTGCGCCACTGTAAACCTCTTATTTTGCTGTCAAGTAATGGTCATAGACTTATAAAGAATGGACTTTGCTTTAAAAAAAACCCCTGCAAACAACAAAACAAAACCCCCAACCAAACACACCAGACTGTAGTATTTCCTGAACAAACAACAAAGTCCAGAAATTTCCACAGCAGATATAATAAACCATATTTTCAAAGTTATGTTGATGGAGTTGAAGTGTCCTTAACATCTAACACCTTTCATGTGCACATGTACAGTAAGCACTTGCATTTGTAAATTGAACTTCCATAAATATCAGCACAATATTTGAATATCTAGAAGAAACATGTTCCCATTTTGTTTGAATTTTTTAATGAATCCATTTGGGAGAGTGGAGGGATCATCCCCTTAAGCTTTAACACAAGTTATTACAGAGTGGTGATCTGTATTAGAACTGTCTGAAAAAGCAAATAGTGGGTTCAAGCAGCTGTATCAAAGCAGAAAAAATTAACAAGTGTTCTTCAGGGGCTTTCTTCCAAGTTATGTAAATAAGAGTTAGGACTTATTTACTTCAGTAGGATAGAATTAGTCATTTGCATATCATCATCATTATTGCTGTGGAAGTGGGAGGGGGATATGGTGTTAATGACATTCACAGCTTGTCATAAATTGAAAAGACTTGGTAGTGCCAACTGAGAAAATAACAAAGAAGCAAATAGAAATAAAAGCCAAGGCACTTAAATGTAAACTAAAAGGAGGCAAGAGATGAAAAATGTGCTCTAATAGAGATGCAGACTGGTGGTGGACAGTAAAGCTGGATGAATACTGAAAGTACTAAATCTTAAATAATTATGCCTCAAGGAAATGTCAGCACTTGCAGCTGGTACACTTAGATGGTTCAAACAAGTAACAAGTTAGAAATGCATTTGTCTTATGCTGTAGCCACAAAAAATGGACTTAAGTCTCAATAGAGAGACTACAGGTATCTGTCATAGAGGAGATCTGTCTTTCAAGAGCTCGGATGTACTGGGCACTGTAATACCTACCAATTAATGGGAGAGATGAAAGATTCTTGTAAAAGTTTGAGGAATTTCTCAACATAGATTGAATAGTAAGATCCAGTCCAGTCACTCCTTTGAGATCAGTAGCTCCCAGCAATTTACTGAGAAATGATGAAACAGTTTCCAACTCCTCAAAGAGATTGCTGTTGTTTACTGTCCACCCCATACAAGGGATGCTGTAATTAAGAAAGGGAATGCCTTAGTTGGTATAGCAGCAAAACCTGTCTTGCCAGCTTGTGGTAAAGATCACAGCAATTGCTTTAGACCCGAACTTGGAGGTCCAGTGTTGACCATCTAAGAAAACTATAAACTATATTGATCAAATGTGACAAGCAAAGAATATCAGAGAAAATGAGAAACAGTAGAAAATGAAGACAATATAGAAAATAGGAGGGAAAATCTGTCTTACCGAAAAAATTACTGTAACCAAGTGGTTCCATGGTAAAGCTCATGGAGGACTGGAAGCAGTGGCTAATCAAGTGCTACAAGTATGGGTGGCACTGAGCGTCTGTGCAGCCACTAAAATAATCATTAATGTCAGTCCTATCTGCAAGAAATTCTCAAATATAAAGCCTATGGAAATCAGCCTTTTTTCCGTTCTGCAGACTGCATGCAAACAACGCTTTTATGCCCACAATATGTGGATGTAAATATTTGCTAGTTATAGGAGACCAATTATCAGTATGGGCGGAGGCTTTCACAACAAGAAAAGCAGACACTGGAAGAGTAATGAAAGCTCTCCTTAAAGAAATTATTCCTAGATATGGAATACAAGAATCTGAATCAGAAGAAGGTCAAGTTTCACAGCAGGAACAATCAATTGATTTTATCAAAGGTCAGGAATTAAAAAGATTGCAGACCCATATCACCTTCAAACATCTGTACAAGTAGAAAGGATGAATTAACTATTAAGGAGAGAACTGCTAAAATTTGCACATATATGGGGTTAAAATGGCCTGAAGCATTAAATTTAACCTTATGGGATATTTGAAATGCCCCAAGACAATGCCTTCGACTATTGTTTGATGAAGTTCTTTTTGGGAGACACTTGTCTATACTGGGAACTTATATTTCAGCTCAAAACAGCTTCTTGAATGCAGATAAGCATTTGACACACTATATCCTAAACTTACAGGAAAGTTTCAAAATTAAAAGGGATCATGATTAGCGGTGCTAACCCATGTCTCTGGAGGTACAGGCACATGATTTGTAGCCTGGAGATAAAATTTTATTAAAAGTGTTTTCCCATAAATCTAAATTGGAATGTGGGAGTGGCTGCAGACAGTCTTATTAAATTCTTACTTTGCTGTAAAAGTTAGAGGACAGGAAGCTTGGATCCATCACTTGCATGTTAAGTGGTTGTCAAAGGGTCATTCAGTGGATGAACAATGAGTGCAGGAAGAATCCAGCATGGTCACTATTTTAAAAACTGAAATAGCTTTTGTATATTTTCAGACCTACTTGGGTGTGGGATTTCCAAGTGCCTGAGGAAATTATGGCAATCCTATGTGTAAAGTTAGTAACATTTGCCGTGCTTTTTTACATGAGATGATATCTAAATTTATACAGCTTTGTTACAAGGAGGGAAATTTTTTATTTCAACAGATCAAAAATAATAGTCCAAATTACTAATAAAACTCACTATTGGATATGTCCTTTCCTTCCAAGCCACTTGGCTTCGAGCAATTCTCTGTTAGGGATCCCTGTACCAAATAATATCTCATGGACTACGTTGTGTTCAGATATTACTTTCCGCCAAGACCACACACACTCACAACAGTGGTAGGTGGCAGTCCCAGAAGCAAAAACCAAATATGCAGCATGTAAAACATTAAACCTGCATCACTCAACTTATACTTCTATAGTAATACTACTCCTGTGAGCAACCTTGATGATTGTAACCAAACAATGGGCATATAAATAATAGGAATAGTTGGGGACTTTTCCATGTTCCTTGGCCTGTACCTGAGGGCAAAGGGTGATATGGGACATGTGGTAAGAAAGCTTGCAAAAAATTACCAGGAGATTGGTCAGGAATTTGTGTCTTAGGAGCCTCAACTCCTGATATTTTTGTTCTCAATTTTAGCTGTGATATCAGCATCATGGTACAAACATTGGTTCACAAGACCAAACGTAGTAATTCATTAGTAGAAAGTCCAACCACATTCCACTCCTTATGTTTTTTTATCTGATTGGGAGTGAGTGAATTACTGAGTGAAAAGGCCGTGGTTAATATTTCAGTGGCAATATAAACTTTAGACAATAATACTGCTGATGCAATTGTGACATTCCAAAAAATGTTTCACGGCTCTCTGAAATTTCACTGAAAAATAGAATGGCAGTAGACACTTTCTTAGCCTCACAAGGGGGAGTGTGTATAATTATTAATACCAGTCGTTGCATGTTTGTTGACCAGAGCGGGAAGATTTCAGCTGATGTCTGGAAGTTGTGGTAGCAAGTGAAATTAATGCATAAAATGCAATTGGATAATACTTCAACAAGCTTACAAGACGTATGGTCTTGGCTCACCTCCTGGATATCAGATTTAAGAGCCTGAGCAAAATGAATTCTTTATGGGTTATTGATTTTTATAATAATCTTTGTCATACTGTTTGTACTTAACATTGTAACGCTTGCTGTACTCAACTGTGCTTACATCTTAGAGGCTACAAATATTCTGCTCCCATACAATAAATAACAAGAATGCTAATAAAAACAAAGTTAGGACTGTTCTGGAGAGGGCCATTGTATAATTAAGACTTAGTAATAGTAGTTTGCATGAGCAGACAAAGCCTATAGATTGTGATACTTGAGCTATAAAAACCATATTGCAGCTGCTGAAAAGATAACCACAGAACCCATTCAAACCAGCCTAAAAGGAGGTGAAACAGGAGACAGAAACACTGTATCTTGCAGAAAAATATGTTTTCCCCCATGAAAAAAACAAACAAATCAAACCAATAAGGTGTGCAATCCCAGATCTTAATATAACTATTGATCCAAACAATTGCTTTAGGAACAGGAAACTTGGATTGTGGTAGTACAAATACACAGGGATTTCTTTGTTCAGGTTTCCTCTTTGGAGGCACGCAGCTCAAGCTGTAGCACTATTAATAAAGTGAACTTTATAAAAAAATCTCTTCTTGTCTTCCTGACTCAGTGGGATCCTAGAGTGTAATCCTATTATGGTGGCTGTCATGTAAAATTTCCATAATATCAGGTCAGTCTCGTGATATTTGATGGGCATGTGTCAAAAGGATTATACAGGCGCAGTAGTGGAACTAAGAAAGGAGAACTCTCAAACTAGTTGGTTTTTTTTACATAATATGTTCCAAAATGGAAAAAAAAAAAAAAAAAAAAAACCACTAAGGATAATTCCAAAGTATTTGAATTAAAGAATCTCTACTTTTCATTTAACTTACTAGTCATGTTCTAGAAGAGCAAACTTTCAACCCAGAAAAACAAGATCTATGTTTTTAGTTATATATTCAAGTGTGCTACATCCTGGTTATAGATTTAATCAATAACTTGATAGCCCAATTATTTGAAAGCCTTATTTCCTGCACTTTCAACATGGGAAATTAAGTTTTCCCAGTTTAGTTTCTGTGTTTTAGTAACAAGTTTCTTGTTTGTGGGTTAGAGGGAGGAGGACTGAGGGTTTCTATTTTTTGTTTTTTTCTGTTCTTTTGGAATTCACTAGATGAGTTGTCTTTGCAGTTATACTTTACAGTGTTGATATGTGAAGGTGATTAACTGAATCAAAATTTCCAGTAGGACACCATGGTTTTGATACCTGCTTTCAATTCTAAATCTAAAAAAAAAAAATTAAAAATTGTGTGATATTGTATGCTATATATCCAGGGATTTTTCTTTAATCAGAAAAAAATATGTGTGTGTTTAATATAGATTCTCCTTACATAAACACGTACACTCAAAATTTGTTTAAAAACTTGTGAAACTACATGCGTAGAAAATACATCTGTACAAATACATGTGAAAGGCAAATTATTAGCATGTGGTCTCTTCTCCACTATATAGCTCTTGAGTAAGGTTCAGATTTCCCTGGCCAGCTGAAAGAAGGTTTCTTATTTTTCCAGGTTTTGAGTCTTCTATGACTTTAGGAGCTGCAGATTCTCTGTCTAGTCTGACCCCTGATTTTGAACCTGAGATGTTATTCCCCACTAGAGTGGTGGTGGTGTGGGAAATCCATAATTTTTCTGTTAGCACTTTCTTTCTCAATTGACTCTGCACTACATTTCTCATATACCCAAGTGACATTCTGTCCTTTAATGAGTGAATAACTTATGAAAAATTTTGCCCTAACACAAGCTATGCTTTTTCCCCCTTCCATGGAGAAACTTCCCTGTATTTATGACTTTTTAAGAACATAACAGAAGGAGGGAGGTCAACTGATGAGCATATACATCATGTATAACAGTGATAGTGCACATGGACACAGTCTGAGGTGACAGGGTATTTGTCTTTTTCTATACCAGCAAGTTGTCTGAACATGGTGCACTTAAAATCTTGTAGGTATTCCCTACATGTGCATGTACCTTCTATCTTGGCAAGCAAGATTGTGAATTTTTCAGAGCTAAAAAAATTATCTTCTGTTCTTCTGTTCACACAAGTCCTGAAGCAGTACACACATTCACAAAGTTTATCTCAGGGATGATGCCTCCGTGTTGCTATAGGCAGTGAGGCGAGGTGCTGAACGCAAGTTTCCATACCTACTACTACTTTTAATGTCATGGTAAAACCAAGAGGTAAGATGAGGAACGTATATTGACCTACTAAAAATGAAGAACTAAATAAACTGACTTCAGCATCCAGAGTTAGAGAAGGTTGGGTGGAGACATGGCAGTAACCTTCCAGTATCTGAAGAGAGCCTGAAAGGAAGCCAGACGGAACTTCATCAGAGTGACACGGCAAGGAATAATGGGGTCAAACTGAAAGAGGGAGAATTTAGGTTACATATACAGAAGATTTTTACTATGAGGTTGGTGAGGTACCAAAACAGATTGCCCAGAGAATCTGGGGATGCTTCATTCCTGGAAGTGTTCCGAGCCAGGTTGGATTGGGCTCTGTGAAACCTGGTCTGGTAGAAATGTCCCTGACCGTGGCAGGGGGTTGGAAACACATTGACACTAAGGTCCCTTCCAACCCAGGCCATTCTATGATTTTACAGCTTGTATTCTACAAGAAGCATTTCATGTTCTTACACACTGCTTGAATTTTGCAGTTAACAGACAACAAGCAGAATTTTACAGGCCATTAGGCTATAAGTGAATTATTGCCCCTGGGTGTTATAGAAATAAAAAACATTATTTCATTTCAGAAATGCTCTGTTCTTTGCAATTAAAATTTCATTATGATATTTAGACACATCAGTGTAGAACGTGTGCCTAGTAACTGAATCAGCATTAAAAGACTTTAACATTGCCTTTGGAACAGCTGGTCTCAGTATTTATAATCCACAAAATGAAAGAATTTAGACAAAGGATAGAAGCTAGTGTTGTCTGTAGTAGTAAATGGTTTTATGTAACTGTTAAGTTTTTCAAAATATATATACCCAAGAGCCCTGAAGACTGTTTAAATCATATGTTGCAAAACTGATGTTAGCCAGTTAAACTGTAAACATTTTTAAAAATCCTCAGAATGAATTCAGCTATTGTGAATCATTCACCTATCTGCCATCCAAGGAGGCTAGAAAGGTTTCACAACCTTTGGAGACTGTGTAAGGTACAATTTATATATTAAAACTGGACAAAAGAGAGAAGCCATGCTCAGAGCATACGAATAAAGCAATCCACAAAAGCCAGAGCTTTCAAATTTAAATAAGTAATTTAAAAGATGCTGTTGCTTTTAAATTTTCTGAGTTTTGTCAGCATATATCTGAGCCATAATGCTCTTATATGGAGGTTTTTGTCTACATCAGCTTTCTGATTGAAACAAGATAAAAAGCTGTTTGAATTTATTGTTCAGGTGTATTTGTAGAGCAAAAAGCTGTCCCACACAAACATCAAGCCAGATTTTTTTTTCCTTCTATTCGATTCACGAGACAAGAGGATTGTGATTCCTTTTACGTTTAAGACGGGGAGAAAAATTTTTGCATTTAAAAATGACATTGTGGATATGTCTCTTTCCTAGCAGCTGCTTAATTGCATGTTCCTTACTTTTCTTTCATAACACAAAGTTCTTTCTAGAAAGACTAAGACAAGTATAATAGAACTATTACCACCATTAAAATTATATGAGGAAATGCTATCATGTAAGCATATAAACAGAAAAGTCTCTAAAGAGATCAATCCTTAACACCTCAGTTGAGACTTATCCAGCAAGTATGCTTGTATTTCTGCTTGTTGCATATGTCAATGTTGAAGAACTATTAAAAGCAATGAAATCTCATTTGGAAATCTCATCTTTAAATCCAGTTGCTTCAGTATCATTTCAGACTGCCTCACAAACTGGACAAGCACTGTCTATATTTCCCTTCTTCAAAACAAAATCTATTATTGCAAAATATCAATCCTTCCTTTTTCTCTTCTTTTGCCCTTTGAATTCAGTGCTTAAAGCATTTGCCTGAAGCTTCCTTTCAACTTCTGTTCAACATGTCTCTTCCCATATCCATTGCAAAACACTAACAGCTTTTCCCAAATCTTGTACTACACTATAGCCATACTTTCTCTGCTTGTGTAGAAATATCAGATTCCTTACATTTATATTGTTAGCACTTTCTGATTATTTTTTAACTTATTTCCCTCTACTGTCCTTCAACTTCTCTAATCAATTTTTTTTTTCTGTGTAGGTTCTTCTGAATTTTAAGGTTTCACGTTCACAATTCTTCTTTAATAACTCTTGTGGGAAATTTCGTATCCACATGTGTTTTGCTTCCTGAATCTCAGTTGGTAACATAATGCTGTAGTCTGACTTCTGTCTCATTTCTTCAGTCCTAGATCTCCTGTATCCTGATGTTAGTCCTGTGTAACTGACTGCCAGACTAAACTTATCAGAGGTAAACCAAATGTACATATCTCTCTGGAGCTGTTCAGCTCCTTATTTGTTCTGATTTCCTCTTACATTGGGAAATAATGTGTGATTCAGGGGTATGACAAGGTGAATTGATTTTGTGGTTTTTTAGTTTGTTTTTCAAGCAGTGTCATAGCCTACTTGAGGGCAGTGAAGACCACTTCCCATCTCTTGTCCAAACCCACAGTTTTCCCAAGCAATCTACCTATTTTAAAATCAATGGCAAAATCAAACCATGTATTTATTTAGCTAAAACTTTACAATCTAAATAAACGCTCCCCACCCTCAAATGCACACAATTACACTAGGTGAAAAAATACATTTTTATTCTCCCTTTACCCTGTTTCATCCTGGAAACAGGAGCTTGAACCCTATAAAAGTCTTTTACATTTAGGTGCTGCTCAGTGAGGTGCATCAAACTACAGGACTATAAGAGCTATGTGGGCTTTTGATCCAAAAAAGCTCAAGAGCAACCACACAATAGAGAAGGCTTAGGCTGGTTTTGGTATCACGTTGTCTTGTTTTCTTTTAATAAAGGGAACTGTTGACACTGAAATGTCATGAGACTTGTTTAAAATTTAAAGTAGATTCCAGCAAATTACCTTCTGAAGACCAAGTGGATAGACGTAAACACGGCACTCCTTTAGAATGAGCTGTATCTGCAGATCCTTACTGTTTCTCCAATGGACTTCCAATCACTAGAGGGTGGTGACTGTAAAGCACTATATCCAATGGTCTCTTCTGGATTAACGAAAGATGGTAACAAATGCACAGGGAATCACTAAAGTGAGGAGAAAAAAAGCCTTTTTCATTATTTTCCCCATTGATTCTTGGTTTAGGGAGTTAGGATGGTAGTTGCTAAATAGAGAGCAGAAAATATTATTTGGCATAGGAGTACCTCATATCCAATGGCTTTATTCCTGAATGGTTTGTTCTGTGGTGGACTAAATTTAGCTTAATTTGCTTTGCTTTCATTTCCTTTGTGTTACCAGTACAATCACATTAAAAATCTCTCAGCTTAAATTCCTTAGGAGAACAGTCAATGCTCAACTCCCAAACCTGAATTTTTCCTTTGTAACTTTGTTGATCAGAGAGAGAAACTCTTCTTCCCCTCCCCCTCCCCTTCCTCCAAACCCAAGGCCTTAGAAGTTCTAGAGGAAGATATTATAAGGAGCCCTATTTTGGTACCATTTGCATACATACAAGACCTTACAACAGAGCGAAAAGCATACAGATGAAAAGTATTGAACATGACCTAGTTGTGCAGGTCTTAAGCTATTAAATATATCACTTAGTATCTTCTTGCTAAAAACTGACATCAGCAGTGAGGGAGACTGACAAAGGACACAGTGCCCTATATTACAGAGAATCCCAGAACGGGTCATGTTGGAAAGGGTCACATTGGTCATCTGCTCAAACAGGGTCATCCGAGAGCACATGGCGCAAGATTGTGTCCAGACGGTTCTGGAATATCTCCACTTAGGGAGACTCCACACCCTCTCTGTATGATCTGTTCCAGTGCTCAGTCACTGCCTATATAAAGTTCTTCCTCATGTTCAGGTGGAACTTCCTGTGCATCAGTTTCTACCTCTTGCCTCTCATCTAACCGCCACGGAGCACGTTCTCCATTCCTCATTGCTCCTGCACTGCTCAAGCAGCAGGCAGGGGAATTGGGGATGAAGGAGTGAAGTTGAGCCTGGGAAGGAGGGTTAAAGATATTTTGTCTTTGTTTCTTGCTGTGCAACTCTATATTTGAATCTGTGATCATCTACGTTAGTTTTCTCCAAGCTGAGCCTGTTTTGCCTGTGGTGGTAACTGATGAATGATCCTTGTCTTTGTCTTGGTCCATGAGCTCTTCCAGATTATGTTGTGCCCTTCCTGCCCTGTTAAGGAGGGGGATTTGTGAGGGTGGCTGTGTGGAGGTTTGACAGCCAGTCAAGGTCAACCCACCTCAGTGAGAAAGCTTTGCTCAATGAACTTGAGGGAGGTTAACATAAAGGCTTCATCAGTAGCCATGAAAGAGGCGTAACTAGGACAGCTGTTCTAATAAATTGAACTTTTCCCTAGGCACTTTCACAGTCTTTTTTTCTTAATATGTCAGTCACACCTTCCAGATGTGTCTCTTTTAGCTCTCCTTCCCCTGGGATAAAGGACAAACAGTATAGCAGCAATACTGTGTTGCTCCCTGTGTAGATGTAAATGTCCTCAACAGCCTGGGGGAAGAAGACAGGGGCTTGTGTAAGAAAACAGAATGACTTCCAGAGCTTTAGTTCACATTATGAGGCCTGATACTTGAATATCATCAGAAGCACTCAACTGACTGAATACACATAGTGATGGTACTCGATATGATTTTTAAAATAACTCTATGCAAACTGGCTGGCATTTTTTTGGAGAAGGTTTTGTTTTTTACTTGGATGTAATGCTGAGGGTGTGAGACCGAAACCAGACTTTCTTCATTATGATTGTCACCAATGTTCTGTTGTTGGGCCAAGAATTACACTGTGTTCAGTACATATACTGCCACATGTCAGCTTGAGGCAGTTCCTTTTAAAGGCCTTTTTTCTTTTTCTTTTTCCCTTTCACCTCTGTTTATCTAATAAGGTTGCAGTTAGATCATGATGTTCCAGAAATATGTAACAGCTATACCTGTCACGGGGCTGGTCTTTATCTGCTGGCTCCCTTGTCTGCCAGCCTGCTGAGCTATTGAGCAAGCTTCTGCTATGAAGATTCTGAAATGATACACTTTTGACAATAGTAGAACACTTTATTCCCATTACATGTAGCCTTAAGTATACACATTACTCATACCGATACTGTCATTTATTGACAGTGCTGAACTGTCAGTGATCTAGTTAGCACAGTTTGGTGCTGCAGCTTCAGTTGCTAGACAGAATGACATTTTGCTCAAAGAGCTTGTTATTACATTTTGATTTTATACAGGAGATTAAAGCCAAAACACAGGCTGGTTTACAAGGGAAAAAGAAATACAGCCAGGAATGTTTCACTGTTTGCACAATGTTGCACGGAATTTGGATATAAATCACAGCTTGTAACAAACTGAGGAGTTGATTTCTGTGGGTTGGGGTTTTTGTTCTTTTAGATAAACTTATATCTATAAATGTGAAACAGTTGAATATTGGTGAACTTGAAACCAATAGAAATATTAGCTTTGAATTAGACCATTTAGACTCCATGCTAGAATGGAATAAGAGATTCTTAAGAAGAACCTTCATTCTGAGTTCAGTGAATTCCATAGAGCTTTGTAAATAATATGAAGGATCTCTATGAACAAATTACAAAAGGGAACTTGCAAATATGTGTTTAACAGGGGTTAACACTGGCTTGTGTTGATAGTGGAGAATACCATTTCCAAGACAGCAATTCCAGGATGGTATTCTCAGTAGTAAAATGGAGAAATGTTGTCTATCTTAAGGTAAGAAAGTCTGCACCTTGGTAGGACCATACAATAGGTGATTTGACAGCAGTAGAAATACTCACAAAATTTTGTAAGGACCTGACAGCTGCCAGCTCTTTTTTTTTCTTTTCCTTCTATGTTATATGTGTGAGCCTGACCAGACCATTCCAGTGCATTTGTTCATGTCTGTAAGTGCAAAAGGCCATCTTGATTAAAGATGCAAACACAAGAAACCCTTCCCCTTTATAAGGCCCTGCACTAAATTTTCCATTCCAAATTTTAATATCTTGATGCTCCAGAAAGGCATATTTGCCAACTGACTTTAAGAAAATACACAAATTTTAGAAACTGTAAGAAAATCACACATTACTTTTAATGTACATTTTTAGGTTTTTTGGCCTGGTTGTGATTAGATTAAGGCAACAAGGAAATATGTTCAGTGTGTAGGATTCTAGTCTTAGAGTAATTTACTCACGTATTGTTTTTCATGCATATTTCATAAAACATGGGAGAGATGCCTTCTAAAATAAATTCTGACCTAAAACCCAGTGACATTACGCTACATTAATTTGACACATATGCTGAGTGTAGGCAATTTGATCTGTGGTGAATACTTTTACCACTGGCCTATGTAGCACCGGTTGTTTCGTACCTCAGAAGTTCAAAAAATTTTAGGTAAGGTCTCCAAAGGTACATTTGCTTTTTAAAAGCAGGAGTCATTTTGTTAATTGTCTGGTTTCACAGTCTTTAGAATATACTGGGATTGTGATTTTGTCACATTCACTATACCACTAGTTAGCAAAGTGCAGTGGGTTTTTTTGGTCTAAAATACAGGCTCTTAAGGGAAACTCAAATGCTGAAAGACAAATTGCACTTTCATGTAGGAGGGAAAAGCAGAGATGATTCTAAGTGCTGCGGAAGAGTCACTTTGAGCGTCTTGTTGCATTACTGAGACTTGTGGCTTAGTCCATGAAGAGAAGTTAAACATCATGCTGTTTAAATGTAACTATAATCACTGTTTCAATTTGGAAAAATATACATTTAGGTCTCTTTTCCTATTGTACCTTTTCAATAAATTTGGGCAAATTGGAATAGTACAGCCTTTGTTTTCCATGATGATCCTGATTTTGCTGAGTGGTGCACATCCAAGACTTTTCGTGACTTGTGGGAAGGGACCTGAATACACACACCCACAGTTCTCTCACATATCAACATGTTTGAACAAGAAGAAATTCCCATGTTTATCATAGCAAATCATAAAGGCTTAATATACTTGCCCTCCTTTTCACTGCACTTCAAAAAATTGCACAAGTGCAAGGGACAAAGGGTTTACAAGGATTTACATAAGTGCAGTGAGAAGCCTGTGTAGGCTAATAAATATATCTTCCTGTCGGATCACCCTCTTTTGCACACGTCCTATTTCTTCAGTGTGGATACACATATCCTTTAGGAGCAGACACATCAAGTAGGATGCTGAATTGGTGTTGCCTCAGCCTGTTCTTGGTACCACTTGTGCAGCCGTCTGTCTTCCAGACGCTGCCTTTTCAGCACAGGAGAAAGAGTCTCTCACCACAGACAGCACGGCTTTAGCTGTGCAAGAGTGGGAGTAGGTAGAATTTAAATCTTTATTTAGGGACACTGTCTTGGTTCTCCACTACCTTTAGCCATAATTTCTTTTTCTATAGTGAAGCAGCAAACTTGATCTTTCTCTTTTCAAAACTACCTGTTCTTCACTATCAATAATATACATTGAAAACAATAGTCAGAAAACCCACAAACAAGCATAAGTACTCTCTGAAAATCTATGAGAACTTTATGAGAAACTAGATAGAAAAACTAAATAAGGGAAGGGAGAGAGAGAAATTAGGGAATTGGACAAGGCAGCAACTAATACATTTTAAGCTCTACTCAGGTCATGTTATTTAATATTCCTTCTACTCTATTTCCATGCAGATAGTGCTTACTGTATACTATCAGGACCTTTAAAGCTCTAAGAAATGTAAAGATATTGAGAAGCACCACAGACTATTTTTGGCAGATTTCAATGTCATAATGCCTTTGGACATCACGCACTTCTGTTCCTTTCAGTTTTATTATGTGTTAGAGGATTTGTGCAAACTGTATCTCACTTATAAAGCTCCAGAACATCTGATAGCAAACCCCTCATATTCTTCCTAAGTCTCTTTTTTGTGCTAGAATAGGTTTTGCGGTTTGGAAAGTATCTTAACTTTAGAACTTTTATAGGAATGTTTCCTGGCATCCATTTCCATCAGCTGTCCCTTTAAACATGTCAAAGTTAAGAAATTGCAGCCATGAATTAGCCATCTGGTAGCTGATGATTCATTTCTGTCCCTCAGAGATAGCAATTTTGCTTCGCTTTTCCTTAAATCCCGGGTTTGCCTGTGCTCACGAGAGAATAAACTTCCAGGGGATTCACTGAGTTCAGGACTACTGTCTTCCTCACCATACTTCTGAGGAAGCACTGGTAATGACAGGTGTTTCTAGGGCCAAATCATTTCCATGTGAGAGCAAAACCACTGTGGGTTTTGGGAGCCACAGATTTCAAAGCATTCAGGGTCATCTCCTTGATGTTAAACTATGCTGAAACAAAGCTGCAAAGATTTCCCCTATCTGCCTGTACACACTTGCAGATACCCTGCTGGTCAGTGACGCTAACTCTTCCATTGTTTCTCACAATTCTTTAATGAATAGGGGGGAAAATTCAGATATTGGTTGAAAGGGTTTCACTTACTCTCTTGCTCCATCCTGCCTGTAGTCTTTAAGAAAATTAAATGTGAGTGAAAGAGGACTGGTAAAAGATCATTTCTCAATTTCTATAAGTCTTTAGTTTACAGGAAAATGGCCCCTTGTTCTTTTAGCACTGTTAGTACCCTTAAAAAAATAAAATATAAAAATAACATAAATATTCAATTTCTGCATTTACAGAGGAATGTGGTATTTGTATACTAAAAGGTGATACCTATTGAAGTTATAATTAGAATAGGAAGAGGGAGGAAATGGTATAGTAATTAAGGTTGAGCTGTCCTTTAAATTCATCTCCATAACATTTAAATGCATTCATTAACTCAATGCATAATTGGGAGGCATGCCATTAATGCAACAGTTCTGAATGTTTATCAAATTACTTCCAATCATCGGTGTATCTTGATGACACCTGGCAATCCAGTGAATGGACATCAATAAAATACTGATTATGAAATACTAATTGTAATCACTCTGTAAGGTCTAAAAAGAAGCATTGCTGTTTAAATTAAATTAAGTTAATTTTATTGACTTAATTATTGAAGGATGAGCTGTTCCAAGCTGTAAAATTCTGAACTGACATTTCAAATTACTTCCATACTTATAATTAATGCCAATTCTTCTAAAAGCAAAGACCACAAACAAAGAGATGCCAGAGATAATAGGTCATGCAAATTAGCACACGCTTCCTCACTGACTGCTGAAAAACAGCTTATTTGTAAATGGGTTATACAATATTTTTTCTTTTCAGTAGAGACAAAAAACCCACAGAAGATCTGCGATCTTAAACTACTTATTAAGTAAGCCTTCTCTGTTTATCATCTAGTTGCATAAACTACAATTGCAACAGGAAGTGCTCGTTAACAGCTCAGCAAAATATGTACGTAACTCACAACTCAATCTGCCTTTTTTTTTTTTTTCTCCTTCCCTGTTTGCAATCTTATTTCCCCATGTCTGGGCTTGCAGCTAACCTGAAGGCAGTGTACTTGACCATTACTCTTTTCGTAAAGTCTATTGCATTAATAATATAATGAACAATCTGTGTTGAAGGAAAATGTTGGTATCCAAAGTTTACAGCTATTTAAATAATCCTAGATTTGTTTTCCACTGCTTTAGGAAGCGTTTAACCCATGTTTGGCTTTCACTTGTAATAATGGATTAATTAAGAATAAGCATGTTATAAAATTTATCAGCAGTTATTCACAGTGAAATGATTAGTTTATAAAATGATTATGCACACAGACACAGTTTTATATTCAGAGCTTTATCTTGTGTCATACAACAAAGAGTAAAAAGGCAGTTTGGAGGGAATAGAGTTGTGCTGCTTTTGGCTGGGGTAGAGTTAATCTTCTTCACAGTATCTAGTGTGGGGCTGTGTTTTGGATTTGTGCTGGAAATACTGTTGATAACACAGAGATATTTTAGATAATGGTGAGCATCACTTTCACACCACCCCACCAGAAATTTGGCTAGGGGTGCACAAGATGCTGGGAGGGGGACATCCGGGACAGCTGACTCCAAGTGAACAAAGGGATATTCCATGCTGTAAGGCACCATAGGCAGCATATATGGCTGAGGGGAGAAGAAGAATGAAGAGGGGAGCGATTGCACACTCGGAGTGATGGTATTTGTCTTCCCAAGACACCATTACATGTGATGGATCCTTGCTCTCCTGGGGATGCTAAACATCTGCCTGCCCATGGCGAGATGGGGAGCAGTGAATGAATTCCTTATTTTGCTTTGATTTGTGCAACTCTTGCTTTTCCTATTAAACTTTATCTCAACCCACAAGTTGTCTACCTTTCGCCCTTCTGATTCTCTTCCGCATCCCATGTGGACAAGAGCTGAATGACTGTGTGGGCTTTAGTTGTTGGCTGGGGTTAAACCATTACAGATAGGTATGGAAGGAACTGCTTTGTAGATGTGTTGGAGCTGTGGCAACGTTTTGGTGCCTCACAAAATTTAAGGGATGTTTTCTCTCTGCAGGGTTTTTAAAAGGCATATTGTTGGATTTCTTTATGATGCCACAGATACTGCATCTATGAATATGAGAATAATTTGTTTTTCAGGTCAGTTCTTTAACACATGATTGAAAGCTATGTTTATTATTAAAGACAAACCAAATGAGACAAATGGGGCAGAGCTAAGACACCTTAGACATGCAAAAAATCTTGAATTTGGCAGAATGCGTGCTGAGATTAACGAAAACTGTATCTGTACTGTAGTATTTCAGAAATTATTGTAAAGCTTGAATTGGATATTTCCAAATAGCTTCAGGCATCCTTAAATCTGTATCAAATGCATTTCAATTTCTCCAGATTTTCACATATAAATATTAATAATTAATTGAAATGGATGTGATTGAGTTTCCATTCATTTACATCATTGAAGTAATGAGGAGAAATTATGTTACAGGAATATTTTTTAGGTGCAACCATTATAAATGTGAAAGGAAAGTCTTTTTCAACCCTTGGTATGCTTTCATTTTCAGAGGATGACTGTGAAATCTGAAAGACCTTCAGTTATTCAGAGCTCCCAGTAAAATATCAAAAGTATCAAAACCCTTTATTTTTCAAGGAAAATTAGTTAATTATATTTACTCTAGAAGCTATTCTCATTTGAACATACTCCTATGCAGAACCAGAGGTGTGTAGGTTCAAGCAAGCACAATTAAATTTTTACAGCCTTGTAATGAAATTAGAAGCTGCTTTCAGACAGGATCAAAAAGTTAGGTCAATATCTGTTGAACTCAGCAGACTCAGCAAAGCTTTTACTTCACAAGTATAATACCTGAAAGGATAACTGGAAAATACACAAGAAGCACAAAAGCAAGATTGTTATTCCTGCCTTATTATTAATGGTAGTTTATCAGAGTTGATTAGAAATTTTGCTTCTCTAGGTTTACAGGAAATTTCTTGGGCCAATAAAGTGTTGGCCTTTAGATTTCCCTGTTGTTATACCATAATTACATATGATATCATTATTTCTGTAAAGATGTAGCAGTGTTTACTGCATTTATTTATTTAACAATTTTTTCAAAACCTAACGTCTTTTTTACAAGTAGTCATTGAATACTAGTGTTAGTAAATAGTGCTTCTTTCCTTCCTGTGAAAAACATACCATGTTGATATGCTGCCTTTCTGTTGGATTATTTGCATTCCAAGGCATACTGTTAGTTAAGACTGGAATGTTTCATCTGCTGGGATCTAATCTCCGAATCCTAAAATCTTTCCTTTTTTTCCTTTTTCTTTTTCTGCTGTTTCATTCATTTATTTTTGTAGCAATATTTTTAAACTGGCATTGAGCTGTTCCAGCATTGATGGAGCATCTGCTACTGGGCTGTTTGGTTCATCAGTTGTTTTCTAGATGTGTAGAACAATTATTTTTCTCTGTCAACACAGGCACCTCTGTACTTGTCTTCAGCTAAAGTCTGAGAAATTTTTTTCTGGAGAAATACTTCTCCCAGTGAGAGATTTTGCAATTTTGTCACAGTCTGATAAACGAATTTTACTTTTTAAATTGTTTCAGAAGACACTCCACCCAGCCTGGTATCACCAAAAATGTAGGCAGAGTCTCTACTCCATCACCCAGATTATCACTGACAAACTCTGGACATTTTCAAGGTCTCCACCGGCGGCTTGTATTAGACTGGTTGCAAAACTTGTGCAGATAACTTTTCACAGAATGGCTTAGATTGGAGGGACCTTAAAGATCATTGAGTTCCAACCTCTCGACCAGGTTGTTCAGATCACTGTCCAACCTGGCCTTGGAGCTGCCCAGGGATGGGACACCCGGAGCCTCCCTGGGAAACATTTGTCAGTGCCTCATCACCCTCATAGCAAAGAATTTCTCTCTAATATCTCATCTAAACCTACTTTCTCTCAGTTTGAAGCCATTGCCCCTTGTCCTGTCACTCCAGGCCCTTATAAATTGTCCCTCTCCATCTTTCCTCTAGGCTCCCTTCAGGTACTGGAAGGCCACTGATTTCTACAGGGAAGCTTGACACAATGTAGCACGTATAAATTACATCATATTAATCAAGTAGGAATAGGGAGGACAGGTGCAGTCATGTAGAAAGCAACACCACCTAAAAAGACCTTGGGACTATCAGAAAACAGCAAGTTACTTATGTTTGGGGTGGGGCTGGTGTTGGAATTAAGAAGACATTTGGTCATATGGCCAGAAAGGCTCAGGGAGGTAATTATGGTGTTCTCCTATGGTGTACCAGTGGGAGTGGGGAGGAGGAGAGCTGTGTCTTTGATATGTACTTGAAATTTGGAGATAGAACAAGATCTAAGGAACCTAACAAAAGCACAAGAATGAAAATAATGTCTTTTGGTGTATATTGATACCTTTGCAAGATCACAGTCCTTGGTAAGGACACTTTAGTGAACTCACATGGCGATTCCCCAGCTTTGTACCTCTGTGAAGCCTATTTCTTCAGCATACCTCGATGTTGATTACTATGCATTCTCTACTGTCACAGACTCACTAACACTAATATAACATGCCCTAGAGGAAAATCATAAGTGGAAGGTTTTCAGAAGATAGCTGATTTTGCTAATGAGAAACTGATACTTAGTGCTCTGTGACTTCTGAATACAAGGTTAACTTACCTCAGTCCTTTTTTTTTGTCCAATTCAGTTTTTCTTAGTATCCTTAGTTATACAAATCTTTTACTGAACATTTGAATAGAGAAAAGACCCATTTTGCCATAGCCAAAGTAGCTCTAAAACCACAGCAGAGTATATTTGGAAGACTGAGAGGGAAATAGAAACCTATAATGGCTGTGAATATGCTGAGCAATGTCTCCCTTGCAGCATTAGAGCTTACTGTATTTTTTACAGTGTGGCATATTGTATTGTACATGAGCTGCAGAGATCTTGTCATGTTAGACTTTTCCTCTTAAAACACTAGACGGTTTCAAATACTTTCTCTTTAATCCTCTATGACAGCATGTGAAAAATTTTTAATGAAACTTCATTCTCCTCTTACAAAAATTACTGTTTTATAAAACAGTGGAGGTACTAATGATATTAGATGCATAAACTGTCACTCAGAAGAAGAAAAGGCAAAACAAGCCAAACTTTGGATTGACATACTATAAACAAAAAAGGCTTTTCAAATTTTATAGCAGTGAGAGGCACTCACGCACGATTACATTTTGAAAAACAGGAAGTTGAAGACTTACACCTACAGTAATTATTCCTTGCCTAGTGGAAATGTCATGTCTGAAGAATAGGGTAGGAGTTTCAGTACTCATCATTCTCCTAATTCCAGGTTATGAACCAGGCTTCTGATTAAAATCCTGTGGAGGGAGCTCTTGCTTTCAGAAAGCGGAGTTCACTGTGGGATGAAGGATAATGGGTTCTGACAATACTAGTGGCAGTGATGCTTGTAAAAACATTTCTTTAGCATAATCTGCAGCAAAATTATTGTCTTGGGCTTGCTTTTGCATGCTCCCTGTCCTTCTCCCTTATCAGTTGTCTGCCTCCCCACAGCAAGGCTCTTTCTTTCTCCTTCTTAGGTGTAGACTGGGAGGTTGAGCACTGAGGCTGACTGAACACTATTCTGACTAACCCAGGAGGCTTTTGGCCTTGGCTGTTAGCAGGATCCAACTTTATGTTCTTAGGAAACTTGATGAAATTTAAAAGCTTGTTATTGCACCTATTTCAGTTTCCATGGGAACACTGATAAAACATTTCAATTCTTCTGTAATCTCTTCTCATTATCTTCCAGAAGATAAGTCATCTGCTACCTAATTTTCTGGGCACTTATTTCAAGTATTTTTTTTCTTTTTTAAATTTTTTTTCTATATTGGATAAAATTTTGAAGCTGCTTGTGTGCCACCCTTACCATCTCGCCACAACTGAATATGTATGTCACTGGAAAGAGCGAAGGGTGGACAGAAATCCTGGTTTGTGGGTAGAAATGGTGAGAAAAGGAAAAGTAGGATAAATTTAAGAACTAGAATCATAGAATCATTTAGGTTGGAAAATACCTTTCGATATGTTTAATAGGTTGGTATTCCTCCTGCCCTGGACTGAGAAGCACTTCCATCAGAGATGTGATATAAGTAACTGAAAGGAAGGGGTTGTTCACTCATTCAAAGGACAGAGAAGTGGCACCAAGGTCATGGTATATCTTGTCATGGTATGCCCTGGAATCCTATGGGAGCTCCAAGATCCCAAGAATTATAATGGGGTATGAAATATCACTCAATTCTGTGTCAGTTTTATATGAACACAAAAGTTCTGCAGTGACAATCCTGTATCATAGAAACTGCTCATCTTAATAAATTATTGTTAGGCAAGCATCTGAGAACCTTGATGCACTGGTGCTTTTCTGAGGGTAGCCCTGAACCACGGAATTGACAAGAATGAGAATTAGAATTTCTGAAAACAGATCGAGAGCTAAAGTAATTTTTATGTTGCTCTATATTTATGTGACAATTTTTTCTGAGTTGTAACCATCCAAACCCAGCTTTGGCTCTCCAGAGGTAGTCAGCAACAGGGGGAGAAACCCCAAATGGGTGTATTGGGTCTATATGGTATATTGGCTCTGGCTGAAACCATAGGAGACCTCACAGGTCTGTGCTTTGCATGGGTACCTAGAAAGATTTGGAGAACACACCTCTGTTCTGGTCCTGCTGGGCAGTGCTCCCAGAGCACCAAGGCCATCTCTCCAATATACCAGCAAGGATACGCTCCCCCAGTAAGGTGGCAGTGGATAAGAGCTTGGGAAAGGTCACAGCTAGGACAGATGACCCAAACTGACCAAAGGAATATTCCATACCATACAGCGTTTACGCAGATATGAAAGCTAAGAGAAAGGAGAAAGAAGGAGGACATGCATTATTATATTTGTCTTCCAGAGGAACCACTATCTGTGCTGAAGCCCTGCTTCCTGGGAAGTACCTGGACATTATCTGCTGATGGGAATTAGAGAATAAAGCATTCTGTGTGCCTTTTCTTCCTCATTCAGCCTTTTAAATTCAGTCTTGTTAAATTGCCTTTGTCTTGTTCCATGGGTTTTTTTCCATCTTATTTTCTCCCCTCCTGTTCTGTTGAGGAAGGGAGTCACAGAGTATCTTGGTGGGCAACTGGCATCCAGGCAGGATCAGTCCTCCACAGTATTTTTTTGGCATTCAACACCGGACATTGCAAATTCAAACAAAGATAGTAACTGGGAGATGTAATCCGCAAAATAAAGACTGAACATTAGAGAGAAAAAAGATCCTAGAGAACTTTCTGTTGTCATAATTGTGGCAAAAGGATGAGTATCAGATCGTGTGTAAACTGTCTACTTTTGTTTGGTGTAGTGATGATGATTTTGGAGCACAAAATTATTTTTTGTTGATATAAGTGAAGTTTGTGAAGATTATGTGAGGACTGTGGATTTTAAAGATAATTCTTAAATACATAATTCCCAGATATGGGGATGGATGGATGGATGGTTTATGTGGCAAAGTTTTGGTAGCAGGGGTGCTACAGGGGTGGCTTCTGTGAGAAGGTGCCAGAAGCTTCCCCCATGTCCAAGAGAACCATTGCCAGTTGGGCTCCAAGGGGGACCAGCCAGTGGCCAAGGCCGAGCCCAACAGCAATGGTGATAGTGCCTCAGGAATAACACTATTTAAGAAGAGGGGAAAAGTTACTGCACAATGGCAATAAAATTTCCTGATGTAAGTATTCTCCCCTATTGGAGCATCTCTTAAAGAACTGCAGTCTGTGGGAAGGACCTGCATTGGTGAACTTTGTGAAGGACTGGATGTCCAGTAAAAGATGCCACATTGGAGCAGGGTAAGAGCATCAGAGGAAGAGAGATGAAGTGTTATGAAACAATCACAGCTCCCATTTTCCACCTTCCTGTGTCACTTGTGAGGATGGAGGGCAAAGACTGAGGGGTTCAGTTGACCTTGTGAACAATGAGCTGGGGAGAAGGTGGTTTTAGCTTTGTATTTATTTCTCACTGTCCTACTCTCTTATTAGGTGGTAGTATATTAAATTAATTTCTCTGAAGTTGGGTCTGTTTTGCCCGTGACAGTAATTCGTAAATAATGTCCCTGTCTTTACAGAATACAAGCATTTCCATTGCATTTTCGTCCTCTGCCCTGCTGAGGAAAGGAGAGTGATAGAGAATTTGGTGGGCACCTAGTGGGCACTCAGGATCAGCCCATGACAGTGAGCCAGCGATTGATGTACTGGGAGTGGACACTGGCCTGCTGAACCACAAAGAACTGCCAAAAGCTCTTTTCTGTGTTAGGACTAACGTCCTTTAGCATGATTGTCATTCTCAGCATATAGACAAAGCATTCAGAGTTTGAAGTCAGTCTCCAGACATGATCCCTATCATATATATATATATATATATAGCATATCAATGCCTTAATTTTATCTGTAGTTAAATATCAATTAAACAATCTAATTTCCATCTGATGTTCCCATAACACAGGGCTATAGTCATCTTGGCTATCTGCTACCCATCTGCCCTAGGCAGTGCTGAATAAAAGAACTGCCTAAGGCACTGGGCCATGCCAGCCCCCACTCCAGGTGCTATCTTGCCAAAAGTTCCCTGATGTTCTTAAAAAAAGGACGTTGTAACCAACTCCTCCCTATTGTGCAGCTATCTGGAGTGCTGTCAGAGTAAAATAAGAGGAAAAAAACAGGATCAAAGTCTGTCTGAGGTTCTTGCCTTGGCCCCATTGAGTGTGCTCTAGAGAACATTTATTTTTTTCGTATTTGCTGTCCTAGTATTTTCTACTGTAGTGGCTCTTGTTCTGCAAGAGTGTATTTATCTTGTCTCCATGCATGTTACATTTTTAAGTATGTGTCTCTTGGAAGGTGCAAAGGCAAGGGGTCCACAATCAGCTTTATCCAGTCAATTCCAGAGCAAAGGAGTTACAATAAAACATGTTGGAATAATATAGGCAATGCAGGAAAGTAGCTGGAAGACTGCCAACCTAATAGAAAGGCATGAACCTTACTCATACTGAAATAATAGAAAGAATTTAATTCATTTTAAAGGCCCGTTTGAGAATTTGCACCAAATGACCAGTTAACTCAGAGTAGCGATTGTGCTAGATGATCAAAGGGTATTATCATTTGGAAGAAAACCCCCAAAGCTGATGACAAATTAAATCTCTATCTAAAGAAGATCTTAAATATCTCTGACCTTCCAAAGCTTTCCTTGACTGTTTAAGGGAAATATTGATAAATTAAATATAGAATAGGACATGTATTTTTTTATTAATAATATTTCTACTCTGAAACCATCTCTGAATATTTAAAGGCACAGACTCTTTTGCTATTCCTGTCTTAATTTATTTTTCTTTTTGTCATTAATCTTCAACAATTGTTTCTATTATCTTTTAAAAGATTATTAATGCGAATCATAAGGGATATGGCATTACAGTTGCATGTCATCAAATGTATAACCCATATATACACATATATATTTGTATTTGTTTGCCTTCCTATACACAAATCTGTAACTATCATATTGTCTGCTATTCTTTCTGCACTCGTATTTTCTCCCCTCTTTTTCCCTGCTTATAACTCACAATGTGCACAAGTCCATGCAATCCACCCCTTGTCCCTTTCTTTAAAATCATTAGCATTAGTAAATTCAGCGTTCTCTCTGTATCCGTCTCCTCTGGCAGGAATTCCTAGAGCACTTTTAGACAATATTCCCATTCTCATCTGGCTTCAAAGGGTCAGTTTAGTGCCTTGGGTTCGAGGACATTCGCTTCTCTCTATTGATTACTTAAGAAAATAAGTAGTATTAATAGCAAAACCCCTACATTTCACTCTAAAGTGTATATAAGGTGTATTTAATTGCCAAAGGTGAGTTTCATAAAAAAAGCTGTGATTTCTACTAAATTAATATGGAGCCAAAGGATTATGCCTTTGTCTCACTACATAAAATTCTGCAAGTTAGATCATGTAATGCCTGGGATCAATTGACACAGCTTCTTCCCTTTTTTTGAGAGCTTAAATCCAGTCCATGGAAAAGTAGTTGGATACATGCTTGGCTTCATATTGTTCTGGACTGAGGTCAAACCCATCGCAGTTGTGCCATCTAGGAGGGTAGGTGGTCACTGAGCCAGAAAGAGCTCTCAAAGAATTCAGGAAAACTTCCTGTACACTCTTTCAATGTTACCTAGTCCATGGTTTGTGCTACCTATTTATTGCTGACAGCCACAAGAATAATAAGGAATTGAAACTGGAAGCAGAACTGAGTGAAGCGTGACACTGCCGGTGGACCAGGAGCTGCTGACAGGGAAGAAGCAAAGGTAGAGGTACACTTTATTGACCGTAGTCCCTCTGAAAGGTGTCATTATATTAATGGAAGCCACAAAAGTACCTTAACTTCATGTACCTTTCAGCTTTCTGTTATTTAAGAAAGCGGTGTACAGAGTCTGATAGCATGTAGAAATGTAACAATTTTTTTTTAAGTAACAATTTTTATATAATTACATGACAAAGTATATCAAGTATATCATTCCTTTTGACTAATGGCAGCATTTACTGTTAGATTGTTAAGTCAAAACTCTAATTAGACTTCCTGTCTCAGGCACTTTATAGTTCTTTGTGATAAAAAAGTTTTCTGGGTTCTGAAGAGGAGGATTACTAGTCAGAAGTAAGGGATGGATTATTGATTGACTTTGTTGTATCTGTAGTAGACAACAATAACTTCATTTTTTGGAGCTAGGTGTTACTAGGAGTTTGGAGTTAGGTGTTACTTACTTTTAAAAAAATTTCACGCATACCAGTAAAATCATTCAAGTTGAGGAAAAAGTGACTTCTACTATTAAGTGCTACCCTGAACCTTCAGATGAAAATTGAAGACAAGTTCTTGTTGATTTCTGCTGTCTGCACTAATAGGTTTAATTTTGCCATCCTAACTCAGATGTAGATAAAATATCTACATATGCTGTTGCACGTTGAGATTCTTGTGAATTGTGGTTCAAGACAGACAGGACTTATATTGAGTAGACAATAAATCTGCACAGCATCACAAGATGTTAAGTCACTCCCTGACTAATCTATGCAATTTTTGTCAGTTTTTATTCATGAAAACCAACACGAGAACTACCCCTTGCCCTCCACAAGTGAAAAGCAGGCTTCCCTCAAGGGCCACCTCCTTTCCAAAGCATACAGGGAATGTGGGGCTTAAAGGGGAGTTGCTGTCACAGCTTTGACTGCAGCAGCTTCCACAAGCAAAGAGACGCATTTGTTCAGGGCTGTTGTGCCAAGGTGTGGACTGGGAATGCCACTGGTTTGACTAAAACTGTCCTGGCTCCTTATGCTGTTGGTGGAGGTGATGTTAATGTAGCCAGTCTTTTATGGATGCTGTTCCACAGAGCCCAGAAATGTCATTGATCTCCCTGTACTGAGGATATGCAAAGTCCCACATGCTGCAAATTCCCTTTGGCTTTTATAAGGAGAGGCATGTGTATAGAGCCGAACTCTTACGTTCTATGGTATGCAAAAAACCTCAGGATTTTCTTGGTTTCTTTTTTTCTTTTTTTTAAGTAGGATATTGAGCATGTGATGACTATTTAACACTTATGTCATTCACTTCTGGCAATAAAATTTATTTTTATGTATGCTTTGCCGTTGGTTGAATGACAAAGTGGCAGCAAAATATTTCTATTTCAGCTGAGAGATGAGGTTTCTGTGCTCCAAACAATTTGCGCAACAGACAATACTAGATCCACTGTGACTTTATAAAAACAGCAAGACTGATCTTTCTAGGTAATTATGCTACTTTGCCTCTTTGATTGTACATATTATCTCTGTTATTATGGTCTATTTGGTGTTGGAATGTTTCTAGAAGCTACTGCTGTTTAGAAACAAGCTGTAATCTGGGGTCATAGATTTATAAATCTAACAGAAAATGTGTAGATAAAAGATTTTAAACAGAAAAGTTATCTGCAGTGTTGCCATACTGTTTCTAAATTGGTACAGAACATATTTTGCAAAGGCATCGAACCTCAATCCAGCAAACATTAGATACAACCACACATGCATGAAAGATTTTCTTACTTATGCTGTGTAACTTAACCTGAAGTCCAGAGGTTGGATACAGCTCAGTCCTCCGAATTGCAAACAATTTCTTTTTGGCATCTCTCCAAGGGCCCTATAGACATTGGCATTCATTAGGATGCATTGTTCACGTGAGTTTTAATTGCCTTTCCTGAGGGTTTGACACATGGATGCATCCTTCCCCATAAACTGACAGCAATTTATCCTTGCTTTTTGACTAGACTGTTAGGTCACATGAAACACACAGCTGTAACATGCTTGATTCAGAGGTAGAAAGTGCCTGAATTGCTCAGGCCTGAGCCTCACAGCTGCTCCATGGGGAAGGAGTGAGGGATGGCAGTGGGAGACTCCTTCCAGAGAGGGATGGAGGTCTCTATCTGCTGATGCAACCTTCTGTTCACGAAGGTTTGCTGCTGTCCAGGGACTCAGACAAGAGATCATGGTGAGGCTGCTGAAGCTCCTTTGGCTCTTAGATGGTCCTCATGGATATTTTGGAAAGCCACAAGGATGATGGATGGGCTACAGCACCTCTCACATCAGGAACGACTGACAGAGATGGGACGGTTCAGCCTGGGGAAGTGAAGGCTCAGAGTGGCTCTTAGTAATGTGTATAAATACCTAAAGGAAGGATGCCAGGAGGATGAAGTCAAGCTCATGTCAGTGGTGCCCAGTGGGAGGACAAGAGTCAATGGGCCCAAACTGAAATGTAGAAGGTTCCCTCTGAACACATGGAAATACTTTTCTACTGTGTGGAGGACCAAGCACTAGAGCAGGTTGCCCAGTGGGGTTGTAGAGTCTCCATGCCTGGTAATATTCTAAAGATATCTGGACACGGCCTTGGGTAATGGGATTTAAATGATCCTGCTTGAGCACGAGGTATAGAGCAGGTGACTTGCAGAGCTGTCTTCCAACCTCAGCCATTCTGTGAGTCTTCTTATATGGTATAGATCTATTGACTATAAGGCACCAAAGTCACGGTAATGCAACTGAGTAAATCTCTGAATAAAAATGCTCTGTGTTTTATTTTTAAAAGTAAAAATAACTTCTCTTGAAGTTGATACTTTTTTCCTTCCAAGCCTTCCCTCACAGATTTAAAGAAAAAAAAAATCCTGTAAGTGCTGTGCTTGTAGTTTGACAAGGGTCAGATTCGGGAAAAAATCCTTAGTAGATCATTTAAGCAAATAAAAATTTTTAAGCAAGCACGATAGGCATATGTTTTGAATGTTCATAGACAAATGTCAGAAAACTAGTGGTTTTGGATGTTGTAAGCACGTAAAATGCATAACCTTGCATTCAAGATCATGCCAGGAGTGTACTTGGATGGAAATTGATCCCAAATATACTGACAGGGGACCTGGACATAGAAATGTGTTTAGAAAAACAGGGTGGGGGAGTGGGGTGTCTTTTAAAAAATAATGTTTTAAAAAAAGGTTACCAATAGAAAGATAGTAGAGCAGCAGTATTTTAAATTGAAGAGTTATTTTAGCAAAGGTTAATACATTGTTCTGAAAAATTGGCATACTTGAGATTTTTTTCCCTTTGATACTAGTGATATGCTTCAAGTACTCTTGTAATGTATCATATGTCATGCAAAATTTTATTTATATAATTATCCATGGACACTGTACAGTCATGAAATTTCAGGAATATGTCTCATCATTCTCAGCTCAGAAGAACAGCAGATGGTGTTTGCTATTGGGTTACCCCAGAGAACTCTTTTCTTTTTTATTTTTTCCCAAGCCTGAGTTTATATCTGAGTGTATATATAAATTCCATTATTCAATTTATATAAGCATGCAAGGCATAAAAGTGATAATAGCATTGACCTGTAAATAACATGTTGCTTTAATAGCTTTAAATGCTGTTATTCTAATCAAGATTTCCTGTATCAAAAGTGAAGTGTAGAAATGAGGTGCCGAGTCAAGGGGGCAGTTAAGAGAAAAAATGCTTTTTTCAGAGAACTGAGATTACAATTAAAAATGCCATGGAGAAAATTGAAAATATGTTTTGGAGACCAGATTGCAAGTGCTCCTGGGGAAAGTACAGAGGCAGTGCCTCTCTGCTCCAGCTGTCCCTCACTCTGGCAACACTGGAGGGACTAACATCAGTACAGGCATCTGAAACAGAGGCTCTATTTCCATATGAATTGCCTATTTCTACATCCCAGGGGTCCTTGCACCGAATATTTTTAGGGCCAAAATTTTGTCACTTATATTGGAGAGGGATAAATACTTGAAGAGTTGCCAACACTTGTCCCATTCTAAGGTTAATCCTCACAGTATAAAACTCTGAGATGGCAATAACAAAGTGAACCCAACTCTCAGATAACACTGAGCTACATTTCCTAGAGAAACTATCATATGGTTTAATAGCGGCTAAGTTAATAATTCTGTTATCATGGAAAATGAAAGAAATTGATTAATATCACAAGTAGTGAAGAAGCTACTTTTGGAAAAAAAATTATTGCCTCAGAAGCTATTCAGAGAAGTACAAATATGTCTGAAATTCATATTCAGATTACTATGTCTGTTAATTATTACATTTTTCCTTGTGCCTTTTACCTTTTTCCCATTGCCAGCTTTTCTTTTCTTCTCTCCTCCTTTTTCTTACCTCTATATAATAAAATTTAATAGATACTTTCGAATAACTCTGAAATGGGTAAAAAGCCTGTATTTAAAAAACATCAAGCACAGTAGAACATACAAAGGTTTTTTGTTGTTGTTTTTTTTTTAAATGGGAAATCAGTGTTAATATTAATGAGTTAAGCATGAGTAAGATTAGTGGCTTAGTTTAACTAGTATTTTGCCATTGGTAATATGTCCTTTCTCCTTTTTTTTGTGAAGTAGTTGTGTTAATGGGACATGTCACTAGTCTTGAATTTTGAATTATTTTAATTACCTGCATATACAAGAAATTAATGCAAAGATTTATGCTGGCATACCTTGTTGTAATTTTCTTTAAAAATATTGTAAAAATCTCAAGAATACTTGTTGGTATTTTCTTGTAACAACTGCCAATGACTCTATCCTTCTCTTCCTTTTCCTGTTATCTTAGGCTGCAGAGATTATCAAGTATAGTCTATGTTGGAATGAATTTAGAACACATTGTTACTGAAAATACAGTGGTTTTTAATATTCTTTCAAATATTTGTTAGCATTTTACTGTATGCACCCTCTGCTTCTTCCTACATGCCACTGGTGGGTTGAGCAGCATGTACTAAAATATGACATTAGCTTTAATCCTGGTTTTTGTCCATCTCAAACAAAGTACCAAGGTAAATGTGTAGCTCATGCCTTATCTTTGTGTCTGATGCACAAAAAGTATCACGGAGTCCACTCACAAATCAAATTGCTGATGAAAAACGATTGGGTTTTTTCAAAGTATTCTGCCATCTGCAAGTTGTTCCTTCTCTGTAGTATGCTGGGGGGAGTGGAAATCCCCAACAAATTTTGGGAAAAGGAAAAAAAACTTCTCTGTACCTAACTGAGTTCTGGGTAGTCAGTCAATGTATTACAATGGAAATGGATGACACCGCCAATTCCTCCAGTATAGTCACATGTTTGAAAGAAAAGTGTAAGGCAGATATCCAAACTGAAAGGAAAAATAGTACTATGTGTTGAAGGGCAGAAACCAGTCTGGGATTTGAATTGAAGTTTTACATATGTCTGGGAGAGCAGAAGAGTTAATGATTACTTCCTCCTCTTGGCACTTCTGATTTGCCAATTTAATTCTCCATTAGTAGTAGTGTTTTCATTTTTATCTTATATCTTTTTATCTTTTGTTTGGATCTGGCTTTTTTAAGGATATTTCCTGCTGACTGTTCAAATTCTCTCTGAGAAATGAGGCAACTGGAAGCTAAATTGGCAATGTTTAAGACTGTTATGAGTATCAAGGATAAAACTTTTGCTTCATTAGCTCTTAAAAATTAGAGAGCACATAACCCGTATTTATTAACTTGTTTAGTCTACTGTCATTTGATTAGGAGTGACATTTTTCCCTGCTTATGGATGAAAATAAGACATATCTTAGAAAGCCAGGGGTACGTTACTCCCAGGTTGGAGCAGCGACCTCCTGAAGTCCTTTCCAGCCTTAATCCCAGTATGTAAGAATCCTTGAGGGGATGCAGTTTTCTAACAAACAAGCTGTGAACAAGAGTTATTGAAGATACAAACTCAAAGAAGGAAAATGAGAAACATAAGTCTTAAAGCTAGATTTCACCATGCCAAGATAAGTGTGATAAGCATTTCACAATTCCAAAGATATGGAAATAAAGTTGGTAGGTTGGTGGAGGAGAAGCTACTTATATATATATATATATATATA